>CM050410.1:25737272-26123875 GCA_027580255.1 Therioaphis trifolii | reverse complement strand
AAAGTGACTTATGTTATCAAGCTAAAAAACTATATGCTGAAGCAAAATTATTAAAAAAAAAAATCCAAAAGAATAAAAAAACGAAATATAGTGTTAAAAACCGGCTAAAATTAGCAGAAAAATTTGCAAAAAGAAAAGATTTTCAACATTTTTCTAAATATTTAAATGCTTCATCAATAAAATTTTTTGAATCGCAAGTTAGATGCCAAAAAAGAAAACCCAAAGGTAGAAGATATGACATAAACGACAAAGTTTTAGCATTGTCGTTATATAAATCTTCACTAAAAGGCTATAGATTTGTATCAACTTTATTTGCACTACCATCACGAAAAACCTTGTCTGGATTACCAAACAAAGTACCTTTTCATCCTGGAATTAACCCACATATTATTGAAAACCTAAAATGTCAAGTAAGGAATTTAAAAGAAGTTGACAAAACATGTGTTTTATTATTTGATGAAATGGCTCTAGAACCTGGTTTAACATATGATAAAAAACATGTCATTATTTTTGGATTCGAAAATTATGATAAAGATACAACCTCCGCTCAATTTTCAGATCATGTTCTTGTTTTCATGTTAAGGAGAATAAAAAAAAGGTGGAAGCAGCCGATCGCCTACTACTTTTGTAATGGTACTACGAAACTGATCGTTTAGTGTTATATTTAAAAAAGGTTTGTTCTAATATCTTTACAACTTGTTTAAAAAAAGTTGCTACTGTGTACGATCAAGGTTCCACAAATGTTGCTGCAATTAATAAGCTAAAAGAAGAAACCAATAACTATTGTATGCTTCAACAAATTAAAAATCGGTACTTTGGTTTTCTTATAGAAGATGTTGAAATAGTACCAGTTTTTGATCCGCCACACTTGTTGAAGTGTGTAAGAAATAATCTTATGACAAAAGATGTCATTTTCACTTATCACTGTGAAAATCATAGAGCATCATGGTACGTATCAAAACTTTATATGAATTTGACAAAAAAAATGAAGTGAATGGCCTAAGATCATTACCATCATTAAGAGATGAACATATTTATCCCGAAAAAATGCAAAAGATAAAAGTGAAATTGGCGGCTCTAGTCAGCGTGTTGCATCAATACTAAGACTCTTAGAGAATTATAGTAAGAAATCCATACATTGTACAACTTAATAGAAAACTAAATGATTTTGTTACTTTTCTTTTTAGCACCAGATAATAGTTTAAGTGATGCCAAAGGAACGTCTGAGTTCTTATACTTTATGGACCAGGTATTTGATTCAGTAAATGAATCAACTGTAGTACCTGAAAAAGGAAAAACTTTAAGATGTGCAGTGATAAAGACTTCAGCTCATGTTGAGTTCTGGAACGAAGCAATAAAAGTTTTCAATTCAATGAAATTTATGTCTAAAGATGGAAAATTAAACACTCCTCCATGTGTTGAATACTGGGCTATGACATTACGGTCGTTAGTGTATATTTGATGTAAGCTAAATTCAAATTTAAAATTGTCATCACTTAGGAATATCAACCAAGACCCGCTTGAATGCACATTTGGTGCAATCAGAAGTCATGGAGTACGTCATATAAATCCAACACAGTGGCGGCGCCAGGAATTTTTCCCAGGGCGGGCCAAAGGGAGGCCAACATATAATAGGGCAGGCACAGTTGTTTGGACGTATGGTTGTATGGTAGTTGAAAAAACGTGGGGGGGTTGACAGGGGCCGGAGTGTCCTTTTTTGGAATTCCAAAAGCCAAGGTATACTAGGTTCCTAACCTAACCTTTGACTCTATATATACTATATAAGTATATTAACTATACATATATAAGTACAGTAACCTTTATAATAAAAACTGTTAATTTAATCTCTTAAGATCTTTGACCTCCCCCTTTGAAAAATGGTGGTTGAGTCAAAGTCTCAGTGACCAGGAGTTTTGGTGAATGAGTTAGGTTAGTTATTTATCCTTTAAAAGAAAATTAAAATTAAATACATAAAACTACAATCAATTATATTTTCTTTCTTTATAATCGTTTATTGTTCGTTTAGACATTTTGATAACTAATATTTTATGAATAACAAGAATAAAAATAAATAGGAGAGTATGGGACTAACCTAAAATTGTGCGACGACAACAATAAAGGTCACTATAAATTATAATAGATACTGTTCGGTGTTCACTAGTCAGTAGTCTCTAGCTCAGCGGTCCTCACTAGGATTGTAGAATGAGCCAAATGTAATTTTTGAAAATTATTTGCGGGCCGCATACATTTTTAATAATTTTTTTAATAATTAAAAACATAAAAATTATATATATATATATATATATATATATATATATATATATATATATATATATATATATATATATTGTTAGGAAAGGGTATTGTAGGAAAAAGTACGTGAATGACATAAATGTTTGGATTTATAATTACAATTTTAAATTTCAATTCATAGTTTATTTTATACAATAATTGGTCACGTATTTCTTTAAAATTGGAAAAATTACAAAACAGAGTATTTACAACTGTTTCCATACATTTTTTTATTAGTTCGGCATCCGAGAATGGTTTCATGCGTTTGGCTAACATATGTGTTACTTCATACGATGCTTTTGTTGCAAGTTCATTTTTATTAGTGAACCGTAAAATTGATTGTTTTTCAGAAAAAATTCCTTTTTTTAATTCAATTAGTTTTTCTTCTCTTATTTTAGATGGGTGTGGATAATTTTTAGAAAATTCAGTATGGTGAGTTGTGTAATGACGATTAATATTATAACGTTTTGGAATATTTATGGTTTTACGACAAATTAAACATAAAGCATCGTGTTTCTTACCAGAAATACAGAAACATTCAATCTCCCAACTGTCTTGAAATATTCTGTATTCATCTTCGATTTTACGTTTTGCCAAGATATAGAATTAAAATTAACAGCTTACTCACAGAAACTAGAACACACGATGCTAGAAGCACAGAATTACATATTGTAACGACAATACGGGATAAAATACAAACGGACAATAAGCAATAACGGATAAACTGTTCATACAAGACTACGTGGTGGACTACTACGGTGGAAATAAATAAACTCATAATCGTAGCCCGTAGGTGCCTACTTATCTGTCCAAGTGGTAATTCAATACAAGTTTAAAATAGAAAAATAAAATAAATAAAAATGACAAGATAATAAGTGACGTTCGTTTTGTTCACTGTTTATAGAATTTTGGATTTTAGAATGAACAATTTAATTTTAGTTCGGGCCGCACTAAAGTTACTAAAGGGCCGCATGTGGCCCGCGGGCCGCGTAGTGAGGACCGCTGCTCTAGCTGTTACATGCCCACATGGCCACATAACAGACTCATTGGATTTCGGTGTGTAGGTAACGATGATTGTAATCTTTTTCTTATGACGGTCATAGGTATTTCAGAATTATCTAAAATTAGATTTATACAATAATATTGTCGTAATCCCGTCTAAGCCGTTTCCACGAACAACCACACCAAATATAAAACGTACACAATCTATATAATATCCATTTATAATAATAGCTGTGTGTGACGTGTGTATGATTTTGGAAAACCAGACCACGAAATTACGGGGATATGTTCTATTTACGTAACAATACTTAAAAATTATAATTTCAACTATTAAATTATTTAAATTTAATCAAAATTTTTAGGCGGGCCAACGGGTGGGCCAGAGGTTTCGAAGGCGGGCCATGGCCCGCCCGGGCCCGCCTTTGGCGCCGCCACTGATCCAACAACTATACAATTTGTAAGTTCGTTTAAAAATGTTTTTATTGTTTTTTCATTGTTAATCAATAATTTTTCCTCAATTAAATCTATAGGAAATTGTGAAATAACTGATAGGTACTGGCGATGTCTAAGATAATCTAAAACAATTTCTCACAGTTAATGAAAATACCAATAGTTGCAATATATATTTTAATGACCCAAATGAATTGAATTTAAACTTATTTCAGAATATTTCTATATCAATTACCCAGATTGGTGATATGACTATTGGGTATGTAACTGGGTATTTGGCTTGTTCTATTATTAAAATTGTAAAACATTGTAGGATTTGTAAGAGTAAGTTGATTTGTAGTGATAGAAAAAATCAGTTAATCGCTTGCAGAGCATATACTGTAAAAAATTTAACAGATCCAACCAAAGAATTTATAAATGCAGTTAAGGATATGCTTAATATATGCACTGACATTTTACCACAAATATGTTTTCAAAAAATTATCGGACAAAAATTAAATTTTCTATTTGCAACTTACTCTGATTTAAGTAGTTTTGAATGTCCTCTACATGAATTAAAAGAAATTATCAAGATAAAAGTTGAAAAATTTTTACTTTTTAATTATTGCAAAAAAACAAATAAAATTCTCAGAGGCCTGGATAGAAATTTTGATAAAAGTATTTCCACTAATTGTATTGCATACAATTACTACCTGAAAGCATAAGGGTAATAAAAACAAAAAATGAAATTCCCTTTTGTATATTTCCGTTTTCCATTTTTACAGGGTTTTGATACATAAATGTACTTATTAGATATTGGTATGTTTCTTATTTATTGGTTTTATATTTTATAAATACTTTTATATTATATTATTTTATTATAAATAAATTACTATATATTAGCATTGCTAATAATTTTTTTGTTAACATGTTTTATGTTTTTATATTGGTAGTATAATTATTAGGAAGTACCTATCACAGTAAATAATAAGTAAATATTAATAGTAAATATATAATAGTAATAAGTAAATATTGAAGCTATGCTTCTTTACGAGGGTTCTGTTGAAGGTATGCTTTTTTCGCGGTTTCGCTGGGGCCCGCCGTGTAAAATCGAAGATGTCCAAAAACGTTCCGTTCCGTTCCGTTACCGCAATGATGGTGCGGTGTCAACTGTACAGTAGTATGAATACGCGTGTACCGGGTTCGAATCCTCAAACCATAATAAAATTTTTTGCACTTTTTTCCTAAATTTTTTCTGAATTTACGTCAATATGGATCATTTCCTTTATACGTCAACTTATAAAATCTGTTTTGAAGCTATGCTTCTTTACGCGGGTTCGGCGGGAAGGGGCCCGCCGGGTAAAAATGGAAGATGTCCAATAATATAACATAACATGATATAACGTTACCGCAATAGCGACTAGCTATAGTGACTGTTGAGAGTGCTACGGCCGCAGGCTGCGGCAGCAGCGCATTGTTAAATAGCCAATAATACTTGTCCACGGTTAAATTTGAAGAATTCTATAAATAGAATAGTTTAATGTGCTGTAGGTTGTTGGTACTTGGTACATTACTATATCGATAACCGATAATTACGCGCGTGCAGTGCTCGTTACAGTTATTACTTAATACTTATCAATCGTTCTACTACAATCGAGTACTATATAGAATACTAGACTACAAAATATTTCGTATTTTCATTAGAGTATTAGACACGTTCGAGTTGTTCGATGCAGTACCTAATACCTATAGTAATAATAATATATTCCCATAACGCTTACAGAATTAATTATGAACGGTATTTTGTATTTTTTATTATTTTATATTATTATCCTTACATTTTAAAATCATTATTTGTTTGTTTTTATTCTTTATATTTTCTTCATATTGTTTCCATTTTATTTTGACGAACTTCAATTAAAAACTTTTACGTAAGAGGTTCTTTTTTTTATTAAGCTGTTAGGTAGGGAGTTGAAGCATAGCTTCTGTCGGCAGTCCCACAACTGCCATTTTTTTTTTATTTTTTTTTAATTATCTAACATGCTATGATATATATATATACATATAATTATATTTTGAATATATAAATAAACATTTGAACTGTTTTAAATTTTATTCATATTATAAAAAATAAAAACCACTAAACCACTATTTTATCGTGGTTGTGTTCTTTTATTGAAGGAAGAAAACAATTTGTTAAAATTCATGGTGTCTCTTCTGATGTACTCCCCATTTCATCTGGTGTCCCACAAGGGGGCCATCTCTCTCCCCTACTGTTTTCAATATTTTTAAATAGTATTAACCATTCATTAGATCGTGTTCGGCTCCTAGCGTTTGCGGATGATGTAAAAATATTCTATCAAATCAACTCTTTAGACGACTGTCATGTCTTACAAAATGAGCTGAACGCAATTGTTGTATGGGCCAACAAACTAGGATTAGATTTTAATATAGCTAAATGTCACCATATGACTTTTACACATCTCAAAAACCCAATTAATTTTAAATATGAAATCAATGGGACTACTCTGCAGTCACTTGACTCATCTGTCACTGATCTTGGTTTTATTCTCTGTCCTACGCTTAGCCCCCATTTACATATTTTGCATATCTGCTGTAAATCACTTAAAATCTTAGGTTTTATAAAGCGTGTTACAACTGAGTTTAAGTTAGCTTCTCCCCTTAAGGCACTGTACTGTTCGCTTGTTAGGCCTATCCTTGAATACGGCTCTGTCATTTGGGATCCTAGTACTGCTCAAAACATTTTAATGCTTGAACGAGTCCAAAATAAATTTTTAAAATATACCAGTCATGTACTTAAGATTGAATGTCCTCCTCATAATTATTTACCAGTACTTGATTATCTCAAACTAGATTCGCTAGCGACTCGTAGGCGTGCTGCTAACCTCACATTTATATCCAAATTATTAAATGGGCAAATTGACTCACCGCACCTTCTCTCTCTAATTCCTTTAAATGTCCCTCCACGCTACACTCGTCAACACACCTCCTTTAATTTACCTACCGCCTCCACAAATTATGGTTTAAATGAACCACTTCGACGTTGTATGTCTATTGCCAATTCAGACCCTTTCTTTTCTATTTCATAACCTGTAACCAAGTATTTATGTATCTTTCTATTTTCACTGTTATCACATTATTGTAATTTGTTATATTATATTATATGAAATTGGGCTCACGCCCGTATTGTATGCTAAATAAATAAATAAATAATATACCTATATTGTAATATACCTATACTCTGTTTAAAATAAGAAACCTAGACGGCGGCCAGCTACTGCGCAGGGTCGTGGTTAGACTTATAGCACGGACATAAATCAATGCCACCGTACCGCTTCGGCGGGAGCGACTCATTCGTCTATCTTTGATAAGTGACATGAACACATCACTTAAAATGCATTGTATACCTTGTTCACGCCGTGCGGCGAGCTGTGTGTGCGTATTTTTCAACGGAAAGGCGCGTACATGCGAACACCCAGTGGCGCCCAACACTATTACTAGGTGTAGTATTCGCTACACCTTGAAAATAAGGGGTGTGTGGGTATAATAACATAAAATAATGAACTTTAAGTATGTTTATTATTATTTATTATAAAATAATGATTATAATATAATATCATGTATTTAGTTTAGTTCATCTTCATAGTTCATACCTAGTTCGTAAACCGATTGCAATGAACATTGAACACTAAACAGTAAACCATCTATACTTTATAGTGTATTTATATCATACTCGAAAATCAGTTATCCAAAGATAATATTTTGGGACTGGGGATAACCACTATAGTAATTATTGGTAAATGTGAGAAAGAAATAAACGTGTGTTCGATGCCTGATAGAAATCTAATACATGAAAAAAATTCTTATAGAGTGGGACGTTACGGGGAGTACGCGATTTTTCGTTTTTATTCCCTTTTTCTTTTTACTCTTATATCGTATATTTCCTTAATACTCTGGACCGTTTTATAATCATTTCGGCTTTTTTCCCGATTTTTCTCTTTTGCGTTTTCCCGATTCGAACGGATGAAAATCTTTTTAGGTTAAAATGAGGTTATCACTTTTAGTTTTTACGTTATCAGTGGCGGCTCCTCCCCGGCTTATCTTTCCCGCCGACCGCTCACACCGTTTGTCAGCTCATAGTGATAATAGTACGCGTCGTCGTATCACGAACCGTTTAACAGCTCGAGTTTTCAACACGGTATAGGTTATCTTCTATACCGTGTTTTCAAGTGAATTACAACTCGAGTAGGTGGCTAGGTAGGCTTAGGCGTTAGGTAGGAACTACTACAAATCTATGCATTGAGATGCATACCGGTTTCGATACCGGGCGGCGGAAATTTAATTTTTGCTTTTTTTTTTCGTTTATCGTCTCCCGTGCATCATCATGTATTAGACTTTTTCAATGTAATTTTATAACATAATTAATATTTGTTTTTATCTCAAGTCATAATTTAACTAAAAAATCAGCATCTAAAACTTAATGAAAATGAAAATACACGTTTTTACATATTTTGGTTATATATAAATAAATAAATAATTCGTTGATTTTTATTGTACCGTATTAAGTCAATCGGGCAATCACTGATTTCAATAAATATTTTTTTTTGTGTGTATCTTATAAAAATCAAATGCATATTTTGGTAAATAAATTTTTTATTAGCCTAGGTGATGAGTCATATTTAAAAGAACTTATTATTACCATCTACATAAAATATTACATTTTCTAACAAACACAAATTTCAAACAGATAAATTCATAGAGTGATGAGCAGGGATGTGAATTTAATGCACTTAAAAACTATTGAATATGCATGCAAATATGTCCTAAAAACTGGCAAAATATGCTCTTAAAATCCATAAGATATGTTCCTATTTTTCAAAAATATGCGAGAAAAAAACTAAAAATAAATACACGTTTTTTGCATATTTTGGTTAGTAAAATGCATAATATATTAGAATTTTTCATTGCATACAAATCTTAGCCCAGGTGATGAGTTTTAATAAATAAATAAATAATTCGTTGATTTTTATTGTATCGTATTAAGTCAATAGGCCAATCACTGATTTCAATAAATATTTTTTTTGTAACTATATTTTTCTGTGTATCTTATAAAAATTTTGGTAAATAAATTTTATTAGCCTAGGTGATGAGTCATATTTAAAAGAACTTATTATTACCATCTACATAAAATATTACATTTTCTAACAAACACAAATTTCAAACAGATAAATTGTGATGAGTGATGAGTGTCTGCTAGACAGCGAACGCCATTTGCCGCCATAGGCGGCATCTCCCACGAATCCGATACGGTATCATCAATATAAAATTGATTACAATCTCAGTCTGCCACCACCAGTATCTCATAAACCAAGTGATTTTCTTAAATTATTGTATACATTTTTTTTAAGTGTCCATAGTCACTTGGGTCTTTTTTAGAATGAATCTTGCATTTAAATACTTTACAGTTAAAATAATCTACGATTCACCTGTATCCCACCGGGCAGCTAGTCTAATATATTAAAAAAATTCTTGACGAGTGGGATATTACGGGGGGTACGCGTTTTTTCGTTTTTATTCCCCTTTTCTTTTTACGCTTATTTTATATTTTCCCCTTTTCTCTCGATCGTTTTATATTCAATTCGCCTTTTTTCCCGATTTTTCTCCCTTCCCTTTCCCGATTCGACCGGATGAAAATCTTTTTAGGTTATTATTAGGTTATCACTTTTAGTTTTTACGTTATCAATTTTAGTTTTCACGTTATCAGTGGCGGCTCCGACTTCCTCCCCGGATTATCTTTCCCGCCGACCACTCTCAAGGTTTATAGATAATAGAGGTTACCTCATTTACAAATTATGAAATTATAGGAGTGGGAGAAACCACGCCGTGACGTCAGCCGAAGTACAAAATGTTTGTTTATTATCGTTCAACTGCTGTATTTAGTCACTGTTCACGAATTTTCTTTTGCTCTTTAAATTTTATTTTTTGTTCAATCCACGTTTAGTGCTAAAAAATATTAAGACATGACAACAAAATCATTAAAACCCAAAGGTGGATCATGTTGTGCTGTAGCTTCATGCATTAATTATGCTGGCAAGGTGAAGCGAGATGGAAATACTAATATATCATTTTACAGGTAATAATAATAATAATATAAATAATTTAATACTTATTAAGTTGATTATAAATAAAAATTTAAGTAGTTTTAAGATATAGGCTGCAATATTTTTAAATATTCAAATGAAATGACCAATAGGTACCCAGTGTTGGGGAAGTTACTGTTTGGTAATTAGATTACATTACTAATTCCTTATCAAAATTCTAACTAAATTATTTTTAAGTTACTTTTTTTTATTTGGTCAAGTTACATTTCTTTTGAGTTTAAAAAGTAACTGAATTTCAATAGAAGTTACTTTTTTTCAAAAATATCAATGGAGCTTAATGTAAGCATGTGTTCAATACGACAATACATAAACTAAATATTAAATAATGACAATCAACAATATGAAATTATTATAATTTATACTCATTTTGCTAAATATTAAATATTTAACATTTTTTTCAAATTTATTTTAATTACTGTCACTAATTTTGATCGCTTTTTAGTGCATGTATTTAACCAAATAAAGTAACGAGCAATTAAGTCATAATTTGTTCTGTTAGCATACTTTCAAACAAAAATGTAGATTTTACTCTAATTTTTAGATTTCCAAAGTACCCGGAGCTACAAAAGAAGTGGACTCTAAAGTGTAGAAGAGGAGATAGTATGAATCCTTGTTTATCATATATGTGTTCTAAACATTTTAGTGATGATGCATATGTTCGTGATCTTAAAGCCGAACTCTTAGGTAATTATATTTTTAATTAGGTAAATTTCCTCATAATGACAATTTTTTTATCAAATTGTTTTAATAATTTTAGCATACACTCCTAAGTTTCGTAAATTAAAACCTGATGCCTTGCCTACCCTAAATTTACCAGAAGACCATACCCACAGTAATGTACCATCAACATCATCATCTAGTCGTAGAAATAGAATGGAATTAAGAAAAAAAACAGGTGAATATAAATTATATTATGTTATCATTAATTATTATTAAATATTGATGTTATCTAAATATAATTTTAGTATGGCTTAATTTTGTGTTAAAATAAATCATTTTAATTTTTCATAATTTAAATAAGTTGGATAAATATATTTTTTTATCATAGTGTTTTTATGTGTTATATGATCATGATGATTTAATAACTTCAGCTATGAATACTGATACGAATTGGCCTTCTGATGTATCTAGTTCCACAGTAATTAATGATGATGATTCCACACTTCCACCAAAACCCAATTATGAACAAATGTACAATGAACTACTTGAAAAATATGAAGTCTTACAAAATGAATCTAATATAAACTCTGATAAAAATGAACTATCTAATAAAGAACCTGTTATTGATTATCAAAAAATCAATCAATCTCTCAGATCCTCAAAACAAAATTTACAGACAGCAAACTTACTTTTAACAAAAAATAAAAAAGAATTGACAAAAGAAATTAAATTACTTTCTAAGAATAAAAGTCGTGCGGTTGATGTTGAAGCTAAAAAATATTTATCGACAATATTTTCTAAAAATCAAATAGATTTGATAATGAAAAAGAAAAAGAAATTTCACTGGACTACTGAAGACATTTCAAAAGCATTTACTTTGAGATACTTCAGTAAACGAGCCTATGTTTACGTTAAGGATGAATTGCACTATCCTTTGCCTGGTAAACTATATTTATTTTATTTACTTTGTTATTTCATTACAGAAATGATACTATAATTTAATTATACTTTGTTTTTAAATATTTTAGGACTGTCTTCTCTCCAAAGATGGGCGAAAAATATAGATATGCGAAATGGTATTCTTGAGGATGTAATCAGAATGATGCAGCTTAATGGTAACACATTACAAGATTATGAAAAACTCACCATCTTAATGTTCGATGAAGTAAAAATATCCAGTACTATGGAATATGATGTACTCCGTGATGAAGTTGTTGGCCCCCATAGCCAAATGCAAGTGGTTATGGCTAGAGGGATCGCATCACAATGGAAACAACCTATTTTTGTTGGTTTTGATCAGAAGATGACAAAATCTATTCTTTTTAGTATTATTGATAGACTGGATCAAATTGGGTTCAATGTTTTATGCTGTGTAAGTGATTGTGGGGGTGGAAATGTTGGTTTATGGAAAGTATTGGATGTTACCTATGAAAACCCTGTATGCTCTACTCCAAGCGGAAAAGAAATTGTATTCATTCCTGATGCCCCTCATATTTTGAAACTAATAAGAAATTGGTTATTAGACACTGGATTTCAATTTAATGATCAGCTGATCAACAAAAAACCATTAGAAAGTTTAATTAAACAAGCATCAACAGAAATTAATATTTGTCATAAACTTAGTGAAGAGCATTTAACCTGTGAAGGACCTCAGCGTCAAAAAGTAAAATTAGCCTCCCAATTATTGTCTCATACAACTGCAACAGCTCTCTTACATTACAAACCCATTGATGATACAAAGTTACTCAATGATACTGCTAATTTTATCGAACTAATCAATAATTGGTTTGATTTGTGTAATGTTTCTCATTCAAATAACCATTCCACCCCTTTTACAGCTCCTTATGGATTATACTTGGATGATCAAGATACACTATTAGATAAAATGTACAATACATTTTTGTTTATGAGATGCAATGGAAAATATGGTCTTCAAATTTTCCAAAAAGCAGTTCTCATGCACATAAATGGTTTGAAACTTCTTTTGAAAATTGTTCGCAATCATGGATTAAAGTATATTTTATCTAGTAAACTTAATCAAGATGCACTGGAAAACCTATATTCACAATTACGGACTAGGGGTGGGTTAAATGACCATCCATCTCCTTTGAATGCCTTATGTAGACTGCGTATGATAATACTGGGAAAAAACCCTGGTGTAACTTCTAATCAAAGGAATACCACTGATACCAATAATGAAGAGTTTTTACTAGCTAAAACCATGAAAAAAATTGATTTGAAAATAAATTATATATCTGAAAATATTGATGACAGTGAAAATTCTGCAGATACAAATAGTGATAATGAGTCAATAGTAAATAACTGTAACAATAAAATTGAAATGGTTCAAGATGCAGTTGAATACTTGGCAGGTTGGGTAGCTAAGACATTCAGACTCAAATTTCCTGAGCTTGGTTCAACAACAACAGAACAACATTTAAATAAAAGCTCCCATGGACATGATTATGTGATACTTCCATGGATAAATCACTTATCCTACGGTGGTTTTACAGTTCCCAGTGATGAATTTAAAAATAATATTTTTAGAATAGAAAGACTTTTTAATAAAATAACCAAACATAAAATTCCTGAAGGACAAAGAGTAGTTAAAAATTTAACAAAAAAAATATTTAATAGAATGGAAATGCCTGAAAAGTATTATCCTGTTGTGCAGAAATATGTAAAACAAAGGATTCTCATACGAATGAAGTATTTAAACCACCACAGTGTTTTGCTCAACAAAAAAAGAAAAGCTAAAGCAAGTCTACAACGACTTCAAAAACTTAGAAGACTTATGACATAACTTTTGTATTATTATTATTATTATTATTATGTAATTATTAATTATTATAATGTTTTGATATTTTTGTATATATTATCCTATGTTATGTATTATTTTGTATATTAAAATAATCTGTGAAAATAATATAGTTTCAATTTTTGTAATTGATTTATCTATAATGTACTTAACACCTAACCTAAATATCAACAGAAAAATTATCACACACTACAAATTTATATAGGAGTTTTAAAGAAGGTATACATGTCTCATAGCAATATTTTATCATAATTATACAATTCTACGTAAGTAATAACTATAATAGTCAAACTTTTTAACTCAATTCAAATAGTTGAATTACATTTTTGGATTAAGGGGATTGGATACCGTGATTTTCTGTCTTTGTCTAACACAAGCACGATTTTCTACTAATTTTATTTCAATCAGTCCCATTGTTGTATTGATGCAATAAAAATTCTGAAAATTAGTTTGAATTCAGCGTGAAGACAACTTGAGATCGGACGGGCCACTTTTCCAGTTTTATTTAAAAATATTTTTTAAAAACTACTACAAGATTTAATATTTTTCAAAAAATTTAAATCAAATTTGAGAAATTTTGAGGGAAACAATAAAAAATGTAATCCGACCGATCTCAAGTAGTCTTCATGCTGAATTCAAATTCATTTTCAAAATTTTTATTGCATGAATGCAACGATGAGACTGATTGAAGTAAAATTAGCAGAAAATTCTATGTCGCGCGTGTGTTAGACAAAGACAGAAAATCACGGTATCCAATCCCCTTAAAAAATAAAATTAGTACACGAGTAGCGAGTAGATGCTTATAACTACATGTTACTACAACTATATACAATTTGTAAAATTTAAAAAATAGTTAAATAATATTATTTTGATTGTTGTCTATTATTGGTGTAATTAAAACCTGTCCAAAAAAATAGCGAAAGATAACGAATTATATTACCCATAAAGCATAATATTTCTAAGTAATAAATACATAAATAAATCGATATTAATAATAGCAGTAAATCAATAAGTATAATAAAAAAAAAAAGACCTAGCATAAAAATAAAGATATAAAGAAAAAAGAAATTACGTTTAGAAAGCATTTCTGAACGCGCCACCTTGCATTTTGTACTTCGGATGACGTCAGTAGATAAGGAATGGTGCGGGGTAATCGATTTATTTACATGACTATGAGGCAACCTGTATTATCTATAAACCTTGGACCACTCTCTCCATTTGTTTGCTCTTAGTGATAATAGTACGCGTCGTCGTATCACAAACCGTTTAACAGCTCGAGTTTTCAATGTGATTCTCAACTCGAGTAGGTGGTTAGGTAGGTTAAGGCGTTAAGGCGGGTTCACACTACACCGTGCCGTGTCGTGTCGTGTAAAATCGTTTGCTCTGATAGGCTGAACCATCTGGTTATGTAATGGTAGACCAAGCGGTATCCTGTGATTTTTTTACACGTTACCAGATTAACCAAACGATACCGCGTAGTTGAATATATTCAACTTTTGGCCGTGTGGTTACCTATTTGAGATCTCCCAATGCTATAAATAAAAATACTTATATGTTTTTCATTGTTTTGGATAACAATCAGTGCAATTAGAACGATTATATTAAATTGATTATTTATTTATTATTTACTTCAAAGTTCAATATAATATAAAAACATTTTCTAAATTATAATAATTTAATTGTTTTATCAGAAATGGCGTTCGTACAAGTAAGTTACCTAATATAAGAACTACCTAATTAAATCTATGATGAGCAAATTATTAACTAAATTAACAATTGGTTATTTATATCAATAATTATTTTTCATTAAGTCATTAAATAAAGTCATTAATCATTTAGTCATTTACATAAAATATATTATTAACCATATTGTTATATACACTCATATTTATGAGTATCTACAAAATTATAGAAAATTGTTTGCATGCTACCCTTTAATAACTTTATTATAATATTAAAATGTGCTGCCACCACTGTATATAGTTTATATATTAGATTTATAATTAGATTTTTTTACCTTGAGAAGTATTTTTTGAACATTCAATAATTTAATTTTGCCGCCTCAATTTCCTTAAAATATTTTGCCGCCCTAAAGCAACGCATGGCTTGCTTGTACCCTAGCGACGGGCCTGGTTATAGATTATAATATAAAATATTTACCTTAGGTATAACTTTTTTAAAACATTTTTAAATTTATATTTTCATTTAGAGTTTGAATATAATAATTTATGATATAATATTGTTTCAATTTTTATTTAACAAAAAATAGAAAATTTACAATTTTTCAATAATTTGAATACTAGCTAGAATAAAATATTAAATATGCAACGTTATTTTAATTTGATATAAACTTTTTGTCTTAGGAGAAATAAGTAATTTATTAAAATCATAAAGCAATTTAAATGTGCATAGTTTTTAAATTTATATGAATATTTGAACTTACATAATTTTCATTACATCCAATAACTAAATAAATGTGCCTTTATTACAATTGTTATTTGTAAATTAAATACATTTTTGCATAATATTAAATTAGTTGCTTTAATTGTAATCTAAATTATAAATTTTAAGGGAAAATATTGCCGCCAATGTAATTTATTTGTGATTCATGGTACATCACATGTATGCTCATCGACAATATCAACCAAAACATCTTTGTCTGATACATTATCAGAAGATGAAAGCCAAAATAGTGTTAATCCCTGTTCAAGTATGTTTCCCTCTACAGATTATAATTTTATATTATTTACTTATTTTTAACATTTAAAATATTATTAAAGTTGTCAGTAAAAGTTCCCTAAATACCAATTCTAAATTAACTAAAACTGAGGGTGTTTCAAAAGACGATATGTACAAGTTGATTCAATATGTAGAAACTTGTTCACCCATCTGGAATCATAAAATGTGTCTCAGTGAGAGGTCCGACACTATTAAAAGGAATTTGTGGAATCAAATTTTTGTTAATTTTGGTGGTAAGCAATAGATATAATTTAATATAACCTTATAATTAAAATATGAAAACATGTAAACTATATTTATATTTCAACTTTGCTGAATGTAATTGAGTGGTGTATTATTAATTAAACAATTATTGATTTTTGTAATCTTAGAATTATCTTATATTAATAATATGCACTTTATTCAAGTTAAATAATTTTAACAAGAGTAAAAAAGGGCTTTAAGACATTGTTTATTATTAAATTCAACATTATAACAAATAATGAATCCTAAAAGTTATTTAATAACTAAAATATACTTTGTGTTATAAATATTAAATCAATATTTTAATTGTGTTTATTTAATTAGGTAAATATTCTATTGATGGTCTTCAAAAAAGTTGGAAATATTTAAAAGAAAAGTACACCAGAGAAAATAAACTAGAGCCAAGTGGTTCTGCAGGGGGGAAAAAACAGGAATGGCCACATTTAAAAAGTCTAAGATTTTTAGATGAGGTGTTGATAATTAATAAAAGGTAACATTTATTACATTTATTTTACTTTCCTATTGTTAAAAAACGTTAAATTAACCAAATTTTTTATAGTGTTACTGAAAATCTTTGTTCTGATGTTGAGAGTGTAACACTAGTTCAGAAACGTTCCAAAAGTAAGCTAAATTGTATTTTTGTTCTTTTTGTTCATTTTAAAGATTTATTTTATATTATATCAAGTGAAATAATAATAGTTGAAGAATAATTTGTGTTTTTAACAAAAAGTTCAATCATTGAGTCACATATGGGAACATTGATTGAAGAGCTACAACAAAATAGGCCAAGTCTTCTTCCTGCCAATATTTTTTCAGAGCCCGAACCATTGAGTGAAGACCAAAGATTCAGTGCATAATTGGCATGCATTATGACGGAACTTCCAAAATTAAAAAAAATAAAGTTGCAAGGCAAAATAATTGATATGGTTATCAAAGAGTTAGATATTTAATTCCTACTGTTTTTTTTTTTTATTCCTATTAATACAAATTATTATAAAATCAACTTAAATTTACTAAATTAAAAGGTCTTTCTATTTAAATTAAGGTATTATTCTTTTTATATTTTTTGTTGAATTTTATAATTTTTAATGATTTATTAACTAATATGATTAATTAATTTTTTAAAGTATTATACATTTATAAATGTTCTTATGTTTTATATTTTGAGAAACTTCTATTACTACTATTAAAAATGTAAAAGACATACTTGATTGTTTATATTATTTATTTATTAATTATTAATAATTGTAAAGGTAAATACATTTAAATTAAATATTTAAATATTGGAAAGGAACTGCCCCTTCTCCTGCCAAATATTCTGTTAAACTTAAACGTATTTCTTTGGCATTTCTATCATAAAAGTTTGATCCCAATTGACCAACAGGAACTAAACCAGCTGATCTATTCTCATTTTCACCTTCCATATTTTCCAGTGAACAATAAGAGTTAAGACCTGCCAAGCATAGAAAATAATATATAAATAAAAAATAATTCATCTAAAAATAAAAATATATATGTATATATTTATTCATAGAATTATCATTAAATAATATGAATTTATGGTTGAATAAATTAATTAATGAATAATATTAATTTATCGTTAACCAATACTTTTAAATTTTGAACTAATTAGTAAATGTTGAATTTCATATTCATGCATAATACTGTTCAAAAAATTAACCTGCTTCTGTTTCTTCATTTTTAATAAAATTATGAAGAACAACCGTAGCTTTGACAATTCCTACTACAGTTTGTTCACTGGCAATTATTACAGTCTTGTAAATCCTCCACCTTGAAACCAAAATTCCAAAACAATTTTCAATGCAACGCCTGGCTCTACTTAATCTGAAATATTAAAAGTAGGCTTTTGAATGATAAAAAAATTTATAATGTTGATTTTATATGACCAATGTAGTAGATAAGTAATTATATACACAGAAGTTACCAATTTTTGTCAGAAATGAGGCACCTTGTACTTTAAACAACAGAAAAACCAGTCAACATTTCTGTGTGAAGAATTACTTATCTGCATAATAAAACCCCTGTGAATACTATTAAATATTTATACAAACGGTCAATACTAATACCATGACTAAATAATTTTATCTAGTTTATTTAGTCATGGCTTACACTGTATTTTAAATACAATAATAGTAACATAGGTACCTATAGTTAAAAATTGCCTGTTTGACTGGTAATTTTGATGTTCCTCGACCAGGATAGGGCCTCATTAAGTTTTGTAAAAGAGGAAAAGCTTCATCTGCAACGATGAAATAAGGGATTTCACCAGAATTTTCACTTAATGGTGATGCTTTTGGTAAACTAAATTCATTGTTTAAAATTTGTCTACCCATAGTACTGGCTTTAAATACTCCTCCATCACTGCACCTACCAGGCATTCCAATATTTACACTTATGAAATTATAATTAGCATCACACATCGCTAAAAGAATGGTACTGTGACTACCTTTGTAGTTAAAGTTAGTTGAACCACTATAAGGAAATGCCTAAAAAAAATAGAAAGTATAAAATTATGTACACTTAACTGAATTCATTAAATGAAATTTTTAAATAATAGCCTAACCTAACCTACTTCATGCACAACATGTTTCCCATCCAGAGCTGAAACACAGTGAGGCAATTGCCATTTGATTTCAAAATCTTTAGCGAGTTTTTTCCATTTTTCTTCATTCGGCATTGGCAGTATCTGAAAAATAAACCATTATTGATTGTACCACTTGTTTTAAATACATTTTACCTCATTATTCAGTACATCCCATAGAACATTACAGCATTTTAAAATCACTATAGATAATGTTGATTTTCCAATACGGAAATTGTACATGATATCTGTCATACTTTCCCCAGTTGCAAGATACCTATATTGAAACATTTTTTTTTAAACAATCAACTTTTTGGAGTATTTTTTTTTAACAACAGTTTGACTAACCTTAGTGTCGCGGCTAATATTTCTCCAACACTAAGAATATCAGGCCTTGAAGAAAATCGCTGAAGAGAAGGTCCAATCAATACAACAAGCTTCTCAAAAGTTGATGGGGACAATGTATTTTAATTGCAAAATTAAAATACAAACCAGAATTTGACAACTTTTGTTCTAGAATCATTGTATTGTAATGACCATGATGAGAACGTTCACTTAGCAAAGGACGCACATACCATCTAAAAAAATTATTTTATGTAAGTAATGTGTTTTATAACTGGTACCTAGTTTAATCTATAAAGTTTAAAATGTAACCGTAATTAATTTACCTTCTATCTGTTTCCAAAAGTTGTTCACTTAGACATAAAAATGAAATTACGCAAATTGTTCTCCTGTTTATATACTTATTATACTCGTTCACATTAAATTCAAACAACTTGCGTTTTAGTTTTTGATTCATTGTAATATAAGTAACGCCTCTCGATATTTTAATTATTGTAAAAGAAACCACAGTAAATTTGTATATATGTTTACTTTTATGTAAACTTTTCTCTTTATATTAATATAATATCATTTATTAATATTGAATTAATAAGATTATGAATGATGGTTTGCGATGAATTATGATATAGGTACCTTATCAAATTTTAATTAATAAAAACGCGGCAACATCAAATACCGCAGTGGTTGAACGGTGGTTTTAAATTGTAGCACCACATCATAATTTTGTTATCAGTACATGAATACACGACACGGCACGGTGTAGTGTGAACCCGCCTTTAGGTAGGAACTAATACTAATCGTTGCAATGCGATGCATCCCGGTTACGATACTGGGCAACAGATGTTTAAATTTTGCTTTTTTTTTCGTTTATCGTCTCCTGTGATAATCATATAATTAGACTTTTTCAATGTAATTTTATTACATAATTAATATTTGTTTTTATCTCGTCATAATTTAACTAAAAAACCAGCATCTAAAACTTCATGAAAATTAAAATACACGTTTTTGCATAATATATTACAATTTTTCATTGCATACAAATCTTAGCCCAAGTGATGAGTTTTAATAAATAAATAAATAATTCGTTGATTTTTATTGTATCGTATATCGCCAATCACTGATTTCAATAAATATTTTTTTTGTAACTATATTTTTGTGTGTATTTTGGTAAATAAATTTTATTAGCCTAGGTGATGAGTCATATTTAAAAGAACTTATTATTACAATCTACATTAAATATTACATTTTCTGACAAACACAAATTTCATAGAGTGATGAGTGTCTGCTAGACAGCGAACGCCATTTGCCGCCATAGGCGGCATCTCCCACGAATCCGATACGGTATCATCAATATAAAATTGATTACAATCTCAGTCTGCCACCACCAGTATATCATAAACCAAGTGATTTTCTTATATTATTGTATACATTTTTTTTTAAGTCTCCATAGTCACTTGGGTCTTTTTTAGAACGAATCTTGCATTTAAATACTTTACAGTTAAAATAATCTACGATTCACCTGTATCCTACCGGGCAGCTAGTCTATTATAAATTATTATATTTTTATTGCATATTAGAAAACAGCGTATGAGACACTCACTGACGCACAGACGCATTGGCGGGAGGAGGCCGACCAAATACAGCCTATCTAGTGTCTAGCTCTAGCATACTATAATAAAATAAATTCTTCTTCGAACAACGATGATGCGACTAAAAATAACCGAAATCAACCCAAGTTTTATAAATTTATAATATTATTCTTTACTTCCTTTACATAGTGACAGTGCTACAGTCAGGGGCGTCATTTCAACTTTTTGAAAGGTATGCTAAAAAGTAGGCAGGCTAAAAAAATTTTCATCAGGCCAATGTATAGGTAGATTATATTATACCATAATTTAAATTAAAATAAAGTAATTAAAAGAACAACCAAATATATTCTGAAAATAACAAGATATGCAATACCTTTAATCAGCTAAATCATGATAATTTGTACTTCTTAGTACCTATGTCATGACATATTAATTTGAAAAAAATCAGGTCACTACTTTACAATATTGTGTACCTAATAATACTAAGTACCAAATTAAACAATGACATTTTATTATATATATATACATATAACCTGAAATCTTCACATATATTTGATATTATAAAATTTAATATGATCCAAAACTTTACACATATTTCATAAAAACAATACATAGAAATTCAAATATAAATATACATAGAAATTAACAGAAGGTGACATATTTATAATAATTTTATATTTCAAGTTTAATAGAATAATTAATTAATATTTTTAAAGATGGAGAAATTTGTGCAGGCATAGTTATTTCATTAGCATTTTTATGTATTGAATTACTACAAGAATCACAGGGTTGCCACTGTGTTCATTATTTTAAAAAGTGAAAAAAGTGACTTACATTTTTTTTAAAGTGACTTTTTTCTTGAAAAAAGTGACCAAAACCGTCGCTGTTGTTTAAAAATTTGTATTGCAAATATAAAGACAAATAATACAAGTGTAATTTATTATAATTTATAATTAGAATCATATACTATAGGCAGAGTAGGGCGTTATTCGAATGAAATTTTATTTAGATGATATTTTATTCGAATAATTTATTATTCGAATGATTTCTTCACGATTATTCGTATAAAAAATTATTCGAATAATTTTGAAACGTAATTATTCGAATAAAACATATTCGAATAATTTCTAAACGTTATTATTCGAATAAAAAATTATTCGGATAAATTCCAAACGTTATTATTTGAGTAATTTTCGTTAATTTTGTTTGGGTAACCGTAGGCAGTGGCGGATTCAGGGGAGGGGCACAGAGGCACGTGCCACCCTATCAATTTTTTATTGATAACATTTTTCTTTTATTTAGTTTTATTTATTTTATTTTATTGATAACATTCATCTAACATTTTTTTTATGTTACTACGAGTATCATATATATATATATATATATATATATATATATATATATATATATATATATATATATATATATATATATATATATATATATATATATTAGGGTGGTCCTTAATTTTACACATTTGAATTTTCATTGCTGGACCCTCCCATTTTTTTTATTATCATATAAAATTTATATGGAAGAAATTTGGGCATAACTACTCACCCCCTTCCCGTGCCCCAAGAGACTTAAATATAGGTCAGAGGGTAGTTAAACGGTTTTTTACATTTTATTCGAAAACTATAAGATTTATCATAAAAATGTATTGAACTCAAATTGTAGAACAAATTAAGTTCTATAAAAAATGTATTTACAAAATTTTTCGTAAATCTAATATTTCCCCTAAAAAATTAATTTTTTTTTGGTTTTTTGACAAAATTGAATTTTTTTTTGGATTTTTTGACAAAATTGAATTTTTTTTGCAGTTGTTTCAATGTATAATATTAATAAAATGTATGTAATAATAAACCAAATAATTTAAGTTGTATTTCTAATTAGTTTTATCTTCAAATGGTGTACTCAAAACTTGTTTTGTACAGTTTTCATACGTTTTTCTATATTTTTGAATAACCTAAAATTAAATACATAATGAAATAAATTATATAAAATTACATTTATTATAGATAAAACTTTTTGTAACCCACCTGAAGTAAAAATTGTTTTTGATTTTCATTTTTAGTGAATTTATCGTTGAAATCCTCCATAAGCTTTACTCCCCTTTCAGTTGTATCATTAACGATTTGTAACGAATCTATTGTCCTTTTTGCAGACTGGTATGCAAGATTATCATTCCACTTAGTTGGGTTCATTTTTAGGTACTCCGAAGAAATTCCGAATCTTTTAAATATTTTATATGACTTATAACTTAACTAATTCACAGGTAGTTCTTTATTTAAAAATTCGTCCACGTCTTCTAACTTCAAACATAATTTTTTTGGTCCTGATAAAAATTCGTCTTCCACTCCTGGTGTTAATTCTATTTGTTCTTGGTACTTCAACAATTTGTCAGCCATTTTTTTTCTGACATCAAATGAAATCCTTTCATCAAATATAGCAAATACGGCACATTCTTCATTTAGGTACCATAAATGATTTAAAAATTTTGACAAACACGCATCTGCAATTTTTTTATCATCACTTTTATATTCGTTTAAAGTACGTATAAAATGTATATCGTTAAATGGTGCTTCGCTAACATTTGTAACTGTAAACCAATATTTAATATAATTTTTAACAATAAATGCACTCATTCGCACTATAGCATTTTCTTCAGTTTTTTTAATTTGTAATTCAGTTCGTAATAAAAATATTTTCAGACAGTAAATACATTTTGCCATCCACCTTGCCTGATGACATGCACCCGGTCGACGAATTTTCATGCCACCAGGTGGAGTTTCTCCAAGTATAATAATAACTAATTCAATTAATTCTTTGTAATCGTCTCTAGGATGGTCTTCGGTAATTTTTTTTAAACAAAATGAAACAATTTCTTCACGTACTGGTGAAATTATTTTTTCAAAATTTTTATTTGTATTCCAAACTAATATTTTTGTTTTATCAATTTTGTTCCATGAATTTTGAAAGCGTTTAAAGATTGGTATGATTGGTCCAGACGATACGTATAATTTTGCCTCGTTAAATGCAGCCTGGATAATCAACTTCGAAACATTTTAATAATTACCTAGTTCAATATTTGAAAGTTCAGCTTCATATTTTTGTCGTTTTGTTGCCTCTTTATTTTTTCTAATAGTTTGTCTTTTTTATTTTTTATTTTTAATTTTAATTTTTTAATTTAAAAACTTAATTTTAAATAGAAACAATAAATTAATATCATTAATATCATACATTCGTCATTCATACACAATACACATTAAATGACGTTACGACGATCACGGGTTGACTAACAGAAAATATTCACAAATTCTATGGAAACTATTTAAAGATAAATCGCAATATATAATAATTGATAAGATAACTGAGTTATTGGACTCAATAAAATAGGTATTAACTAAATTGTATGTTCAATATTCCCATGTTAATATAAATGTCGATAATAATTTTATCAGACCAAATTTCATCTGCAGTTACTATCCATGAAATGATGTATATATAAATTTATTAATAATAAATAATAATATATAATTAATTTCAAAAGGTTAGGTTTAAATTCAATTTGAAGATAAAACTACTTAGAAATACAACTTAAATTATTTGGTTTATTATTACATACATTTTATTAATATTATACATTGAAACAACTGCAAAAAAATTCAATATTGTCAAAAAATCCAAAAAAAAATTCAATTTTGTCAAAAAACCAAAAAAAAATTAATTTTTTAGGGGAAATATTAGATTTACGAAAAATTTTGTAAATACATTTTTTATAGAACTTAATTTGTTCTACAATTTGAGTTCAATACATTTTTATGATAAATCTTATAGTTTTCGAATAAAATGTAAAAAACCGTTTAACTACCCTCTGACCTATATTTAAGTCTCTTGGGGCACGGGAAGGGGGTGAGTAGTTATGCCCAAATTTCTTCCATATAAATTTTATATGATAATAAAAAAAATGGGAGGGTCCAGCAATAAAAACAATAATATTTTTTTTTATCTTCTACAACTAAGGACCACCCTAATATATATATATATATACACATACATACATACATACATACATAAATATACACATTTGAATACCCATAACTGTCAATAAATCATTTAGTATGTTTATATATAATTACTATGTACAGTGTATATATGGTAGTGATATCCTACTTAGCAAGCTAGTATTTTTATTTATTTTTTTTAATGCTTCTTTTTTTGGGTAGAGGACAAGGTGGAAGAGCTAAATCCTTTCAAACCACTTCAAAATCTGCTATGTCAATCAATTAGTTTCACTTATTTTTTTAAATTTCTAAGAATGTTAAAAGTTATGGCTACAATACATATTAGTAAATATAATATAGTAAGAAAATACCCAAAAAAGAATTTCACAAAAGTGGACCTCACAAATTACAGATAGTATACTTCAGTTTAAGGATATAAAATTACAAATGTAAAAAACTTGTCATTAGCTTAAATATTGATAATTATTAACTAAATATTAATTTATACAATATGAATTATTTTTACTTGTGTCCAACATAAGATTGTACTTGACTTATTGTTTTAGTCCATACATCTAATAATAATTTACTAGATAAGAATCTATCATATATACAACTGAAAATAACAAGCTGTATACTCAACAAATTATCATTGGTTGAAGTTTGTGAAATTTTGTCTGAAGTTGCGAATGGAAGTTCTGATCTCAATCCATTAACAATCTGCCATATCATAAATTTAAAATTAATATTTATAATAAAAATAAAAAACGTTAAACTAACTTTTTCAGCTACTGTACGATCATCTACTTTAATTAGAAATCTAACTAATGCTGGGAGTATATCTGGTGGGGTATGATGAATACCAGCTATCATATCTATTTGAATCATTGCTAGTTCATCTTTACTAATGTTTAATTGACTTATAGTTTCCAAAATACAATCTGTTAATTCTTTATCATTTCTAAGAACTTTACTGAAAAAGTACAGAAAATGTTATAAAATTATAATAATTTTATGATGGTATAATTAGATAAAAACAAATAATTATTATTCTAACCATAACTCATCATGAGCATCATGATCATCATTGTCGAGCACTATATCTGGAATTGATAATATTAATTCCCTTTTGATTTCAAGATCAGATATAACATTTAAATTATCAAATAATTTACTACACACTTTTCTCAAGTCCATAATACAATATAACTGCTTAAATGGTCTAAGCAATAAACGTACCCATTTCTGCACAGAAAGATCTGAATTGTTTCTAAAATACAAAATTGAAAATATCAATCAATAGATTCAATGGTAAAAAATCCAAGTTATTTACGTTATATCTTCTAAGCTTATTTCTGCCATTTTATCAAACAAAAAGTCAATGAGATTTGATTGAAGTTGGGGAACTTGAATTAGAAGACGAGCTAAAGAACTTTTTCTTTGTTTCAGTTTATTATCTGGAATTGCCTAAATATCAATACATTAATAATTATTCAACAACAATAGTTATCATTTTCAATAGCTTACTTTACATGGCGAAAGAGCAACTTTAAGATTTATTTTATCATTATGATATTTTTCAAATTCTCCAAAAAATTTGTTTACGATGTCAATATCCTCAATTTCTTCAGAATCGTTAAATAATTTAGACCGGATTTTTTGCAAAAATTTGTACTCTTCAACAGCTAAAAATAAAACAAAATAATATTTAGATTATATTTAACCAATATAAATAATAATGATAAACTCACATAATATGTTTTGATCAGACTTTAAGTGTAAGCCACAACTTATTAATGTTTGTTTTAAATAAGAATAATTGTCATCTTCATTATCAAACAAAGGCTGTGAACAATCTGTTGTATCATCCACATCATCTTCATCGATTTTTCTTTTCTTTTTTTCGATTGGAAAATCATTGAAATCATCGAGCATTGGTGGCGATTCTGATGATTCAAAGTCAGAATTACTCTTTTTAGATGTAATCGACATACTTGGCGTACTATGTCTCAACGAATTATTTGTAGATGTTTGTAGTGATTGAGATGAAACATTTTCAACAGTCTTCGTTTTTGGAAACTTTCTTTTATACATAGTTATATTTAGGTAAATAAAATAATAAGACGCTAAGTTTGTGGAAAAAGAAAATTGTGCAAAATGAATTCGAAGTTCAATTAAAAATTTTTAATATTCAACAGTGACACTATTACTACTATTATTTAATAAATTTTAAGTTTTAACGTTGTATGTAAGAATAAAGCACAACAGGAACCCACTATCATAATATTCATATCAATTAAATTCAAAATTATAACCTAAAAATGGCGGTTTTTTATTGTTTCATTATATAGATCGAAGCATAATAATAATAATAATAGCGATAATATTTTAATAATAACATTTCGTCTCGACAGTCGACGGTAATATTTAAACTTTAGGTTAGTGGATCTTTAGGTCTATGGATCGAATGCACGATTAATGATATAAGGACTGTGGTTTCACCTATAGCATATATTCCTTATGTTACTAAATTCAGCAACCAATATACTGGCTTGTCCAGCGGGTTTGTAGGAATTTGTTATCGTTAGCTAATTGGAAAACACTGGTTAATAATAGTGTTAATCATACACAATAGACATAGGTATTAACTAAATGGACTGCGCCTCCTATAGTCTATAGTCTACACCCAGTGCCGTTAGAAAAAATCATAGACCTATTAACTAAATTTAATATGTTATGTATAGTTATGTATAGTTAATAGGTCTATGGTGTTAATACTATGAAATATTACTAATATTAGTCAATATCAATCACCAATACGGCCACTACTTAACACTTTGTGATTTTTTTCACATTTAAATTTGAAGTTTTTGAATTGGACGTTATTTTTTTCATTGTTGACTTTTAAGTATCGATGATAATTTACCAAGATGTATTTTAATTTTTAAACGCCAACAATATTCTTTTCTTATCAAATCCATCTCATTTCTTACTTTCTTAGTCTTCCATCTGTAATATACCAGATTCCTTATAAAAGAATCCGCTTGATTACCTTCCCTGTAGGCTGTAGTGGCTTGATCAACCGTTGTAATTTGGAACCTTCGACCATATAAACATGCGATAAGGCGTGTCTATTAGTTTATATGGTCGAAGTTTGGAACAACTTAAACTAACAGCTGCTGTTTGAAGGGTTGACCAACCTGCTGAATTTAAGCTATAGGTACATGGACGCACGTCGATCGCAAGATTTTATTTCCACGCCTAGACAAGCCATAGAGTAACTCTATGAGTTACTATGTTACTCTATGAGACAAGCATTGCTACCGCGAATTTAGACACTAATTGTTAGTTGTTACAATACGATAGTACGAAAGTACGATACGGATTACGGATCGTTCAGTTGACACGCGCGTTTCGACAACTAATCGCATACATTTTATTATATTTTAATATTTTAATATAATAATATAATTTATAATAGTTAATAGCATGAAGAATAAAGATTTCTTTATTCTTCATGGTTAATAGTAAAATTATATTTTTATGTGGTTTTATGTTCTAACTAAGCTTAACCAATTTACTAATCCTACCTTACCCATACTGCCACACATTATATATAATCTGTGACAGGTACTACTTTGTCTAACTTTTATATATTGATAATTATTTTTATAACAAAGTTTTTCAAGTGGTGAAATGCAATATCTTACTGCTTGTTCATTTGTTTCCACATCATTTTTAAGTATATCCTAAAGGCAATAAATGATTTAATTGGAATTCAGAAATAGTTATAAACATTTTGGTCATGCCCTAAGTTCCGGGTATAATGTAATATAACGAATTGAGGAATGTCTAGCTTTTAAAATTGGATGGTTCCAATATTTTTCTTCTTTTTGTCTCCGTTTTCTCATTCTGCGATATGTGACTCTCAAACATTCAGCATCTGACACGTCCATTTTTATTGAATGTCCTATACAAACTGAATGTTTAGATGTATTATTATTAATGTAATTAATTTTTATAAACAAGAATGTTTGGCGTTTGACCCGTGTTTGCGCGTTCATGTGAATGATCTTAAAAGTTGAACGCGCATTGCGCGATGAATTGGCGCGCGTCCATGTGAACCTATCCTTAGGAACTTATAGAATATATAATTCTGTGATAAAAGTATATTATTTATGATAGAAAATCCGTAACCCTAGTCCTAATCTTTTACAATATGCCAGGGTTTTATTAAAATCTTTGACAAGAATCACGAAATGTCGAGATCATATCATAATATCCATTCCATAAGACATACGTCACAATGTCACATTGACACAAAACTAGGATCTTTTCAGTTATACGTATACCTATATAAATTTTATTTTCATTAATATACTCGTGTATGAGGTAAAAGAATGAGGTTGGCCCTGTGGAGCGGGGGCCACTCGAGCATATAATGACCACATGAATAATATTATTTGACGCATTTTTAACTGCTATAGATGTACACTATTTTTATTGAAAAATAATTTCACGTAAACGTTTTACGCTAACAACTGTAAAAGACATTTAATGGATACAAACAAAATTGTCATGTTCTAGTATCAGACGTGTTTATACTTCAGAGACCAACGAAAAAGCCAGTTTCGGGTTCAGTCTTTTAATTTTGAACTTCATTCACAAGGCTATATTATTTTCAATTGTATAAACCAGTATTTCATAAAAATAATGATGGACTGGTATTACAAAGTCACCAGGCTGTAATCATTGGTTACTTTCAATAAAATAAAATATAATACATAGTACTACTAATTATCGGTCGCAGCAGACTGGGAAAGAACCAAAGCAGAAATTGGCATACGACACCCACTACATAGCCAAACTACACCTAATTTCAGACTTAAATCCAGAAAGAGTTTTCTAAAAACGACAAAACCTCTAAATAAACACCCTGAAGAGGTATGAAGAGAAAGGTGGAAACTCTCTCTCTCCAAGGAAAATAATAAACTGGAGTCTCAACCAGCGGAACTTCTGCCAGCAGGATCCAAATTAGACTGGCCAACCTGGAGATCCCTTAATAGACTCAGAGTAGGTGTAGGCAGATCTAAAACCAACATAAAGAAATGGGGCATCCTACAAGACATCTCAACAAAATGCGAGTGTGGTATGGAACAAAACATGGAACACCTACTGAACTGCCAAAGCTGCCCATTTTCATGTACGAAAAAAGATCTCCTGTATGCAAAGCCAAATGCTATCGTAGTATCAAGACTTTGGTCAAGGGTAATCTAAACCTAAAACTAAAACAAACATCAAAATCTGACAACTATTTTACCATAAACTACAATAAATTCTATTTATATCTGTAACTATATTTGTTAACCATTTAATGCATTTTTATATCTTAATATTTATATTTATATTTATAACCATATACTCAGAAATGTATATATTTATTTTATTTTTTACTTCTCTAATTGTTTTATTACCATTTGTTTGTAATCATCTAATTATCTAGGATTATAATGGATTCACTGTGAGATTTTTTTTATTTTACTATTATTTTCGGAGGATAAATCTGCATTCTCGTAATGATAAACACCGTGATTAAATAATTGTTTTTTATATTAAAACACATGAGATATTAACAAGTACAAATGAAATTTTAAATGATCAATCATTTAGTTACGTCATATCAAATAAATTGCTTAAGTGAAATATAAGTCAAAATGTATTTATTGACATAATGTAATTTGTATGGGAAAAAGGTAAAATATGCATTTACACACAAATTTGAATAAAAATATTATTACACAATAAAATAATTCAATAATCATTTTTTAATTTTTTTCTTTTTTTCAGGAGGTTGTACAAATTTAAATACTTTTTTATCCCCTTTATTCATATTATTAAATTTTCCTAAACCACCACCACCATGCCGTTTTCGTGGACGAACAGCTTTAGCATTTAGTTCTACAGCAGGAGGTGTTGTGAATCCAAATGAAGCTGCAACTTTTGGAATATCTAAAGTCCCAACATCAAATATTTGTTTGAGATGATGTGAATCATAAGCACGGACATATGATTTGAATGCTTCTTTAGCAGAAATATGCAAGAAATAATTTTTAGCAACAAGCTTTTCAAGTTGTAGTTGAATATCTGATATTTTATTCCATGAAAATTCAAATTCATTTAATGGTACTTTAGCCTTTTTTAAATATTGAAGGAATCCTAGTTCTTCAGGACGTAAAATTAATAAAGCATGACCACTGCTACCCTCACCTCTAGCTGTACGCCCTACACGGTGAATATATTCCTTAAAATATAAAAATTATAGTTAAAACATTATTATTGATAAAACTACATTTAATTGAATATACACACTTTAGGGTCATCAGGAGGGTCAAACTGAACAATCCAATCAACTAAAGGAATGTCTAATCCTCGAGCTGCAACATCAGTACACAACAATATTCCGGTTTCTGCATTACAAAACTGGAAAAACGTAGTTGTTCTCTTTTCTTGTTTTTGCTTACCCTGATGAAATTACCCAATTAGTTATAAATAGGCATGAAAATTTATAAAAATGTGATTAGCGTCATACATGTATGCACATAACAGGCAAGTCAATGTAATTTAATAACTCATGGAAATATTTTACTGCTAAACATGAGCTAAAGAACACCATAACTTTCTTCTTTCTATTTTTTTTCAAAAATGTAAACAACAACAAGAAGCGTTTCTCAGATGGACATACAACGTATCCTTGTTCTAAGCCTTCAACAGTAGCTTCTTCTTTACTGTCATCAACTCCAATATAAATTGGTTCTTTTTTCAAAGCAAATGTAGTTAGGGCGTCAGTTTTAGGTGTTTTAGTTGCACTGAACAACATTGTTTGTCTTCGTTCTGAAAATATTCAATCACTAATAATCAAATACGAACTAAAACTTTCTTGAAAACATACTTGGTAATAAATTAATAATTTGTTTTATTTCTTCTTCAAATCCAATGTCCAAAATACGATCAGCTTCATCAATAATAAGACATTGGAGATTTTTATACAAAAAATCAGGAGAATTTTGTAAATGATCTAATAGTCTTCCAGGTGTAGCAACAACAATATTGATTCCTAAGAAAAAAATACACTACTTATGTAAAAATATATATTTAATATGCATTTAGAGCCCTACGTTTTCAGTTGATTTTTAAGATCGAAAATTCTAGCATTATACATGTATCACAAACTTATAAATTACTTATCGGTAAGCAAAAATGATTAATTACTAACGATTCATTCAACTTAATTGATTAACAATCATAAAATGAGAAAAAAATAAGCTGTTGTTTTAATAAATATATTTTATTAATTTAAATAAAACTTGATTTTACTGAATTCTTCAAAATACTATTAGAATATGAGTCAACTGACTAAAAAATTAAATAAATCACCTTTGGACAATTTTGTAGCTTCTGTTTGTCTGTTAGCACCTCCCATTAGGAGACCATAAGTATGATGATGGTGTTTCATCAATTCTTTTAAAACTCCATAAGTCTGCATTGATAGTTCTCTCGTGGGAGAAATTATGATACAACCAGTACCATTTCTGGGCATGAACTTTAGCTTGTAAATCAATTCTACAGCAGGTACCAAGAAAGCTAAAGTTTTTCCACTGCCAGTTTTTGCGGCTCCGACTAAATCACGTCCTTCTAATAATGGTGGAATAGTTTTAGCTTGAATTTCAGTCATCACAGTGAAGCCCATATCTGCTATCCCTTTTAGAGTATTTTCACATACATGGCCCTCTAGACTAGAAAACTTTCTATCTTCGGCCAATATTTTCAATTCCAAACTGGAACCTGGAAGGGCTGCAGAGAAAAAATATGAGGAAAACTAACTAGAAATCTTAAATAATAAAATACATACAGTTATCTCCAGTCATTTTGTTTCAATATATTCAGTGCTTAACAATAATGAAATAAAATATGAAACAAATTTTAATTTTTAAAGTTGTTGAATGAAACAAATTTTAATTATTTTAAATGATTATTTTTAGGTTATTCAGAATCAGTAATCACACATGTAGCGTGGTATCAATAAATGGTTCGAACGGTAATACAATTTCAGGTTATGTTTATAAACATATATGATTGTATTCTGTTCTGAATTGTATATAACCAATTTCTCGATTCAAATAGAAATAGTCACTATAAAAGAAACTAGTCTGTAATTCATTACTCACCGAGCTATTAAGATTTTTCTCTTTAAAATTACTCTGAAATAAATAAAATTCATTAAAATGAGTGCTAAAGAAGCCAATGCTGCACCCGAAAAAAAGAAAAAAGAGAGTATTTTAGATTTAACAAGGTTGGTTGAATTCAATATCTAATTTTTGTATTTTTATTTTGAAGAAGATATAAAAATGTAATTTCTGCTGAATAAAATGTATATTCTGCTCGTTTATAGGTATTTGGAAAAAGCCATTAGGGTGAAATTTTCAGGAGGTCGGGAAGTATCTGGTATCCTGAAAGGATTCGATCCATTAGTAAATCTAGTATTAGACAATACTCTTGAGTACCTAAGAGATCCTGATGAACCTATGAAGTTAACTGAAGATACGAGGACATTAGGTTTAGTTGTTTGTCGAGGGACATCGATTGTTCTAATTTGTCCTGTTGACGGAATGGAAGCGATTGCAAATCCTTTTGTTCAACAAGACTAAATGTCAAAATTTACCTATGTGGTTAAATTTCTGAATATTTTTCAAATCTTATAAAAACATTACCTTATAAATTTAAGTTTATTTTGTTTTATTAATTTAATTGTTTTTATAAATAATTTAAGTAATGAAAATTAATTTAATTAAAAAATAATTAGATTTAACTGTTTACATAAATAATGCATTAAAAAATATTAAGGCATTTGATTTCAATTGTTTTCACATTTTTTTTTTCAACTAGGAAATTACAAATTTTCTTATAACAGTCTGTTTTTTATAATCATATTAATTTTATTAATGAAATTAGTATGTCTGTAAGAAAAATATTTATATATAATATTTTTTATCTATTTAAAAACGTAATATATTCTTTCATTGGATTAATAAATTATTGTATACTTTTATACACAATGAATCTTAGTTGCTTGTGATAACAGTTATGTAAATATCATATTATTATTCGTAAATAGTATTGTAACATAATTAGAGGTTGTAATAATACTGTGTACTAATGTTCAATTATTATTTTATGAAATCATGATCAACAATATTTGATTTGTTAACATATTACAATTTAATCATATGATCCAATCAATCATATGAAAATAACATAAAATCTATGTGAAAACATCGATTTCTTTTTAACCTGGTTGAAAAGTCCTTTAAATCAATTTTTATCATAATATAATAATCTCCATTTTCTAAATTTGTGGGGTATACTATTTCCCATTTGGTCTTTTTTTTTTTTTTTTGTTTTTTATAATTATACTTAACTGTACTCTGTGCTCATAAGGCATAATTATAAAAATATAAAAAACTAAGTACAAATCAAAACTATCTGATCATATGAAACACATTTTTTTACTTAGCATAAATACTGTTTTATTAAAAAAAAAAAAAAAAAAATTAATACACTAATGTCCTAATAATGAGATTATGGTATTCGTATTTATTAGTTAACTATCAAACATTTGTTCTTTGGATTCATTGTGCTTGCTGTGTATATCATATGTACAGTACAAAGTAATTTATATCTCAATATGTTATAAACTTTAAAGTTTTTAATAAATATTGAATAATATAACAATATGATATATTAGATTGTGCAATTCATCTTTCAAACGTCGTACAAAATCCAACAAATACACTACTGTCATTCAAGCAAAAATCTCAATAGCCAATAATGCTACTGTAAGAATCCATTTCAAGAGATGAGATGATCAAAAATTTACAACAAGCCCTCTAGAACATTGCTGTACCCTGTAATGTACGATTAGGAAAAAAAAATCTATATAAACCCTATAAATTAAACTAAATTATCTATTTTGTAAGCTTATTAAATAATTGTGGGAAACATATAAATTATATATATTATACATAAATGGTATTTCCAGTAATTATTAACAATCTATGTGTACACCTTGAGTCAAACATTAATGTATGGTAATTGGTAAGAATTAATGAGTGTCATTAATTGTAACAATTAATGACCAGGAATAAAAGCTATAGCTTTCATATCAAAAACTATCAGCACAGTAGGTAAATCCGAAAATTCCTTAATAGGTCTATTGGCATTTATATTACTTCCAAATAGAATTAAAATGTACAAGTTATTAGTAATTTAAGAAAATAAGATGACGAAGATGTTTTGAAAGTTTAAAATAAAAATCTTTATGAACCAAAAGTAAAGATGAATTTCACTTTTCACTTAAGCTAAACCAATACATTACCACACATTTTAACTGCATGACTGAACGTTTAGATGATCGTTTTACCAAAATAATTTCTACCAATGAAATTATTTCATAATTAATGTTAAAATTAAATAAAAAAATCATTTAAAGTCATATTGAATCAATAATTTTTATTACAATTACTTTCTCATAATGGTACATCAAACATTTTCACAAATATATTTATAGTCCAATATTTACTAACTAGTATATTATAATTATTTATAAATCTATGTTACATCTACCTAATGTGTTGTATAAACACTATGTCCCAGAATGACTCGATACTTCAGGTAACTTTCATTTTTGAATTTTAAACCAACAGATTTGAGGTTTTAAACTATTTTTATTAATCGATAATAATTTAAGTTTCTACCAATTTTAATTTGAAGTAGTACACAAATAGCCACTCTGGGAAATAGTAAATACCTATATATATATATATATATATATATATATATAGATATAGTTAAAAAAAATAAAATAACACTGATCAGTGATCAAGCTGAATTTAGCAAAATACAAATATGTTAAATTATTAATATAAATTGATTTCAATTAGTCAGTACGCTAAAAGTTGATCTAGTAATTAAATCTAGTCCAAATTATCAAGCCAATTTTTTTATTTGATGGATTCATAGAGAAATTAAAAATAATTATAAGTCTCAGAACTATAATGAAATGCTTAGTATGAGTATTATATAAAAGTTGTACACTTCATTTGTATAACATTAAATGCTATTTGTAATGTCTTACGCAGAATAAATTTACATTAAGTTTGTACATTTATTTATCAACTCATATAATATTTAACTATATTATTAATACAATAAATGAATAACAATTTTTTATGAATAACATATATACATATACGTTTCACACACGGTATGAGAAACTGTAAAATAAATTAAAAAATCTTAACAATATTAAGATAAAATAGGTTGTACATATAAAATAAAATTTCAATAAAAACACGACTAAAGATAACAAAAAATAATCTAGGAAGCAATTATATGCGTCTCCAATTACCTTTATCTCTTCGATCACCTGACTTTTTAAATTTTTTCTTTTTGGGTTCATTTTTGGAATTACCACTAGCCCAAAATCCTGATCCTTTTTTATTTTTTGAATAAGGTGGTGGAGGTGGAGGTTGCTGGTATTGCACTGAATTATACGCATAACCAGGCTGATTGTAATTGTTATATTTGCCTTGATCCATGACCATAGGTGGAGGAGGTGGAGGTGGTTGTTGAGGTCCATATTGATTAGGATAAGTATCAGGCATATATCCAGGTGGGGGATAAGGATAAGGAATAGGTGCAATATAATTTAAGGGGGGCATGTATGGTGTTGTAAAATTGGGAGGTGGTAAACTTGTATCAGGGTTACAGGGTGGTGGGAATTCATCTTCAAGGCCAGGCGGAGGAGGTTCAGTTGAAGCAACAGTTGTAACACGTTGTCGAGGATCTCTGCATTTTTTTTCAGTATCTGTAGCAGCTTTAGTCATTTCCATTTCAGTAGATTGTAGTTCTTTAGTATTAATAGATGAAAGTATATCTTTAATGTTACTTGGCAGTTGAATGTCAGTTGTTAATGGGGCCAACTCACTAGTAGGACTATAAACTTCTTCATCCAGATCCAATGACTAAACACAAAACAAACAAAATAAGTTATTTAAATATACGAATTATACATTATACTTACATCAACATCAGGAATAACGTTTTGAGAACTAGCCGTCATCATTTGAATCACTAATTTTTCTTTTTCAATTTTTCGAGTTAACTCTTCCATTTGTTGATGAATATCATTAGTAGAATGGATGTCATCAGATAAACTAGGGACATCTTCATCAACTGGCGAGTATGGTTCTTCTTCTCCAGGTACATAGGGCAAGTCATCATCAGTCAAAACTAAAATAAATATTTGTATATTATATATATATCTTAATAATTATAACTTAAATAATGTACCTGAAGATAAAGGCAAAACTGGTGTCGGCAAACTGAGGATTCGGTTAGTAGGTGATCTTGGTGGAGTATAACTTTCTTTTGGTGAATAATTATCTAGACTAGATGCTGGTAGAGAAGGTTTGAGATGAGGTAAAGCCAGAGTGTCATTAATATCAGGTAAGATATAATTATTTTCAGATAGTTTCCAAGAGGGAACCCAATGTTTTTTAGAATTTCGAACAATTATGCCCAGCAACAAATGTGTTCTGTAGTCATCAACACCAGGACCATCCAATGGTAACAAAACTTGTGGAATAGGACTATGGCTACCAAGTGGGTAAACATAAAAATCTTTTATGTTGGGGAATGGTTTACTGTCAATAACAGCTATTCGGTTTTTAGCACTTAAATATTGATAAAGACTTAGGTAAGACATTTGTTCTTCCATTCCACCTGCTGACAATTTTGTTACAATAATATCTTTGGTCCCAGATTTTTTTAATTTACCCATATATTCCCAAACAGTTTGTTGTTTAATTCGACCAACACATTCCAAAACTGTTAAAGTAAGTTCTTCATCCAGCCCAACTATATTTCCAGATAATCGAGACATTGTCACATTACACCGTGCAACATCAGTAAAATTAATTGTTCCTTTCCATATAGGACTAACTTCTTCCTCTGTACGGGGTGGAGTGGCTATTACAACAGTTGAACTTGGTTCCCTATCACTTATATCATCTTCTTTACGCACTTCAAGGTTATCAGAAACTTGCTCGGTTATAATTTCAATTTTCTTATTTTTATCAACCTTTTCCTTTTTATCCTTTTTGTCTCTACTTTTACTTCGATCACGGCTTCTATGTTTTTTATCCTTATGAGATTTATGACGATTTCTACTAGATTTGTGATGCCTACGTTCACGATCACTACTATTACTTTGTTCTTTATACTTGCTCTTTTTCTTTTCTTTTTTATCCTCATTTGTTACTTTAAGTAAAAGTTGTGGTTTTTTCTCAGCAACCTTGATATCAGGATTGAGTTCTGATACTATGGTTTCTTTATTATCTTTAGATTCAATTATTTCTTCCCCTTTATGAGTCTTCATCAACAAAGCCTTTGATTGATTCATCATGTCTAACTCAGTTTTTCGAATCATTTCTATCTGATGTTTATTTTCTCGTTCTCTCCATTCAGCTAGCTCTTGAGAAGCCATTTCATCTGCAGTCATACGAACTAACTGATATGGTGTAACCCACTTAAACATAATTTTCTTAAAGAAATTCAAATTTTTTGGATCTTTTATGTTAAATACTAGACTTCTGTATTTAGTTTTATATTTCTGATCAACCTTGCCAAATTGATTAAAAAGTTCTTCTTCAATTTTTGAGATTAATTCCTCTAAGTTTTCTTCAGCTGTTTTCAATTCAGGTTCTTCAGATATTCTACTACTTAGCGACTCTAATAAAGATTTTCTAACATTAGAACGAAGTTGTTCTTCGCCTTTTACTTCATTGACAATTTCTTTTACAGGTTCAGATTTCTTTGGTGGTTCAGGTTTCTTTACAGTATCAGGCTTTTTTACTAGTTCAGGTTTCTTTACAGTATCAGGCTTTTTTACCAGTTCAGGTTTTTTCTTGAGAATTTTTTGCACAGAAGCCACCACTTTAGTAGGAGTAGTAGGAGTAGATAATTTACTTGGTGTAACTGGTGGTACAGATTTTGATGATTCTTTTTGAATAGTAACTTGTTTCATGGATTCTTTTTGGGGAGTAATTTGTTTAGTAGATTCTTTTTGAGGAGTATGTTTAGTAAGTTCTTTTTGAGGTACTATTGATTTTGGTTGATCTTTTTTAACAAACACTAATTTCACTTTATCAGGTTGCATTAATTCTGATAAATCAAATTCTCTTTTAACTTCCTTTGTCTTATGTTTATCAGGACTAGTAGCACGTCTTTTAAGATTCTTTTCATTTTCTTTTTTAACTAACTTTAATGTAGTCTGAGTTAACTTGGGGTTATTTTGAGACTTTGGTGATAGTTTATTAGAATTAGCTTTTGAAGGTCCTGGTTTCAAAATTTGGAATGATGGATTCTCTTTCATCCATTGTTTTAAATTTGATAATTTTGGGGCTTGTTCGCCTGTAATATAATAAATATTTATAAATTATCAAAATACGCATTCACTTCTACATGAAAATATGATATATAAAAACACAATTATTGTTAGCCTAATTTAAGCAAATTTTATTGAATATACAATTTAATAGATTTATTAGATTTAGTTTAAACCCAAATTTGTTAGAATTGTTATACTGGGAAAAACCTTTTTTTGAAAGGGAAGTCGACCCTCTTTTAACTAAGTAGCTTTTAATATTTTTCATATTGAATCATGCATAGACTATTAAATTATCTCTTATTCATGTAATAAAATGATAAAATAATTTGTATGAATAATGTTTTTTTCATAATGGTAACTTGGCAACCATTTGTTTTAAATAATAAACAACACTTTTTATTAGATAATTTGTTAGTTATGACAAAGAAAACTTACAAATATGAATTTATCATTAAATACTTTTCTTAATTCTATAAATAACTTTGACAAACCAAAAACAGGAAAATTATTTAAAAGCCTTAAGAAAAATAACAGAAAAATAACATATGGTTTAAAACTATATTATGAATTTCAATAATCTAAAAAAATATTAAATAAATCACTTAAATAAAAACAACAAAATAATAATTGTAAAGAAAAAATGATATTCTTTTCTAAAAGGAAATAAACTTTTGTTAAAAACCTATTATAGGTTTAGAAAAGGACTGGGAACTATATATGCTTCGTATAATGAATTAAAACATATTTATAATGTATTTGATAAGAATTAAAAAATTATTGCTGGTTTTTTTCAGACTAAGCAGGAGTCTTTGATTCTGTTGATCATACAGTTATTAGATTATTAACGTGCTTCCAGAATATCCAATATAAGTTAATTGTGGTTTTCAAACAGTTTAAAAAATAGAACTTAACACATATTAATAAATGACTATATAAGTAAAGAATATAGTATACAATATGGTGTAACTCAAGATAGTGTACTTTTTATAAATATAATATATATTATATTTATATGCTCTTTGTTTTCTAACACATGGGACTAAGTTTGATTTCAGACCGTCAAAAAAAAAAAAAAAAAAAATGAATTGATTATGTATCAAATGTCAAAATGTATTTAAGAACCATTGTTTATAAATTATAGTTTAGACAGAAATATTTTAATAACATGAAAATTATATAAACGTCACAATGTTAGTCTAAATAATTATATAGTTAAATTAGAAACACACTTAAACCACTTAATACATTACAGAATAGTTGTTTGTATTTGGCAAAAAAAAATTTGATCGTGTTAGTCTAACTAAAGAAAATTACAAAAAACTAGATATAATTCCACTGAACTAGTTCTATCAAAAATACGAGATTTCTAATATAAAAAAAATTTAGTTAAAACTCTTTTAAAAAAAATATGACTATATAAAATAATAAAATATTAAGATATGATTAAAACGAAGTTTATGCAAAAAATTACATTAACTAGAAATATATTATTTATTTAATACCAATGAAAAATGACAAACTTATTTAGAAAGTCTGAATAAAGTTCAAAGAATATATAAGACTTTAAATAATTTTTGTTAACCTGAAATATAAAATAAAATAAGACTAGACTATTGTTATTAATTTTTATTTGTTTGAATGTGTTAAAATAAATAACTCTCAACCTTTGACACAAGCTTTGCTTAAAGAAGGTAAATATTTAATATTAAATAAATATTTAAATAATAAAGGTAAATAGTTCAATTATTTATTAATTACTGCATATATATATATATATATATATATATATATATATATATATATAGATATATATATATATATATTTATATATATATTGCTTAGTAAATAGTTACAAAAAAAATAATAATAAAAAATAAATAAATAAATAATAATAATAATAATAAAATTATTTTAAATGCTAAATATTGATTTCTGTGAATTTTGTATTAAATAAACAATCCATAATTTTTCTTCCAAACATAAATTGAAGTAAATATTCAAAAACAAATTTTCTAAACCTATTGTTACATACCAGTAATTAGTCTGCTATTTTTTTTGTCACATAAAATAAACCCAGATGATTCGGAGGTACAGCATGCTTTGATAGCCGTTATACTCTCTTCAATATGTTTATCTAAACAGGTGTCATCGCAAAATAAACCAACTGCTACACCATCTATGACCTTTTTACATTGAACGCAATTTTGTTGTGATTGAGGTTGAACTTTATTAACTTTAGAATCATTTTTTTTAAGTGGGGATAATTTAGAACTAGGTCTTTTTTTCTTCTCCTCATCAAATTTTTTGTTAGATTTATCATCTTCAAGTTTTTTACGTGCTTCTTCAGTCTTTTTTTTTCTACATGGTGGGCAATTCCATTCAACACCACGAGCTTCCATTTGTTCACCCAAAGCTTTAGTAATACCAACACATTTTCCATGGAACCAATCTTCACACGTATCACAACATATCATAAATCTGAAATAATTTTTAAATAATCATTACTTCAAACTATAATTTATCCAGAGAATATTACCTATTATTATGAGGCTTTCTACAAATACACCAAAGTCTGTTTGGGTCATCTTCTGAAGTCATAGTACCCTCTTTATCAGTATCTGATTCTTCACTGTATTCATTTATGCTTTTAGAACTAACAAATAAAAAAACAGAAAATTCATAAAGTAAAATACTTTAATCATTGATTATAAATTATAACATATACACTACAGACAAACTACATGATAGCACTATATCCAGCAACTCACTATTTAACAATACTATATTCATAATTAAGAATAGGAAATGTAAGTAACTAATATTTTTGAAATTCAATGCATACTTTTCTGATGATCGTCTTTGTCTACCTTGATCTTTCATACTTGCATCTGCGTTCTATGAAAAAAGAAAAGATTTCTACAGTTTACAAAGCAAATTAGGCATATTATATGCAGACCAAAAGTAAATACATACTTCTTTTTTTACTAATGACCGGGTTTTAGGTGTTTCTATTGGAGGTAGTGTCACAATCCTGCCAGATTTTCCATATACTACAGTAGAACCTTTAAGTCTGTCATCAGATGTTGGTGTTTTTAAATCATTTTTATCATGTTGGCTAAGATTATCATCAGATAGTAGTTTATTCATCAAATCATGACTGGAATTAGAAGGAGCAACAAAATTTGACTGAAAAAAAAAATTTTTTAATAGTATTATTGGGCTCTAGAATATAAATATTACATACAGAGTTAAGGTCTTCATTGAGATCAGCTAATTCATCAATCAAATTTTCTTCATCAATAATTTCTGTTTGGTTGGCTATCTTGGAACTAATATCATTTAAAATATCTTCTACTGTTTTAGTCACAGTAATTTCAGCTGGATTATTTCTAGTTTTAGTAGAGACTTTACGTACTCTTACGATATCTTCTTTGTTTACTATTGTTTGTTCTGTATCTTTTGAAACATCAGCATGAGAATGATCTATAGATACATCATCAACTTTTTCAACAATATTAGTTTCAGAATTTAATTCAGTTTTTATTGATACTTTATTATCATCGATAATAATATCTGGAGAAGAAAACAATTCGGGTACATCTAGTAATTGTTTAACTTGTTTTTGTGTACCCGCTGAAGTTTCTATTGTATTTTCAATATTTCCTATCTTATCTTTATTCTTTTTAAACATTAATTGATTTTGTATGTATTTTTTAGGTTCAATACTTGATTGTCGAACTAATTCATTAGCTTGCAACAAAACTTGGTCAACAACAATATCCGATTTTTTTTGCCGATTAGTTTTAATTTGAACAGTTGGGCGATGAGATTTCTGTAAAATTAATTATTCTTAAATTAATAAATACAAATAATAAATAAAATAATGGAAAATATGATATCAAGATGAGCATTCATATATGAATATTAGATTTACTAAGGATTTAGTTCTAGTAAATATTAAACAAGAGAAATTAATGTTAAACTTGAATAATTCATTTAGATTAGGATTGTGAGCTAATACTAACATTATATTTTATTTAAGATACAGAGTTATAGACCTCGTTTTAACAATATTGAAAATTCTGAGATCAGGAAATAATTTAATCTATTAAAAGATCCTTCTTCTACTAAGCATAACAATAAGTAAAAAAATTAATCTTACCATTGGTACTAAACGTTTAACTGTTTTTGTAGTTCTATGAGTATCATTTGGTTGATTAACTTGTACTTCGTTAATATTTTTTTTAGGTATCACATTTTTTAAAAACACAGAACTCCTAGTTCTTGATTTGTCATTCTAAAAATTGAAAATAATTAGTTATTTATAAAATTAGTTTTTAAGAGTTAAAAAAAGTATACCTTTCCTACTCTCAAGTTTAGCATCTTTTTGGCATTGTTTTGCATATTAACAGGAGTAATTGAACCAAATTTTTTATCTAAAAAAATTAGATTTAAAAATTATTGATTGTAAAGATGTAAATACATTTACAAGAATTTGTATAATATATGAAAATACCTTCATTAAGAGATGAATTGCCATGCAACTGGCTCTCATTAACTGAAATAGTTATTTCTTCAATTTCTTGAATTTCGTCAGTAATTTGTGACTGGGTCAATTTATCTGAAAATATTAATTTTTTATTTAAATATGAAAGGTAAGTCATTATAAAATAATAATTTTATAATTTACTATTAATATGCTGCATTCCAGATGAAAGTGTACAACTCGTGTTGCTTTGATTAGTGTTTGATGAATTTGGTGGACAATCTTTATAGTAACAGTGGTCCAAGTAAATAGGATTTTTTGATATATCACTCTTTTCATTTGGTAAAATACCTAAAAATTTAATTTATTTAATAGATATATAGCAAACACTATAAAATTAAATAAATAATTTAATACACATTTAATTAGATCTAACATATTTATCATACCTAGAATATTTGATTCATCTTGACCAAATATTTTAATAATATCACTAGATAAGGAGCTTTCAAGTAGCTCTAATTGTTCAGCACTCAAATCTAACAGACCGGGGTTTAATTCTCCACCATATGAAGTAACTAATTTAAAATAAAAACATTGTAAATGATGAAAATTTAAAAATAAAATGACAAATTACTCAAAGAATTCTTTTTGTTTCTTTAATAATATTAGTGTCAAATTTCAATTAACACTATTTTTGTTTTAACAAACAAACAAAATTAATGATATTTTATTAAGCATAAAGTAGAATGTATATTACTATTTAATTAAGATGTATACTCTGATTATTACATAAAAACATTTAATAAAAAAAATTAATATTAAGAAAACAATACACAACAATATACAATTTTAATTGTCATTAATAAACAATTCCGATAAAAAAAAAAAATGTTAACATGTAGTTTCTTCTTAATTAATTAAGAAAAAATTGCCTCCCTACCTATGTAGTTTGAAGATTATAATTATAATATAGAATTATTACAGATTAATTACTTATTAAAGATAATAGAATAATTAATAGAAAAAGAACTTTATCTCTCATTTGCAATGATAAAAAAGATTAATATTCTGTTTGAATTATATCCTAAGACTTAACAATAAAAAGTAGTCATGACTTTGGTAAAAAAAACCTACACGTAAAAAGATAGAAACAACTAGAGTTCTTAAAATAAAGATCACTTCTCTAAAAAAAAAAAAATGCTTTCAATGAATTTGATTTATAATTAATAGTTTATAAAATATGAGTATATATTTTTCCAGTTAAGTCTTTTAAAAATGTAAAATTCAATAATTTTTGATAAAATAAGAATTAAAAAATTAATTGATAGCTTAAAATTAATATAATTATCTGAAGTAAAGTTCAGTTTCCCAGTTATTTGAGTCAACCAAACAAAAAAAATAGTCTACATAACTATACACTGGAAAAAAATACATTTTGTAGAGTAAATTAATAAACTTAACATTAAATAATAACTAATACAAAATAAAAATAGCTTTCTTCTTCCTATTATTAAACATTTATAAACTAAAAATTTATTTTATTTCCAAGCATTATTATCAATTGGAAAATAATGTTTTATTATTGCTCAAAATTCTGTTTTTAATTGTTTATATAAAAAACTATAAAAATCTAGAAAATGACAAATTATATAGGTGGTTTTTTTTTACAGATACGTACTAAAAAAAAAACAAATTCAGATCTTGGCGAAAGAAATTAAGATAATAAAATAGTGGAAACAGATTTTAAAAACAAAAATAAGTCAGTGAGCGGTAAAAAGTTTCTTTAAATATACATACACATATGTATATATTAAGTCTCAAGATACTTTTTTAGTAACAAAAGAGTAGTATTGAATAGGTTAATTACATAAACTTTAGTCATAATTTTTAATAGAACAGTGTACACGTTAACTCGAGTAAATATTAGTCAAGAAAATGCTGAAATATACTTTTGTATGGTTATATAATTTCATCTGCATATAATTTTTATAAAATAAAATATGTATGTTCATGTATATACAAAAAAGCTCAAATAGATGTGGAATATTTCAAATGAATATAATTTTATCACCCCTAAATAGATAGTAAATGTGTACTGAGCAAATAAAAAAATCTAGTGTATAGATATAAATTATGTTACCTTGGGATAAAAATGTTTTGGTAGAAATAGATGGATAAAAACCTTGAACAGTCAAATTGATTTCTGGCTCTCCATTTTCTGGATTAGTCGATATGCCTTTATTACTGCTATTTTCAAAGTGGATAATATTCATAGTTTCTTTTTTGTTTTCTAAAAAAAAAAAAAAAATTAATTACAGTAATACAATATGATAATGATACATGTTAACAAAACTTTAGATACAGTATTTTTAAAAATGAAAAATTGTTGGTAACTTTCAAAATTATTAACCATGTACCAATAAATTATAAACACCTTAATGGAAAATAAAAGATAACTACTCACTTGTAATTAATTATAAAATAATTTTCAGATTAAATATAATTTCAAAAATATAATAATAAAAATGTGAATTCAGTTGGTCAATAGTATAAATAAATTACTGTCAAAGTTATAAATCTAGAAATTATTTATATTTTAATAAGCTAAAAATATAGGATACATTTCATGCATTTATTTTCATTCATATTTTAAAGATAAATATTTAAATGAAATTAGAAAATTTATTTTAAAGTACAATAGTTTTTACCTAAATGAGATTTCAAATAAAAAGCAATATTAGTATTTTCAATACATATCATAAAAGCTAATTATCATCTAAATACGTTGAAATTAATTAAAAAACAATCATTTTGATGACATCTAATGTAGTTTACATTATGATTCACTTTATTTTAATATTAATATATTTCTCACCCAAAACTCTATTAAATGTATCTTGATCAATAGCAACAGTTCCATCAGGCTTAACAACTACAACTAAAGTGTCATCAGCCTCTTCATCTTCTTGTTCTTCATCAGCTTTTTCAGTTATTTTGGAACAAGACATTTTTCAAAAATGTCCTGAAATCAAATAAAAATAACACCATCATTAATTTTACAGAGCCAATCACAACTTCAAGTACAGAGAAGATATAAGGTATAATTTATATACTACATATTTCTAAGATCATGAAAAATTACCAGATCAAAACAGTATTTTTTGAAAATATGATTCGATGACAAATAGGTGTAGGTATAAATTAATTATAATTTGAAGCAAAGAAAAATTAATTTAATTTAATTAAAATCATACTCAATAAAACTTAAAATGTAATGATAGTATTAATAGTTTACTAAATTTTATTCCAAATTATTAATTATAAATATTGAAAAATACATCTTAATTGGTATTAAAAATGCAGATATTCAAATAAAAACTTTTATAATATCAGTAAAAAGTTAATAAAATAAGAACTTAAATAATAATAACACAACACACTTGGAGGTTTTTAGATAATAATTAACAAGAAATAGCCTGTACAATATTTAGTACTAAATGAGAAAAAAAATCATAATATATGTTTTTGATATCAGCGTGGACAAAAAAATAAACAATCAAACAATATTATTATTATTACGCGTACACTTATAATATAATACATAATATTTTTCCCTCCAACCAGTCATGGGTGACGCGGTATACCCTACTCAAGGACGAACGGAGAGGGGTAGAGGGGAGAGATATAAAAAATTACCCAACGTCCCGGGAAAATGATTATCGATATTATCACGTCCGACGTCGACACTCGTTGTGCAAAAATCGATGTTCGCAACAGAATATTACAATGTATTTAATCACCGTTCAGAAATGAAAAAATACTCTGTGCTTTATTTAATTATTATAGTTACAATCATTTTCCAAAATCGCGCCTAAATAATTACGTGAAAATCACTTACCTGAACACAGTAAGTTGGCCGCGGCAAACGAGTTAACAGTTGTGGACTTGCAGTCGATTCTGTGGTTTGCGATGTCCAGAATGCCGACGCCTAGTGTACGATTCGCGTTAGACCGTTATCGTGTTTTCTACGTTTCAACAGTTAGGATCCATCACTGACGCCGTACAACGCGACTAATATCCAGTGTACACGTTTCTCGTATTCTCGCGCGTAACGTTATCGTACGTCCGCGTTATGTTCCCGCTGGGATTTCATTCGTAGTAAACAACTCAACAACCGGTCATATCGGTATTTGTTTGTTTAAGTTTTTTATTTGTGTGGCGAATAAGGCAATGAGGGTTCTTGTTTTATCGTTCTTTCGCCGCACATTCGTCCGCCATTGTTTGTCTTTTTTTCCCCGATGATTGGCTGAGAGTCATGGAAACAGTAAGCGCGCGGGCGCATGTTCATGGAAGAAAATTGAAGTTGATAACTGAAGAGATAATGAATGACCGCGGTGGTTGGGGGCTTATGTAAATAGTAAATACCAAGGGAGTATACTCTGTGGTAAATACCGTGAACTGGCACACTGATTCGTCACCAGGCCTATGCAACTCAATTAGGCCCTCCTCACACGGGGATACTCAAAAGGAACTGCAATCGCCTAGGTACTAAGAGACTAGGCAACTGCGCATGTGTGTTTGAATGGCGTCGTTCAGACGGCGCTACTAAAGTCACCGCGACTGATAAACTGACGCGACTAGACATGCCGGTCTCCTCGCGACTTTGGTTGATCGAGTTGGTTGCTTGGTAACAGTGGCGTAGAAAGTCTCTCCAGCGCCCCTGGCAAACTGAAAAAAAGCGCTTATTCCCAATTAAAATTTTTATTTTTTATTTTTTCATAATACAATACAGTTTTAACTTCCTTATATGCTAATCTGTTCTTAATTATTATTACAATGTATAATTTTTAAACTTTAAACATTTTCTTTTCTTGCTTTAATGGCTCGCAAAAGTCATCTATAATGTTGTCTTATGAATTTTCCTGGCAAATTATTGTGTTCTATGGATGAAATCGCATAACAGTCGTAACGTTATATCGTCTGTTAGGCGATAACTATAAGGTTGATTGTCGAAAGTTTTATAAATTATAATTACAATAATAATAATAATAATAAATTATTTTGTAGAATTACAAATTCTATATCTTTAAGTATAACGTAATGCACGCATTGATAACAAATTAACAACAATAAAATAACAAAACACATGCAGATTACTAAAATGTCGTTTTGAAGGTAGAAAAAAAACACTACTTTTAAAGCATGATTTTTCGCCCCTTCGGAATTCACGCCCTTGGCGTAGGCACAGTTCGCCATACCCTTGCTACGCCACTGCTTGGTAATTTTTATTTCGTGTATAATAAATAATTTCTTTTAATTGAACGCAAGTTTCTTTTCTCATTCTGTAGAATGCAAGAAATCGGGAGTCACTTTCCTGTAATTCCTTAGCAGTAACAAATAGTTTGTGGTTAACATTTTTTTATGTATATATAAATATGAATGAATTATTCGTGGGAATTCAAGGGATTCGTGGTACAAACACAGTTTTCCCTTTCGCACATCCAGTTAATATTGTGGCTTCCACTATATTGCGATGTAAAGCTTCGACTTTGAACTTGATCCTATTGCACAGTTTAGGTGGTTTCAAATTTCGCAACAACATAATAGGTGTGCCCACACGCTGAATAAGCCTATGATATGGCTTAGTTGGTCATTTTTTGGAGTGACACAACCATTCCACATCCACAGGCTCATCATGAACATGAGCAATATCTGGATACATTTTTGATATTAAATCCTGAACCGTAGTTACAACTGTACACACATTTTTAGGGATATTTATCATTTCATCGAATGATAGATAATCACCATTGCCAATTTCAAGTAAAAGATCTGCAAATCTACCAGCAAACTTTTCCCCTCCCAAATATGCCTTCATATTTTTCGACAGTTAGAGTATATTAATCTGAGGCCATAAAGTAGGTATTTTAAGACATGACTTAATCAGTTCTGGTCCCTTTCGGTACTACTGGTAGAGTCTAGGTTATTTTTAATGAATTGGTTGTTCATTTTTTAAATATTTTATGTAGGGGGGACCAGGTTTGGCGTCTATCGAATATTAGGTAGGTACTCCTGACATTTTTGTTGTGTTTTTATTGGTTATTGTGGTGCCGTTTAATTTGATTTCGATATCTTTTGCTCTTTTTTTGTAAAAATTGTATATATTGACCTCCCTGGTGAGAAGTTGAATCCTGTTTTGGTTGCCCATGTTTCAATGTTGTTGGTAGTTGTTTTTAGTAGGTTTTTTACTGTTTGAATATTATTACTCCTGCACCAGAAATTAAAGTCGTCTGCAAACATATTGCATTTCATAGGTAGGCTACAATTTAGGACTATGTCGTTGATTGATACTAAGAAGAGAGTTACTGAGAGGACCGATCCTTGGGGTACTCCATTTTCTTGCGTATAATCTTGGGATAGGTAATTGTTGGCTCTTACCAGTAGCGTACGCAGGATTTTAGTTCGGTTAGGGTTTTACATGAGTAAATAATTTTAATAATAATAAACAATTTAAATAATTTGCTTTACAGTTTTTATATAATTAGTTACCTATAAGTTATAACAAATTATAATTAATAATAAATTAAAAATTACCAACAATTGATCGACTGTGTATTCAAATGGTGGTAAATGAGATATTTTTTGTAAAATGAAAAAATTTCGGTGGGCGACACAAGCTTTTAAAAAAAATTGTACTGCCTGAGTTAATATACAGTATTAAATACAATGTACTTCTCCGGTAATTGCCATAGTGGTGTCTATGTTAAAAGACCTTAATAATTAATGACATGTTAGAAAATATTCACTCATAAAAACGTGTTTTTACATAATAATATTGATTTTATTTAGAATTATATGGATACATATATTTTATTCTCGAAAAAGAAAGGAAGGTCATTAGGTTCTTTAACAAGACTGTAGATCTCTTAGTTCCTGACTTATTTCTGCTATGGTTAAAGCAGTAGTTTAAATTTTTTAAATTTACTATATCCACCAATACAAATTAAATTATGAAAAAAAAACAGACAATTATAATATTAATAGTCTATTATCTGCAAGTAAATGCAGACAAAAAATGAAAGTTATAATAATAAAATCATAATTTTAATGACTTCTAGTTTTTTTAATACCATTAAAATTGGTTGAATCTGTATTTAAAAATAATTTAAGTATACAAATTATATGAAATATAATCCAACAATAATATATATATTCAATACAATTTTCTAAGGCCAAATTTATTATATTAATATTGTTGTTGTTGTTTAAAAATTATTTTTATTTGTAGAATACAATTTCATTAAACAATGGAAAGTTAAAAGTATACAAATTTTATAATATATACATGTTAAACTCTTACTCAGAACATCCTAATTCTTGAAAAATGTATAAACTTAAGTCATTTGATTATAAATAATTTAATGGTTATTGCATTAGAATTTTATAAATATTATTTTTAATATAAATCTGATTATTTGAAAAAAATTTTTTTTAATAAATGTATGTATGAGCATGACTTTTGCTTAATTTGTTAGGAGTTTCCATGCTATTATTTATGTACTTTCTATGTTTATTGGAAATAAATAAAATATAAAATATCGCTATATATATATATATAAAAAAAAAAATACAATAACCAATTAGAAGTTAAAAAAAAAATCTTAAAGATAAACTGAGATACTATTGTTCACAGTTGAAAACCATTAAAAAAAAAAAAAAAAAAATGAAATATATTTCCAAATAATATATCTTGAAATATCATAAATAGATATTACATAGGTGGTTCTTGGCCATTTGCTTCTTGGTTTTTCATTACATATGGCAATTCAGGTGGCGAAGAGTATGGAATCATTTCTAACTGTTCAAATTCTCCATTTTCCATCCTATATATATATAAAATATATATCAATTAATAAAAATAATCATAAAATATAACTACATATCTAGCGTTGATGAGCAATAGGGCGTAAACGAAACGTTTGACCCCTACATTATTAAAGAAAATAAATTCAGAAAAACCAGTTTTATCAAATATTAAAGGTGTAGATGACCGTAGATAGGCAAGATACTTTAAAAATATATCAAGATAATACATTCTAGGAACATCGGTTTATGCTACTGAGATACAAAATACTAGATACTGTATTTTAGATATACAATATGTTTCGATCAAATAATAATACATTTAGTATATTAATACTTAAATAAATTTTCAAAAATGTAAAATATTTTAACATTATTTATATTCAGATATATTGTATATTAAATAAAATAATTATTTCAAATATTGTATAAATATTCTTCATTATACTTTATAAATACACTTTACAGATATCATGCATTTATATTTCAGTATATTTAATAACAAAATTACATTCTTTTTTTTTTATTTGCTATCAAAAGCATTGAACTATAGAATAAAAATAACAGTAAAATATATTGCGAATATGACATATTCCTCTGTTGTTGAAATAAAATATCAAAAAATACACATTCTAAGTTATTTGGATAAATTATAAATAATTTTTGATTTCGAAATGAAAAAATTTATTTTCATTTGTATTTAGTATCTTAAATGTGAAACAAAAACAAAAGATACAAAAAATATCTCAGATACAAGTATCTATATAATACCCATCCCTATAAGCGACTACAATAAAAATGAGTAATTTTTCAATAGAAAAAATATGATCTTTATAATACATAAAATTTTTAATTTTTCAAGTAAGCTTTGTGTTCCTGAACAACTTGTCTAAATGTCACTTATCCCTTTTTTCTAATAATGTGCAATATAATTTAATTATAACTAAATATATAGTTTAAACACTAAGTACTAACTTCAATGCCAAACCAATAGTAGCTGGACTTTGTGCCTTAGCATTACTAGAACTCAGACCACAATCTAATAAAGTTTTATTTTCATCCATAATCTCATCTTTGTAATAAAGCTGCTGGTTTTGAGGAGAAACTTTTATGATGCCTAAAATAAATTAATAAGTACATTAAATAACAGACAATATTAAAAAAAAAAAACTAAAAACTAAATTATATTAAATTTATTAGTATTTTTCAGACATGCATAATAGATAATACATTTGCATCTAGTTTTTTAGTTAATATTCTATACTTTCAATTCATATTGAAGTTATACCAAATAATTTGTCTAAAATCCCACATTTATTTTATCATTGGTCTCAAATACATGATTTTTGTTAGGTATATAAAAAAATTTAAATACTAGTAAAACTATTCTTGTGAAAAAAAATATTTTCCTATAAGTTTTTACACTTTCACACGGCAATAACAATTTAAATTTTATTTTTTAAATGTCAAGTTTAATTTAAACATTAAAAGTATTTCTTGTTTTGAGCAACTGAACAATGAATGCAATTATATAAGGTACCAAATAGGACATATTAATATTAATTCAAAGTTAGAAAACTAAGATAATTAACAGGTAAAAATGAACTTTCAAATTTCTATTTATAATTATATTGACATCTGATATGAATTATGACCCAACAAAATAAATTATATAAGTGATGGAAAATATAATGAAAATAACCAAGTGATTTAACTTTAATAAATTAATTCATAAGAAGCACAAGTTTGAATTACCCCAAGGACAAACTTAGCAACAACTTCTGTATTTAAATTTGTACATCAAAAATATTTTAAACACAAAAATTGTCTTTTCACTTGTACAATACACATTTTTATAAAATTAAAAAACTACCAATGTTTTGAAAATAAATTCTTTCCTTTTTTTAAATAATGAATATTATAAAGTTATATAAGAGAGTATCTAATCTTTACAAAGTAAAAGTATGAATATCACATCAGTAAACTGATGCGACATCAATATATTAACTTACATCCAATAATTTTTTTAAGTTCTTGAACCAGTATGTTGTCTTTAGCATCCGTAAAAATGGTAAGCTTTTTACGTTGAATCATCATAAAAGCATCCTGAAAATTGAAATAGTTCTTTAAAATAAATATTATTGTAAACCAAATTTACCTGCTGTTGGCAATAATCAAATATAACTAAAATTATACGTACCATTTTGGATAGTTCGTTGAAAATTTTGTAATTACGAGTTAATTTTAATTTTTAGCAATGTGTTCACAATTTAATAACATTTAAATATTAAATGTAAAATGTGGAAATTTAAAAAATATATACCTGCAAAATAGAGATAAATACTGATAAATCAAAATACTACCTACAAGTCACGAGGTCAACAGTATTACTCATTAGAGATTAAACCGAAAAAAGTACAAAACAAACCACAAGTTTATATCATATCATTGGCGTTGAATTTTGTTTTTATTATCAACAACATGAGTAAACATAAAACTTATCATATGATTTTCGTATTACAGGTTATCCACTTATGACAAAAAAAATATTTGGTAATTTTTTTAATATGTCCCAAGTTTACAAATCATTTAGAATTTGAAGTTTTAATGACTCATTATTCATTACTCATTGTTAACGGTTTACTAAATAATGGCTTTTGTAGTAAAGTTGTAACATGTGCTCTTAGGCTCCTAGCCTCCTATCATAAATCATGTATAAATATCCAGTGACATCACAATTAAATTGCATTTTAACAATTTCTTCAAAAAAATTACGATTTAGTTTGAATGGGATTATTTTTTTGTTTCAAATTTGTTTCAAATTTAACCATCAAAATATTATGGAGTTATGGTTTTCAAATATTTAATCGTTCAATAATAGAAATTAGTACAGACATAATACTGAGAATTATCGTATTTCCTAGGGCTTTTGTATTCATTTGCTTAATTATTTAAATAATTGAAAATCATTGAGCATATTCAATTAACAACCCCTTTTTCTGTGTAAAATTTTTAAGCTGAGGATATTATCATTGAAATTAGAGCCTAACATTTTAATTTGAACGGACGTTAATTGTGAATTCTAGTTACGCCACTATCAATATCGTGGTCCTATTAGTTATTAATTATTATTTATTATTAAAAATATTAATCTATTATGATGAGAATAATATAAATACTATTTTGCAATTAATTGTAGACCTATTTTTCGGTCTTATGAAACTCAATGGGTTCGATAGCAATCTAGAGTCCAAATATGGCAAATTATAAATACAATTTTTTTTTATTGGTCTATGGTCATATTGAGCACTTAATAGAAACCAACTAGTGTTTACTAAAAATATCTTAACTATTTTCTAACATATCACTTTTAACTAAATACTGTACCTACTCATTGTTTAATGTATTCTATAATTCAGCCTAAGATTAATATTATTCTCATTTATAGTCTGTAACTACAACAATTTTTAATATTTAAAATTTGCACGTGTCATTTCCACATTTATTTAATGACATATTCTGAAAAGCTTTATAAATTTGATTAAATTATTAAAAGGAACGTATATGCATTTTATGGAATCACTTATTACTTAGTCTGTTATGCATCTATAGCAGTGCCGTTTAGGTATAGATTTTATAGTATACTATTTTATGTTGATTGTTAGGTGGAATAAAGATTATATACTTTTAAAGATATATAGTTATTTATTTAAATTTTTACCCCGCAACGGAATGGATTAAATAAACGTTTAAGATCATTTGAATAATTTAATTTAAACACTTTAAGAGGAGTTGGTACCTAGTTATTTTGAATCCTCATTTGAATTTAGATCTGCTGGGGCACTTCGTTAATAATAATCACTTTTAAGTTATTATTATTATTATTTTTATTATTTATTATTTTTTTTTGTATGTAGGTTATTTATTCGACTATATGCGTATACAAACGTTTAATAGAGAATTATTTGAAAATTGAAGTGTTTGTCATGTAAATTTAATTGATCATTTAGAAAGAGTCATTCGAAGACATTATTAAATAATATATTTGTTCACAACATACAATGATACATTGGTGACTAAACTACTAAAGATTAGGGTTTATAGTAGGACTGTAGGAGAGCATTCACAAGGGGTCAATAATGCTGCATTTGTCCCCGGTATAGCAATCTTTGAAGGGCCTCTTATGATTTGAAAAAATATATTGTACATTCACTCATTTACTAAAGCATAAAACAAATCGTAGCCAAATTTCCTCATATTATTTTATATTAGGAAAATGGGATAATAGTAAATTAAGCCCAGAGTGAATAGTGGATAAAGAATAACGTCCGGCATTTGCATATTTTTACTTATGTGTATACCTGCCATCTGGGGATATCTTCTGATTTATCGGCAATACCATAAACATAATTATAGGTATTTCTTGAAAAAATCACTGGGGTGCATTTACTGAATTATAAAATTAATGTTAACATTTAACCTTTTAGTATTGGAGTAGTGACTACAATGACTGAAATTATATTTTATAACTAAATTATATTTTACGAGCATTTCTAGTTCAGCCAATTTTAACATGTTTTCGGTAGTTTTCTCAATTGTTTGAAAAACGTTTGAAAATATAGAAAAATGCTCTTTTGAAATTACACCTATTAAGCCATTTCTGTTATAGAGGGTTTGAATCAAAGCCGGGCCAACGAATTGTAGCGATTCTGGCACAATTAACATATGGCCCCTTCCCCCCTAGAAAAAATTATATTACATTAAAATATATTCAAGATTTATTTTAGAGCTTTAGTTAATCATTTATCATAATATATTGTTTATCATTCATCGTAATTATAAGGATGCAACAGCAAAATATCAAGATTACAAACTTAAATATAGATAAACTTTGACAAAACAGGGTATTTTAAAAGTTATATTTCTAACCCGAGAAATTACATCTTTTTTCCAAACTTTCGTAAAATAAGTATCGATATACCATAAAAATTTGGTGGAAATTTCAAGTTTCTAGCAATAATAATTTTGGAATCATAACTAAATAACTAAACCCGATTTAGTGAAAGTGTCGAACTTTACCATTATTACTCGGTTTTTCTACAGTTTTTTCCGCATCAGTAAAAACGATCGAGAACAGAGAAAAATGAACTCTTTAAAATACCATCTAAATAAAATTTCTGATGTATAAAGTTGCTGAATGAAACTTTTAAATCAATGTTGTTGCCCGGGAAAGCGTTTATAGAAACGAAATAAAAAAATAAACATCATTGAAAAACTAATAGATATTTCTGTAGTCAATTAATCGAATGTCGATTGTCGATTATAAAATAAACGAAATTTTCCAGTCGGAATTAATGGTAATATACTAATATGAAATATTAAAATGTACAATATACGTTTATAGTCTGTTTGTTTAGATATAATTCGGTCGATTATTTTACTGGTAAAACTTTAAATATTCATACTATTTTTATTTTTATTGGCCACTGGAAACGCGTTGATATCCTTGCGACCTATGATACATGTAGAAATATGATTATCATCATACATTTTTATAATTCATAGTTTACGATATCATTCAGTATCAGCCATCGTCTACAGTCGATCCAAAATCGAAATAATTGATTTCAATAGTAAATTTAGCGTTTATTATCAAAATATAAATGTTAAATTTATAACATGTTATTAATCAATTTACATCAAATAACATATTTTACAATAGTAAAATATTTTGGCTTTTATCATCAAACTCTTATTTAATGACTACATCCTATTTTGCGCCCTTGGCTGGTGCTTATCATGCCAGGCTCTCGGTCCGGCTCTGGTCTGAAATTCTGAATAGGTAGGTATGTAACTTTTGAACGAAATCAATTGTCTAGAAAAGTAGATATATATAAAAAAAAAAATAAAAAAAAATAAAAAAAACAAATAAATAAATAAATAAATATCATTATAAACCAATAGATTATCAGCCACTTCGTTTCATTTAGAATCTAAAAAACAATATAGGTACTTTAAGTACAGTATACGAATAGTCCGGTGATTGGTGAGCACGTTAATTTGGACAACACATAAATTATTTTGTAGGTACGTATAATTTGTCCAGAATTCTTGAAACATAATTAATCTTTGAAATGAGTTTATTGACAACAATTATTTAGCTGTTTTTAAAACGGTCCCTTGTCTAATGTAAAAGACTGATGGTGATAAAAAAATCACTCGTCAGTTAGCTCATTTCCTCCTAGTTAAGTGTACCTAAAAATAATACATACACAATAATGTTGTTGGTCACAATGACTCCCCGTAAACACGGAACTTTTAGTAAGACTAAAAAGTTAAAATAATTAATATGGCAATGTAAACTAACCAACAAAACATCTTAGTCATTCCAGAAGATACTTTTGAAAAATCTTCAATGATCCGGATGACACCCGGTTGGAATTCGACCAGAGTATCGAAACTCTACTTTAATAAACGTTAAAAAAAATATATATATATCATATTTTATTTTTAAAATTTTTGTTACTATTTATTTTTGAGAATAGTTTAAAAAACATTCTGATGGGTGGATGGGTAAATTCTATAATTAATAATTATAATACTGAAAATAAGTATTGAAATAATGTAAAAAATAATAGGAGGAATTATTAACAAACAAAACTTATAGTATAGATTATAGAATATAAATGGGTAGGTATGTTGGTATGTATATTATTAGATACAGTTAAAAAATAAATCATGAAAACCTGTAATTTCAACATAATAACAGTTTTGTTTGTAATAATTTCGAATCAAAATAAAATTAAAAAGACTAAGCCATATTGATATTTTTTTTGCGTTCTTTTTCTGCAATTTACTTTATATATATATACAACCATAAGCCGACTACACTAAATACCGTTTTAAAAGTATGGCGTTTATTCCGTCACTGTAGACGAACGACGACGAATGATTCCATTCACGATTTCTGCACCAAACTTAAATATTATAAAACAACGATATACACCATTACAGTTGTACATAAATACCGATACTATTAAGTATTTACATGTTGTGCTAGACTTGGACACACATTTTATAGCCTTATAGGTATATGTGTACACGATGTCGATGTGTACGAAAAAAATAAATAAAAAAGCACAGGGTGACGTTGATTTGCTCTCAGGACAGGTATCATTCACGTTTGTCTTACCACACAACACACACACACACACACACACACACACACACACACACACACACACACACACACACACACACACACACAAACTTTGCATAATAATTTAAAATACAATATGGTATACACCTAATAGTAATTCAAGCATAGAGACATTGTTTGCTTGGCGGTGCTGTTTTCATTCGTCCTGCGCGCTCGCGAGAGAGAAATAATAATCCGCTCTCGGTCCGTGCCCACACCATTGTCACGCCTACGGAGCCCGCGCGCGTCCGATTCCTTGGCCTCGCAAGGCGCCCGCGCCTGCTCTCGGAGTCACCGCCACCCGCCAACAGGACGATCTTTTTTCCATTGCTCCGCCACGGAACAAGCAACAGCTGATATTATTTTTTTTATTAGACACACACACACACACACACACACACACACACACACACACACACACGCACGCACGCACGCACGCACGCACGCACGCACGCACACACAGATTACACGACTGGACGTCGTTGGTCGTATCACGCACGAAATGTCGCCGAGTCCGACTCATTTTTCAAGTATTTTTTTCACTCTTTTGTTTTTGACGTCGTCATTCGGTCGAGTGTTTCACGATCTTGTGGGTACTCGTTTATAATAATATGTGCGTCGTGTGTGTATTTTTATACGATATGAACCACCGCAAATGCACCAACACACACACGCACACACGCGTACGTTATTTTATTGTTATTACCATTATTATATGGTTCACAGTCACAGTTTTTCTATTCGTTTGAGACGTTCTCTCGTATTATACCGGCCACAATGACGATAAATGGATAATGTGTTTGTATTATATTTGTAAATCTGGCGTTATTCTTTCGGAACGACAATACCCGAAATGAAATGTCGTGTGCACCAGAAAAAATGTGTACCGAAACAAAAATAAAATAAATGTCTTTGGCCGGAGACACGCGCGCTCGCTTGCTCCGCGAGTCGACTTCCCCACTTGCGACCACGACTTCGGCGTATTGGGTATTCTGCAGTGAATAACTGTAGGTACAATATGTTACGTCGCGCCGGTCCGGTGCGATTGCTGTCGTCCCGTATTGTTGATGATGTGCCCGGCCCGGCTCTTGTGCCGCGGAGAAAGCGAATTTCTTCAGGTTGTCAAAAACCGCTTCGTTACGTCACGGCGAGCGCTCGCGCTTTAATTCGTGTCGTGCGCGTAGGTATATACCTCTATATGGACTTGGGTAGAAAACGCGAGCCGGTGGGCCATACAACAATCACGCGCACCACACGCGCGGTGACGTCCGGACGGGAAATCGGGAAAACGGTTCCATGTTGTACGTGCACAATACGCGTATACCTTTGTTACGTCCACCGGTCTCAGGTGCCCACCCGGGTTTAGTGTAGACTATAGTAGCATTTGTGACGTGCACAAGTCCGACGTGTATATATTTTATATACCGTATTATGATAATGTAGTACACGCGGGCTCCTTCCTATTCCTTTCATTCCGATTTTGGCTCCGGAGCAAAATAAACACGTGCCGTATAATAAACGTAAATAACGTCGTACATAGTGTATACATTGTTTCGTTGGCAATGTGTTTTGTCAGCCTGTCGTGTGTAGTTATAAAGTCGTCATGTTTTTTTTTTTTTTTTTTACCCGAAAACGTATAATAATACCTGTATAGTTAAGTATGGGTACCATAATGTACGACTTTCGTTTGAGATTTCGTTCACAAATTGTAACTCGGCGTTGGTAGGTATATATGGTGTTTTTTGCACTCTCAATAATCACCGCAACAACTTCCAAATTATTCGATATTTATCTTTTGAATATGTACATATATTATACTATTTAGGTATACAGATTATAAAATTGCCATTTTCACCATTTTCGGTTCAGAAGTATATTGTTTTAAAAAACAATAATATATCTCACCTATGTATTATGAGCTAAGAAGACTCATCCTCGCAATTCTTCGAAATTTCTTGTACCAACACTTGCTGTGCTTGTTTTTAAAATTATAAATATTTGTCATCTATGTAATGTAAATTATTAATATATTTCATAAGGGTATGACATTTTTATAAAGATCAAATCTAAATATTTTGTAGCGGGGAAAACTCGTGTATGTTTTACGAGCCTATGATAAATTGTTCATAAATGCGTGTTCACATTTTTAGACTCAGTATTTATAATATTAAACAATAAAAAAAGAACCTTTAAACATCTTGTCTGGATGTTGGGCCAAATTATGGTGATATTTGATAACTAATGAGTCATGAATTTAATTTCCAAATAATTTTTCTGTTATATATTTAGGAAAACTTTACCATTTGCATAATGCTATAATTTAAAATAACGTATTGACATATTTATTTTAATTATCAATGAAATTATATAATTAAGACATAAAGATTATATTCAATAAAAATAAAAATATGAAAGACCTTTAAAAAAATATTGTAATAATATAATATAAACAACTTACAGGAATGTGCCCTTAATAAAGTTAGTATATATTTATATATATAACAAAAAAAAACAACCTCATATGGAATTCTAATTAATTTAATAGGAATTTCTATTGTAGTATCGTTTATTATAATACATGATTTATATTTCCAATTATAATTTGATAATTTAATTTAATTTGAAGTTATACATGTTTGGTAAATTTATAACTGTATATTTATATTAATTATAAATGATAAATATTAATAACATTACAGTTCAAATTAGTTAATATAATTTTTTTATGGTAGATTTAAGGATTATGCAGTAGGTATCAATTAGTACAGTTAATTTGATTTGGCTGTGAAAATATGAATGTCAAGGTTTTTGATAGTATTATAATATAATCGTATTATATTAATATTGTTTTGAGCTACTTTGTATAATAAATTGTAATACAAGGGTATTGTAATTAAATATTTTTATAATTTATCAAAATACTGCATTTTTAAATTATTCGTGTTTATAACAGCTATTATGTTTTATATTTGTAGTCAGATTATAACTTCAATGTATGCAAACCTAAGAATTCATCCTTTGTTCAACTCAACCTATATAACATTGTTTTTACATTAACACATACGTGCACATCATTGACTATTGACATATCTGTACTTGTAATATGACGGAAGTATTTATGTTATACCGTTTGATATAACGCAGTGTTTACTCTCGATGAAAACCAAGTCGATTTAAATTAATGATTTGAGACGTTCTATGTGAGCATTATTAAACATATGGTCATGTTTTTATCGAAGAAATGTTGAGAAACCAAACAGGTGGTTGCCCGAATACTTGGCTTAAATTAGTTGCGTAGGAAGATGTTTTATTACGACAATATTATTATTATAATATTATTATACGAAGACGTTTGGCAAATATAATAGATTAGTATATACAATTATGGTGCAAGCGCAGGGTATTCTATGATAGAAATTTACATAGATGCATCTATTGTTAATATACAATATATTATTACCGTCTAAAAGATATTTTATTGTATTACCTACAAGTATCATTTATACATGAAAAAATACAAAAACTTAAAACAACACGTTTTTTCTCATGGAAATGTTATTTGTAGTAATAAAAACTGTACCGCATATATTTTTCCTCAAGCTTGTTAGTATTTTATTTCCTATAATAATATGTTTTCTGTAAAGCTGCAGTTAATCTATTTATTTTATACATAGGAATACATGTTTAGTTACGCATCATAAAATATAGGTATAGCAGTTTACCAGTTTATTTTAATGAATCTGTTAGTAACTACTCATTCATATATAAGTTATTTCCTTATTTCAATTGATAATTTCTATTTGTTAGACAAAAAAAAAATTCAAAGTGGCATTAACTTTGTAATATTGTGTGCAATAATCTTTGCAGTTGTTCAATAGAGAAAATTAGTGTATTAAAAATCCATAATCTAAACACAAAAGAACTCGCCGTGAAACGATCAAAACCCAATCAATTGTCCACACCTTAGGTAATAAACTAAATTAACTAATAATGTATAAAGAACTTGTTTATAGACATCCAACATGGGTGTGTATATATCGTAAGTTTAAACGATTTCAAATTGAACTACTGGAAATTAAATATAATATCATTGAATGAATAATAATATTTAAAAAACTATTAAATAACTATTTTGATTTTTTGATTTTTAAGAATATGATATTTTATAAATAGTAAATACTAAGCTGATTTTACTGTTAAAATGTGATAAATATGTAATAAAATAATGTTGTACATACAAATATTATTTGGTATACTACGTAAAGTATTAATTACGTCCTAAAGTAAAATAGTAATTATTGATAAATTTATGAATATGATTTTAATTGTGTCAGAATAATGACAAATTTACTTAACAATTAACATATCTGTTGAATAAATTTTATACCCAGCCGAATAGCTAGGCGTCAAGTTCGTCAAACATTCATGTACATGGTATACGTATAGTATACACATCATGTGACTCATACATTCTTGAGTGTAGCCGTGTAGGTATATTATTATTTGTTCTTGTTATCTAAGAAATAAATGTGACTTTTTGTTTCATTTGAATTGAAACTAACAGATTCTCATTTACCCAAACAAAACATAAATAATGATTTATAGTGAGTGTGTAAAAGTTGTTCAGTTTGATGGACACATAATTTGTTTCGAATAATAAAAACTATATACAAAGCATACAAATATAATATTTTTGCACTGAATATACTTTTCTCGTTCAATGAGTGTTAATGAAACTGCAATTAAGGCGATATAAATGTTCTTGGTGTTGAATTTAAGGAGTTTAATGTTATTAATTTGTAATGCTCACACACACACACACTCACACACACACATATATATATATAATGGGATTATATGCGATCGTCGATCGATGGGACCGGGAGTGTAGAATTAAGACCTCCTCGGCGAAATGTATCAAGGTCTTTAACGAATTTCCAATTTAAAAAAATATAATTTGTAACTGCTGTATAAATATTAAAATATAACATATGGTCAACTTATTAGTGAGATACTGAGATTCAACTTGGTGGTCTTTATTAATATTAACGACGACACAGAAAAAAATTAAGTTATACTTATATAACTTTCCGCTTGGTAACCTATACATTTCAATAAAATGTACGTTGTAATTTCGTTTTAATGAGGAACAACATGTTCTACATAGGATAAGTATAGCGTGTACAAGTCATAACTTGTGTTACTGCAGTTACGAATCTAGGAAGGATCTAAATTTCGAATGTCACATCGTTTAGACGCACTGTGAACGATTTAATTCGTGTTTAAAAATAAAAACGCACTTATGCATTTTCAATTTGTCTTCAAAGAAACTGGCTGAAATCATAAATTTGACGACGATCCTGACTCACGGGAGCCGGCACTGATACTCCTATGGTTTTGGCATGTGTCCAAGCGAGACGCAATAAGTTATTAGTATACACATATGCTGCAGGCACGTGAACCCGGTGGATATTTTGAACGTACTACAACGTGTGGTCGTTGGTCTCGTATGTTGATAGACCGTCAAGGCACAAATCAATTTTTACGGTGAAAAGCTGAAGTCCTCTGGGACAAAATCCCAGCGATGATGATATACTATTCAGTTTATGCAGGGATCTGTATAAATTGAATACAATTTCACAGTGCAATGTGTTGCTAGAAGTAATCGCGTGACAAGACACCTTCTACATACATTTTATTAGATTTGTAAGTTATCTACATTTTGAACCTCTTATACATATCAGTGTAAACAATTTTTTAACAATGTGATTTCTATAAAACAATCACGATTAGGCCATAATTATTTCGATTACTTAAAAAAAGTTTTCACTATTGGGAGGCTTCATCGCATTTATATCATATGTTAATATATTTGGTAATATGTGGACACTTTTAATAAATATTCAAGTGACGTGTAACTGTGTAAGCATAAAATGGCGTGAGCGTGCCCGAGTGTGTGGGTTTCTTAACCGTTAAACTAAACGAATTGAGAACAAATCATTTAGACCGTTGAAGCTTAGCTTTGTGTCAATGTTGTCATTAAAATCATAACCTTAACTATAATAACTGTCATAATCATCATACATTTTTTTAGCATGCAACAAAATAAAAATATATTTATATTTTTCAGTAAAAATTACAAAAGAAAAGAAGGATTCAACGTAATTGTTGCACCAAGTCAACTACCCGATTCCATACAAAATAATTAATTAATTAATTAAAATAAACAATATTGTAAAATCAATAGATCCTTCGCTCCACTCAGAATCTAAACTCAAATGAGTCAAAAACAACTATTTTGACACGTCATTTCTCGTTTTCGTTGCTATTAAAGTCATTATAATACAACAACTGCAGCAATTGTAATGGAATTCTTCCTATCCTTTGATTGTTGACAGTCTGATCTATATTTGTAAGTGAATTTTGAAAATTTGATTTGTTGAAAACAATTAAAATTAATGTATTTTAAAATCGTTAATCTCGATTATCGCCCAATTTACTCAAAATGTAACAAGATCAAATAATCAAATGAATACGGTTCAAACGCTCAGTTAACTAATACGTCAGAGCTTGATGGACAATGCTATTCAACTATATAATGTTAGTTAATAAAAACTAAATTAACTAAAAAGAAGGACCTAAATACTCAAAACTACTTGAGCCGATTGTTTATAAATATCTGTAAGGATTTTAGCTAATAGAAAATATAATTAAAAATAGTAAACAATTTTAGTTTTTGAAATCATGGTGTTAGTGAAATTGATATTCCATTATATTACAGTGAATTTACCATAAATTCGAGTAAGATACCATATAATTTACTGCAGGTAAAATACAAACATATAATCATATCAACATCGGCAATCACACCAAATCTGTATTTAGAGAATACATACTCGCGTATATTAGTGCAGTCGACGACGATGTTTTTAGAACAAATTTTAATAAGTAATGCAAAGGTAAAAATCAGTGAACTATAAAGCTTAATGATTTTATATATTCCATCACAATCTTCTACACCCGACGTCCCGACTGCTGATGAAAATTGCTGTTATTAAGTTACTATAGACTTACAGCGTCGTGATAAAGTCACGAATCACGGTGGAAACAATTCTTTCGACATAAGCCTTTCGCGCGGTCGCCGATATCGTTTGCAGTGTAGTACAACATAATATAATGAAAAATCGATTAAAGGACATCTCCCAAAAGAGACAAAAATATATGTATATTATAATACGTATAATAATATATTCTAAAGTATGAATACTCTGAAGTTTTAACTAAGCAGGACATGGACACTATATGTCTATAATCTATATACCGGTAGCAAAATTATGAATTACTTTCATGGACATATCTAGTAAATATGTTTTTGCTTTTTAATAAACACAGAATTAATTAAAATTATATACCTGCAGTGTCGGTCTAGTCAGTGCTCTAGACGCGGCCGAGGCCCTGAATTTTTTTATACAGGCAACACTAGAATGATTTTTCTCTGCAGAGTCAACTAAAGCAATTTGCTGGTCAGTTTAAAAGTTTAAACCCAACATTATCTTGAAGTATGGCTTCAAATTTTTCTGAGAGACAGCATAACATCATTGTGCACATAATGCACTAAATGAAGGCATCGTAGATAGTGAAGATTAAGAAACAATTAAATTAATATTTATATAGATTCCAGGGTCGGAATTAGACATTTGGAGGTCCAGGGAAAATGGTATTTGAAAGTCTATATGTGATGTACGATTGACTGTATAATATATTCAACGGCTTGTTTTTGCGAGCTCGTGCGTCGCGCCTATTCGGAACCGCCGAAAACCGAAACAGCGCCCCTACCGCCTCACGCGCCTATATATCCGGCCCCGCACATGTGTGTGTGTGTGTGTGTGTGTGTGTGGGATAAACACCTCCGCGTACGGGTTCGTTCACTTCGCGCCGCGAAACGAACTTGTCCGCGGGCCGTTTCCCGCGCGGCCGCCGCCGCTCCGAGTCTTGGTGTGCAGATGCCGTTTTTGGAGGGCGCCAAGTGGGCAACACCGGTCGTCTCCGACGTGGGCCGCGGCGGTTGCGAAGGCGGCCGCGCGGAGGTGACTCGCTCTCGCATAATATGCCTCGGTTCTCTCGCTCCAGCCGTCTGTCTCGCTCCCTCGCGCGCGCACGCACACACGACGAAACGCGTATAACAGCGGCCGCCGGATTCAGGTGCAACTGCGGAGACTGTACGCGTGAAGGTGGTATGACACTGCAGTGCCCCGTCCCACGCTGCACCGCACAATTATGTTATCGGCCGGGCCGACCGTGCGCGTACACGACGACGACGTGCGGGCGCGCGCATTATTATACGCACGTGTGCAGACATGATGCTGCGGCGGCGGCGGCCGGCACATTATAATACGGCGTTCGTATTATTATTATTATTATTATTATCATTATGAATTACACTACCGGAGGAAGCCACATCCGACCCAAATTTATCTCTCGGTCGGGGACGACTGCGCGTATTTGGTTTCTACGAATAATAATAATATATTACGTTAATGACGTGATTAATAATATGCGCCGGCGTGCGCACGGCCGTGTGTGATCGTCGTCGTCGTCGTCGTAAGGCCGCGGCGACTCACGTGAAATTTTTATAGGCGCGTTCAATTAATACCGGTGTTCTATGTGTATAGATAGTGTATATACATAATATTGCTTTGGTATTGGGTAGGTATATTATGTCGAACCGTTCGCCGCGTTTCGTCGAACTGCGTGTCGCGCGATCCGGGGGCGTAATACATATTATGTATATATATATGTAATAACACGATACAACGTGCTGCGACGGATGGATCCCGCGAGGGCTTTCTAATTGTTCGTTAAAAACACAACAGCCGTGGCGGTTTTGAAAAATATAAATAATAATAATAATTCACATCTTCCCCACGCGATATTGCGAGAAGGATTCTTGTATACGTATATACAACATGCTACACACACACACACACACATACACTAGGTATATTAATATTATAACATCCAATGACTGATTCGAGTAGTTTTGATAGGTTGTTATTATTTTTTCTTTCCTTTTTTTCAACTGGAAAACCTTCACGTCACACTTGATATTTTATCAATGAATTTATAATATGAATGTAGTATTTTACCTATATTATACATTATTTACCACGTCGTTTACGTGTACAGTTTTGTTCAGAAAACGTGTGTTTATATGACTACGTCACTTAATACACATGACAAATATTAATTATTTTGTATATCTATATTACACGATGACATCACTGATATCAGTATATACGGAGTGATATTATATTGGTATACAACGTCACATATTATGTATATATATATATATTTATAATAGTTATTAGTTTATTACGGTTCATGTGGCAAAATGTTTTTCAGCTACATATTTCTGTAAGTTATGATGACAGATAAAGTAAATGGTAACGTTTACAAGCAATACGTATGATATGGTTGTTCTAATAAATACCTATGTGTGTATGCATACAGCATAATATGTACTGTGAGATGATCATTATTCGATCACTTTTAAGTTTTAACGTACAAATTTTCAAATCCTCTGAACGTGAAACAACTTACTTATTATATTGATACTTTTATAGCAACTGCGTAATAATATATTTACGATGTATTTTATTGATACACAGAAAAGTAATTTGTTAATATTTATTTATTTCATACGAATAACTGAAATTAAACCAAGTCACAAGTAATTATAATATTTTAGTATAGTTGAGTGAACATGTTAAAGATCGATAATACTTTTTGCTTTAATTTTTTACGTGATATTTTATATCGTCGACCTTTATGATTTTTATTAATACGTAATAATGGCTATCTTCATCGTCTAAAGTAGTAGATATTATTCAATTTTAGTCTATTGAAGTGTTCACTAAATGTGAAACTGTTAAATGAGGATGAAAATTAACATAAAATATAAATAAGCAAAACTTGTATTTAATTATGTCCGAACTCCGTATCTTAGAAGAGGTAGGCAACTATAATACGTTTCCCAGATACGTAGATTTACAAACCATAATTTTACATTTTAAATACTATTTACATAGACAGAATCGAAATGCATGAATGTTTTAAAAGCACTTTTGAGATTGAAAATCAAATAACACTGGGATAATTTAATTTCAATGTTGCAGTTTGCAAGGATGTCAAATTAAAAACATACTATATTACTATTGAAAAAAACAATATTCTATAAAGTTGCAAAATATAGAATAGTTTAAATGCAGTGTGTTTCCCGTTTTCCTGTGTTAGCTACTAAGAAAACCGGTAGAAAACCTACCAACTGATATTAGGTTTCCTGATTTTAGGTTACATTAACAGAACATTTTTGTATCACTTGTTCTACCTTCCACTGATTATAATCACTTTATATTAGGTATTTCATTCATATTAAATCGTTTTAAAATATTTTATAAATGTAAATTAATAATGTAAATGTATAGATTAGTTTCGGTTTCAAATGTACATTGATTTTAATAAACAACTAATTTCTTAAAACTATTAATTAATTTAATAAGCAGAACTCATTTCAAAGAAAAAACAATTTTTTTAACTCACCGACGTTTTTGAAAAAACCGCGGAAAATAATAAAGAGTACCTTAAATAATGTGAACAAGTTAATTTTCAAGTAGACCTAATTTATCCAAAAAAATGTTTTCGATAGATGCACGTTTATTTAAATTTGCAATTATAGCATAGCTATTTTACACTACATTTTTGTAACAAAGTGATCTAAAAATATCAAATTAAAAACATCTAGGAATAAGTTATCAACTCTTAACCTTGACTTTGAATTTATTGAATATAGAAGAACTATTTACTGCACGTGATCTACCTACTATAGATCCTAACTATAACGTAATAAGATAGCTGGATTGATGTAGTAACAAATGTAATACATATAAACTATACTCGCACATAAATGTATGAATAATAATATATAGACTCATAGTTGTATGATTTTTTGCTAATTTTTAATTAATACAATAGAACATATTATGATTTTTCTGTAACATAAATGAACAAAATTTGAGGTATAAAATCCTTTTGTTGTTTGTTATATATGTATTAACGCAGATATATTGTTATAAATCAAATTTGTGCCAGCGTGGGTAAGAATTTGTTACGTAGGAAGAAGGCGAAAATCAAAATAATTATTTTTCTATAGGCGTCATTTATTCTTGAATATGCTTATGAAATTATTATTTGTTTAATAAAAGCTTTTATGAATGAATAATAATTAAATTTACAATTAAAGGTTGATTTAACTTTAACATATTTATATCTTTATATCATGTAATAGTATTAATATAAATATAATATTTATTGAGTCAGCTAGTTAAATGATACAGTAATATTTAAATCTTCAAACACGTTTATTTTGAACAGTAAAATAATTTAATATTAATTAACTTAATTTTAAATCCAAGAATTTCTTAGAATTTTTGTTAAATTATATAGATACACTATTTAGTTTTGATATTATCTGAAGCATAACAATGGGATTTAACATTTTATTTTTTGTTATAGGACAACTGTGTAGTAATATAATTTGCTAATTTATTATATTTGAAATATTGCACACATGATAATATCATAATATGATACATTATAATTTATATTAAATAGACGCTATTAATAACATAAGTACAAAATGAAAATAAACTTTTTTAAATATCGGACATGAAAAATAAACACTATTTTTTTAAATTTTACATCAAATTCATATACATATTGCTGTGGAAAAATGTTGTTTATCGCTTGAGTTCGTCAAGTTATTAGCCTTCCATCCGGCAGCCACCGTGCTGTCGATGTTGTACCTATACAGTATACATATATATATATATGGAGAGGACACACCTAAATAGTTAATGCCCACAAATAAAATGCAATTCAAGCAAGATTACTGCATTGTGTTTCTGTACGTTTTATTTTAGAACACCAAGCATAATAGCATAATATTTTCACTATAGATCCGTTGAATGTTGTAGTATAATGGTTTTTATGCTGCATTATAGTTTTAATACTACCGACTGAGGAATAATAATAATAATATAACATTATAGAAATCGGATATTTTGAAGTCAACATTATAATTATTTATTTAGTGTATTACGAACGAAGCCCACGCTTTGCAGTTAACAGTGTACCTACGGAATTGCAATCATATAGGTAGTAATAATTAGTGTTACCGTAGGTACTGTATATTTATTCGTAATTAATTTATAGTATATGAAACGAAATAGGGTTTAAACGATTAACCGCTTTATATAATATATTATACACAATTATAGGTATATGTAAAAAGTTATAAAACTGCAAAGCGAGTTAGTGGAAATATTTAATAGAGGATAAGATTAATTATAAATTCAATGAAAGCAATCTATTATTGTTTTCCATCTTATATTCATTTAGTATTTTATTTTTTATTGATTTTTAAAACTAACCAAGTATAAAAACTATAACGTGGATATGGATACTATCAAAATAATTGTTTTCCAGTATTATTTATACATACTCACTAGTTACTAAATTAAAATATAATAGTAATAACATCATGGAGTGTACAAATTGGATCGTTTGAAATAATGCACAATATTATAAACAGATATTTTAGGTCAAAAGTGAGTCAAAATACTGTATTTAATTTAATATAACTTAGCAATTTTTTTATTTTTTCAATAACAATATAGGGTTGTTTAAAATGTTTGAATACAAAGGCTTTTAAATATTTTAAGTCGTGTTCTTTTTGTTTAAAATAAAAATTCACAAATTTAACAACCTTGAAAAATATAGTGTAATATATAATGTAACAATAAAATAGGCACCTACCTATATTTTATACGAATACAATAAATACAAATAATGCAATACTTATGAATATTTATTGTAACCAAGTATTTGTGTTCATATTTTCATTTACCGTCATACTTTTATTTAGTTTATATATTTGGCGCTAGATACGCGTTATACAAAATTAATTTTGTTTTTTATCAAACGTATGCAGAGTTTAGCTAAAAATAGCAAATGTATTGTAGCGGTCTGCTATTTAAGAATTTTTAAATAGAAGATCGACAGTGTTAGACTTTTGAAATATCGCTATAAGAGCCTTAGGCAATTAAAGGTTTAAAACGCAATATAAATCAAAAACTTTATTATACTTATAAGTTATTCTTTGTAATATATTGAATATTAATACAAAAATGTAGTCAAAATAATACTGTATTTTCAACTAAAAATTAAGTATGAAGGTCACGTAGTTTTTTAATGGTAAAAGTAATAGATATTCTATGAAATGTTAAAAGAACTTAAAGGGTGATTTTGAATTCAATGTTTACGTTTCTATTTAAAATAAAAAATGATTTGAAATTAATAATTAATTTATAATTATGAAATACATAATATGCGATTTATTAAAAAAATATAATATATACATTTTCTGAAGATGACGGCCCATCTTTCTAAAACACTTATTTAGTCTGCATCAACTGCAATATTACCTTGTATGTTTTTAAATAATGTGTTTTCCAAAAACAATGACACTCATTGGTCATCTTGATCACCAGACTTGTGCATTTCTTTTTGCAGTGGCATTTAAAAATTAAGATCTATACAGAGAAATCTCACAACTCTCAAGAACTAAAAACAAAATTCAAACATAAATTGCCAATACTGCTTTGGAAGTGATAAGTACGATGCACTGTATAGTGGAAAACAAAAGAGGAAGATCATAAGAGTGCTTTAAAAAACATAGCAGTTGCCAGTTATTGTTTTTTAAATTGTATTATTGAACTTTGAAAATTAGTCGGACAAGTGGCTCACTCTGTAGTATGAAGTATCCTAACATTTAATTAGTCAAGAACGACTTTAAAAAATGAACAAAATGTATATTAAAAAAATATTCTCGTCCATGTAGTTTCTTGGGTTTAAGTAGTTTAACTGATTAATGTCTACATTTTTAGTTTCCGATAGGAATTATTTCGCTGTAACTTACTGCCTATACAAATTGTATTTTTTCATTGAATAGAGCATATTATGTTTATTTTAGGTGTGTGACAATGTCTAAAGGCAATAATTTCTTACAGTTTTATAAAAAAAAATCCATTATTTATAAGTACATTGTTTATACTCAGAAAATAAATAGTCATACGAATAATATCCATGTGTAAATATAATATTTTTTAATTGAGATTTAATTCACATCCCTTATATGATTTATGTAATTATTTAAACTTTATAAGACTATTTTATAGTTTTTTAAGTTAGCTTAAAATTGTTTTAAACATTTTGTTAACGATCATTTTACGGTATTTGTATACCTAAAGTAATGTATACTAAAATAAAAGTTTACTGATTTTATTTGACTTATTTAAATATAATTCAACCATACACATATGACAAAAATATTTTCTTCATTAATAATTAATTTAAATATGACAAGTTAAAATTGCCCATGGAACAGAAAACCGACTAACACCTTTTTCACGACTGTTCAATTATCTTGACGTCTATACACAAAATGATAAATGTTGTTATTATTATGATTAATGAAAAAAAAATATAAATAAATTTAACAACTTATTATGAGTTTCAAACTTTCGAATAAAAATGAGAAATAGTTAAAGATACCTACTTTCAGTGATAATTTAGTTTTCTATTTGTATTCCAAAGAAAAAGATTACGACACTTAATTTAAAACCTTAAATTGAACTTAAGATTTAGGTAAATATTGTGATTATAGTAGTAAATTGATTTGCAATAAATATAATTCTACTATAATAATAGGTACTTGTCGATTATTGTATGTAGGAATAAAATTTAAGTTATTAATGAAATAAAGCTATAAAAAAAAAACCTACCGATTATAACCTATAGGATATGAGTAATCTGCAATAGTCGTAATGTATGAAGGAACTAATATACCAGACAACGGCTTATTGTACTTATAGTGTGTTAAAATATACTTGCATTTATGTTATAAAAACCATAAATTAATAAATTATAGTTTATACGATTATGTTATTGACAAAATTTAATAGTACTCCGTAAATATTTTACAAACCATTGATGTTTAAGCTATAAATCAGTCTCTTTTTATGTTCCACTTATAATTCAACTTACAGCTACAACAATTTTGTCTAAATAGTTATACGCATAACTGCAGAGTTGCATGCCTGCATATCTGCATATTCCATATAAGACGTGAATGAGTGTACATAAAATGTTAGTTCTATTGTGAAATCATTGTGTTTTTTAGACCATTTATAAACTACAAATGCACGCAATCAAATAATACTACCGTTATTACATTAAAACTGTTTTCAAAATTTGTATTTAAAAATGCTGGAATTATAAAAAATACAAAGATATTTTTCATTTTAAGATTTCAAAATATTCTAAAATGGGAAAAATTTCAAAGTACAATTTAAAAGATTTTACGACAAGCACAATATATTATATATAGTAACGATTTTAATTGTTTCGCAAATAAAAACTCTCCAAGAACATCCAACTTTTTACTTGTATTCCAAGACTCCAGTGTCAGTATTCTCAAGTAAATACTTGAGGTATAAACATTTTTTTTTATAAAAACGATAAAATCATCGATTTTTAGATTCTGAGTGAAGCGAAGGATCTTATGGTTTTACAATGATGTTTATTTATTTATTTATTTTTTTTTTATTATTTTTTTTTTCTGTAAACACTTTTTCATATAGAAATTCTTGTCCAGAAGTTTCGTCCAGCAACTTTTTAGATTTGAAATTGAACTGAGATGGTACTTTAGAGAGGTCATTTTTCCAAAATCTCCATAGTTTTTCCAGTAATCAAGAATAACGATCGAAAAACTGGGTAAAAACGGTAAAAACGGTAAAATCGATAAAAATCCGCCGTAAACGAGATTTTCACTATTCAGATTTTAGGTATTTAGTCATAAATCGAAAAGTATAAAAGCTAGAAACTTGAAAATTTTATCCAATATCAAATACATACTTTTTTATATTGGACAACATTTTCAGAACAATTATACCACTTTTGACTTAAATATTGAACTTTTAATTTACCAAATTGTTTGAAAGTTTTTATGTAATATAATTTCAAATATTTGACAAAAAGTTCTCAAAATTTAATATGACCTTACTCATATACCTACCTAATTATCCTAACAAAAGTTCAAAAATCGTTAGTCAGGATTTTTTTTTATACACACATTAATAAATTATTATACGATTTTTTTCGATATTGTCTGATTTCTTTTAAGTTTATTTCTAATGAGTTATAATTGTTATAGCAATTGAAGTTTAAATGAGTTATATCTAATTGAATATTTTATGAGGGTTTAATTACAAAAAAACTCACCAAAAATTATACAAATAACCGTAAAATACATAAACAGTATTTAAATAATAATATATTATATTACACTGAAGCTTTGCTCAGAATCGTTTTATACTAAAGAAATGAGTCATCATTTCTTTAAACTTAATACATTCATCACCAATATCTTGTCCGAGGACCGAAGGGACGAAGGACGAACTTGTACCACCATCATCTCACTTACCAGCTTTTTTTTAAACAAATTTTACTAATTTAATAATAATTTTAGTTTAATGTATAGGTAGTAGAAATAGCTGCATAGGTAAGATCTGTAAGTAGATACAAGTTATAACTTCTAATTAGTGTGGTATAGTTATTACTGCAAGCATAGTAATTGTAACAACTAGCTATTACAGTACTACTTTTATATAGTAGGTATCTATACATTTATTTATTTCGTATGGCTATACATAAAAACGTATTATTATTTACAAAAATAATTTAATAACTAATAAAAATTCATGAATTCTCTTTTCAAATTAATTCCATTTGTAAGCAAAATTATGAAGATTTTAATTATATTTCTTTTGCATAACATATACTTTCATCTTTAAACTGGTCTCATTAATAGATAACATAAAGGTAACACGTGTGTGCAAGTGCAATAGTATTTATTTTTTTTGTTTAATCGTATTAAATTATTTTATTTGTTGTTTTAAATATAAAACAATCGATTTACACCATATGAATGTAAGTACTTGATTAATAGTACACATTACCCAGGTTTTAAAGATCTCCTGTAGTATAAATTGTAGATACACTTCCTTGAAACATAATTTTGATCACTAAACTCAATCAATTCTTGCTTAATATATACCTACAAAAATTCATCTTCACTAACGATTTAATTACATGTATGTAGTAATAATATTGATAAAATATCAGTAAACCGAAATCCTTTCCCCCCTTTAGTTTATAACTCTTACCAAATTAATTACGTTTTATAATGTGTTTGGAACTTTGTTTTCACTGAGAGGGAGAGCCTACGAGATATTCAACATTTAGACGTATGTCAAGTTGTTTAATTGAATGTATCAAAAGGCGAATGGTGTGAACTGTGAAGCAATATAGAAGGCGTATACTTATTTTGGTACTTTATAAGTAGCGGATACATTACTTATCTTCATGGTCGGTCCCTTTCACTGCTCAAAAAGTATAACTATAATTTTAACTTTGAAAAATCCGGATACTATTCGCACATGAAGAATATATTGTGCATGGATAAACAACTTGGATTTTATACAGGTGTGTGTGTGTGTGTGTGTGTGTGTGTGTGTGTGTGTGTGTGTGTGTGTGTGTGTGTGTGTGTGTGTGTGTGTGTGTGTGTGTGTTTGCGCACGCGTATTTTGTTGATTTAAATTTTAAAGTGATGACTCATCGTGTTTAAAAAATACGCTGAACAGAACTCTCGTATTTACTGATAAATATATACGATTTTGTTTTAAAAACATTGTTAATCAATAATTATTAATACGATTTGTCGATTATAATATTTTATTATGTATTCAAAAAATTATAGAATCTTTGCTGATTATATATTAATTTATTTATTACCAAAACTGTTCCTTTGTAAAACTCCAGATCAAAGTCAATTTAAAAATAGTATCACAGGCATATGAATAGATTTTTTATAAGTTTTGAATTTGTTTAGCTATAAAAGACGAATCTTTAAAAAAGATATAGAATTTAAGCAAATAAATGAAAAGAAAATTTGGCTTGTAAAAATAAATTACATCGATGAGTCTTCGTTTTTCATATTGAAAGCAAAATTATTTTAATTAATGATAAATCAATGTTTTCAGTAAATATTAATGGATGGAGCTAGATAAACTAGCGTTATCGCTATTTTTAAAACTTTAAATGAACATGGAAATTATAACATTCGTTTTAACTATTATCTATTTATGAGTTTGTATATAATTGAATATTTATGAAAATAATATAAATTTTAGTTAATAAAATTTAAACATTCGTAAACAAAAGATTTGAGTTTTGAGTAAACATTTTCGAAATTTTTAATACAATTAAAAATCATACAAGTAGCTTATGTATTCGATTGTATATGTATTATAACCTAAAACTAAAAATTTCATGACTATAAAATAAAAATCAACGAATTTTCAATATTTCAATATTTTTATAGTTCGGGATTTTGATCAAAATTGATGTCAGTTTATTGAATTAATTATCAAGGTTATAAAACAACGATATACATGAATTATAAGAATTACAAAAATATAGTTAAAATCGATTTCGCGGGAAAGTTTTAATTTAAAAGTAACTCAAATTTTACCGCATGGTTTTACTTTTTCGTAATAGGTATTATTTATTTTAGTATATTCTAAAATCAATGGTGATACTTATCATTGAACTGAACATTTTTTAAACTTATTCCTCTAAATTATCAGACAGGTTTATTCTTAGATCTAATGAAGCATCATCTGTATTAAACTTAAATTATCTACTCTTTTTATTCTAAAAAAGTGTAATTGTATAATATTTATAAAAAAAACACACACATAAAATTGAAATCAAATAAAAACTACTTGTCTACTCGTTTAAATGCTTAACGTCAAACTTCACCAATCTTATCAAAAATAGAAACATCGTATTCACTTCTATAATGTTGTCTAATAAAAGCACAAAACATACCGCTCGGGGCAATGATCCACAGCCTAAAGATGCTGTTTCCTCCCGGTCTTTTTATACAAGCATACGATAATTTGAAATGTAGTAGGTCATAAATTATCGTTCTGTCATTGTTGTATCTGAATATGATTTTAATTAATATTTAGTTTTTCTTTTTAAGTTCTTATTGCATTGTACAAAACAATTGATTAATACGGAGTGCAAAATATGAAGCCGTTCAAACAATGAAGTTGTAATAAGCGTTAACTTTATTATTACTACAGTATTATATTATAATATATAATATATATATATATTGTAGAAACATATTTTTTTCTTGTAAGAGCGTTCGTTGTTAGAGATGTATTTACTATACGATCGCTGTGTAGAGAAAATATGGCTTAATCATTATGCGTTACGACTTTTAAAAATCTTTGCGATTTTGTGTCCAAGTGAAATTGATCGGTCAAGTAATAAAAGAAATGTGTGAGTTATAAGTATATTATAATTTACTGTTATAATTTATAAGTATTTACATCAGTGGAGTATCCAGAGAGGAGGGGGATATCACGTTACACTACCTCATTAATATTTAAATGCCAAAATGGTATACATTTGTGGAATAAAACGTTTATCTAGAATGAAAAATTTTAAACTTAATTACACACTGTTTAGTGAAAAAAAAAATCCTCTGTAAAATATTATTAACAACTTTACTGTTTTGCTATCAAACGAGGATACAAAATGTATTAGTCAGAAAAATTATTATAAAAATAGTATATTAATGTATGAGTATAAAAGTATGAGTTCCCAATACTGAATGATTTTTTTTAAGCATAGTCATACCATTTTTTACTCCCATGTAATGCATATGTTTGAAAACATTTTCATGTAAAATATAAAAGAATAATAAAACTATATTTTTATGAAAAAATATTATTTTATTATTTTTTGTCTATATGATATTTTAAATTTTCTAGTTTTCTTAAACGGTAACTACTATTTATGACATCATATTATGAAAAGGTATATTTTTAGACATTGTTTTATTTAAATTTGTGTTGTGAATTACATCAATATAGTTGAAAATAAATTATAGTTAAGTATTTGAAGTCTTAAGCAGATAAGCAGTGGCAGGTAACTACTGCTACTTCTCAACGCTATTCGAAATTGAAAATGTTTATTGGTCTAATAATACAAGTTTAATTATCAAATAGTCAAAAAAATATTATTCTTTTTCACATGATGATGTCATAATAGTGGTTACCACTTAAGAAAACTAAAAACTTAAAAAATCATGTTGAATAAAAAATAGTTGAAATATATTTTTTTCATAAATACGTAATTCAAAAAGAAATTTAAATTCTAAGCGAAAAAGAGCTTGACTTTGATCATCATACAGAATTGAAAATTTGTGTGAGTGTATATTTAAAAAGTGACAATGTATTTTAAACAACCTCATGAGAAAATTATCATAAAATAGAATCATAATAATTCTATTGGGTTTTAATTAAATACATTGCGATTGTTAAAAAAATTTGGTAAACTCCTTCCTTGAGAAAATTCTGGCTACGTGCCTGATTTATAATGTTATACACTGTCATTTAATTCACGACTCACTGACGGCATTTCACGCCGGAGATTTTGGATTTTATGAATAATAGAACGGATTGCATTTATTAATGGTTGCTAGTTGTTAGTTGTTACTCGTAAATTTTGATACATAAAGGGCATTGAAGCGATGTAAACCAACACACAGCGCAAGCAATCATTATACTTCATTGATTATAATATTATATATATGAGGTGCAATAGAACAAAAATAGTTTAACCCATAATAGCGTATTTATGCAGGATGATTAATTCAAGTTTTTACTATTTTTCTATATTTTTAATTATTCAAAATTATTCTTATTTCAAAAAAATAAAAAAAATAAACACTCTTAGTCTGTATAAATCCATGATTTTCAAACCATCTATAAAACATAAACTAATTTAAAGGCTATTTTGGCATTGAAAACATTTATTTAAGTATCGGTTCAAATAAATTAAGTATTCCGATCTTCCGGACATTTTTTTTAACGGTTGAGCACTTGAGCCTTATCATAGTTTTAAAATATTATATTATTCTAAAACGTTATACGTATCACATAAAATTTAATTAATTGTTTTGTGGATTCGGCTTTTTTGGTTCTATGTACTTAAATTTATATGCACAACCGAGGGAGGGGGTGCTTTGGGTCATTAGCCACCTTCTAAGTCAAAATAAGTTTTCCTTAAAATAATTGTTTTTAAATTTGAAATGAAAAAATGAAAACTAAATAATTTATCGTATCACAATTATAATTTTACTATATTGCGTTAAATTGAATGTATTGATTTAATAATTAAGTAATAATATAAAAAAAATTACGTGAAAATATATTGAAAACCTCGTCGAAGACTCATAACGCTACCTCATTACCGCCGCTCGCCTCTCTTTCCGAGCTATTCTTAATTTTGTTTACTACAATATTATTACCAGGACCAAATTTACAGAGGGTATTAGGGGCACTTGCCCCTGACCTCCTAAAACCATAACCTCCAGGGGACCCAAAAACTATAAAATGTATTCGATTTCCCAATTCTAACAAAATCTGCCTGGTATTAAAATTAAAAAAATCATAAAAATTGTCAAGTATATGAAAATAGTTCATTTTTGATATTATATAACTCTATAGATAATTTACCCAGCCTTGCCTACATATAGTATTAGTTATAATTAAAATATAAAAACCTAGTAGTATTGTGTCTTACTTTGTAATAATAATAATATAATCAATATTTATAAACATTTCCCTGTTTATTTTTAATCGTCTAGTACGAATAAGCGTATTTTGTTAGTTATATCGTGAAAAAGTGTAAATGCCCACAAAAAAAATTTTTACCTTGCTCGTTCGTTTAAGTATTATTATACATTATTATTAAAACTTAAGTTAATTTTGTTACATAAATTTGCATTAAAAATACATATGATACTGATGTCTATCAAATCATTATTAAGATTTAAATTTATATATGATGAGATAACATTTTTTAAATATTAAATAGGTATATTATTAGAGTATTGCACCAAACGCAGTATATCTTGGATTTTTAAAACCATAATAATTTTTGGTGTTTTTGTTTTTAACTTCAATTTAGTTACAATTGTAGTTTACAATAGTAACAATTCATTCAATTTGAATCTAAAGTTATTATAATTTAAAGATAATTTTGAGTTAAAAAATTTCTGAGATACCTGAGGTACTTATTAAATAGAGGTTTTGTGTAATAGAGAATTTTCTGATAATAAGCGTGGTATTTCAGATGTAATTTTCCCTGGGCCTCCAAAAGTCTCATTCTGACCCCAACTATTATATTGTTTATTAATCAGTAACATAATTTGATTTTCACCGAGAGACAGACATTTTTCTTACGATAACCCGGCGTACTGTCACAATGTAAAAAAAGGTGTTATGGGGAGGTCCACTGACCAGTCTCATAAAAACCTGGACTTCAAGTACCCCATTGTTCAAATGTTTAGTTGCACCTATGCACCTCATATAGCACTACAATACATGTAAGCACTTACAAGGGCGTCCGCAGGAATTTGTCAAGGGGGGGGGGCAAGGTATTTTAATTTTTCAATTTTTGTTTCCTTATCTTAGTGATAAAGTACCTTATTGTTTTTGACGTGTTTTCTATCATATAGGTAGGGAACGTAAAAATTAAATTATTAATTATGTGTAAAGAGTGGATCTTTAGGTTATTACATATTTTTATTTCTTTTATGCAACTTAACGAGGGTGAAAAATGAGGACGATTTATCTTTCACAGAGTTCGAAGAAAAAAATAATTTTGCATAATAAAGCATATTTTGGACATTAGAGAATATTTCGCCTATTTTTTTATATTTTAGATTCTATTCTATTATTGTTTATGAAAATTCATATATTTTGTTAATTTCACGAAATGTGATTTTTTCTAGCAATAATTTTTTCTAAAAAAAATAATTTGATCAAAGAGTGATAAAAATTCAAAATCATTAAATTATCTACTTGTCTGTAATCGAATTGGTTATGTTCCTAAGGAATGGTACAAAGTTATCTTTTATTTTGTATTAAACTATTATGTTTTTTTAAATTATATTTTATTATGTTTACATAGCTATGTATCAACTGATTTACATTTTTTATTATTCAATAGTTTACCTGTTACCAAGAGAATGGAGCTTAACAGTTATTTATTGTATCTATTTTAGAAAAAAATCATATTTGTATTCTTACAAATTTAAGGAATGTTTAGAGAATATTTTAAGGTTTTTTTGAAGCATATTGCATCACATTTTAAGGTTTTAAGAACCTAAAAATCCGCTCTCTAATTATGTGTATAGTTAGAACGTTATAACTTAATCTTACAGTATTAATGTAAATTTATTATTGTGTAACTTTAAATTAACAAATTCATTTTTTTTTTATATAAATAAAATGTAATCATTGATTTGAAAATTTTATATTTTATAGTATTTTAGTATTCATAATCAATTATACTAATGAAATCACGAGATCCTACTAAATATTCACATATAGAATTCGAAACAGTGCATCGAAAACCGATGACTGAAAACACTCATAAAGATCCACATAACTGACCATGGCACTCAACGTTTTAAAAAAATGTTTTTAATTTAAAAAATATTTATTTCATGATATTTTATACTACACAATGATTATGATAATTGACACATAAAAAATCCAAGAGGGGGGCATATGCCCCTACTTGCCCCTCCCTGCGGACGCCCTTGAGCACTTATAATTCTTAGACAAGTGTCTAACATTTTAATGATGGATGATGTATCCAATTATTTTTTCAATGGATGCCAATCTACGATTAGGTCATTTGTTGTTTGTTATTTGTTTTGAACACGCGTTTCGTAGCAAAAAAATATTTTTCGCTAACTCTTGGAGTGACTTTAGAATCATATAAATTATTATAATATTAAAGAAAATTAAGCATTCGAGGACTAAATATTTGATTCTCAAAGAAACATTGATATATACGGAAAACTAACCTAACCATATTAGTTGTAAACTGCAAAGGATACAATTATTACCCAAAAAGTATAGGTTCAATCGACAATCCTGCGTTAAAAGTACTCACTAAGTTTGACCGGTACACAAAGTCTAAAACTGATATTTTTGTTATCCTACAAATTATCGTGTAATAATTGTTATATACTCGAATAGAGGACAGAGGTCCTACTTCTAGCAGATCTAGCTTTAAAGGTCTAGTTCACCTATATTTTAGAATGAAAAACGATGTCATTTTTACTCTGAACATACCTTGCGAATTCTATTCAGTATGTCCTGTTATGAGTTCTATAATCAATTATAAAAACATTACCGGATTCTTATAATAAAGTCTTTTTTTTATCCTACATAATATATATTTCAATTGTATTATTATTATTACTTTTAATGCACAAGTTTGAATACTTAATTATCTTTTATTTTATGTGGTTAAAAAATGAATACACAAATACAATTGAGAAAGGTGATGTAGGAAACAGAAAAAGACTTAATTCAGAATTCAAATTTGTTTTTATTTTTGATTTCGATCCACGCTGCTACTGATGGAACTCACAAGGCATGTTTACTGTCGATCTAGATAGTAAATCATTGGATATCTAGTAACACACGTGACACGTGTGGCGTGTAAATGCTGTTATAAACGGTACGTATTTAACTAAAGTAGTTTTGAGTACAAATGTTAATTGATGCAAAAAAATGCGAAATGAGTTGATTGTATTTGTTTTATTATCATAACAAATATTTATTTGATAATTTGTATATTGTATGTATTTTTATTATTGATGTATTATCGAAATCGCACTAAATAGAGTATATATAATATATATACTCTATTTAGTAAATATTAAATATATAAATATATATATTGCGATTAAGAAGATTTAGGGTAATCAGACGATCTGCAAACGATGACCGCTAGAATAATTATTTCTCATTTCACATTCACTGCACAATGCATTGATGAAATACTATTAAATATTTGCATAGCAATAGAAATCTAACATAATGTAATAGGTACCAAATAAACTGAAATTTAATCATAATAACGATTTACCGTAAGTTTACGCTATGAAATAAACCGTGTCGTTAAGATAAAATTAATATTTTTATTAATAATAGGTACTGCAGAGTAAACTGTTGAGATTGCTTAGGACAAGCAGTTAAAATGGTTATATTTTTCAGGTTTATATAAGAAATATTTCCAAACGAGTCGAATTCACACCAGTGTGTTAGCTTTCTGAGAACGGTAGGTACGATCGATCGACCGGACTGGATCCGCAACCGAGTACTGGGTAGATTCTCTACTAGAAAGACACAGGGGCGTCATTTCAGCTTTTTAACTGGGGTAGCAAGACCTACTGAGTGGTAAGGAATACTCACTGGTAAAATGGGGTCTGGTTGTCCTTCCCCGCCACCCTTCACGAATTGTTTTCAAAAACTGACTTTAAATTTGTTAGTTTTTGAAACTCTCAGATTAATTTCTGGGGGGGTACTCCACTCGGAATCGTTTTATTGAAGAAATGATTTATTACGGCCCCTAAATAACTTAATACGGCTCTGTGTAGTGTGTATGTATTATAATTTGAGTATGTTATAAATAAAAGAATTTAAATATTTGTACAGTGTATAATACAAAAATTTAATTATATCATAGTTACTAGTTATATACACAGAGTATTATACAAAGTAAATAAAATACTCTATTTTTACATCACTAGTTAAACATATTAAGAAATAATTAAAACTAACTTACCATGTCTCACGCTGTTTCAGTCATGCAATGTATAAAATATTTGCATACTATACACATCAATACTGACGTCTGACAAAAAATTAAACTGTACCAGCAACAAACTTTGATCTAAAATAATATAGTAAAAATAGCAGTTTACCATTCGAGGTAAAAACTAAAAATTTCTGATATCTCTCAAGGAAACTAGTAGGTACCGACTGTGGTATCGTTGTTGCCATGCTAATAATGACTATTATTTGAGGCGCTCAGCGCCAAAACAGCCTAACCCACAAAAAAATCAAATACCGTTTTATGTGATAAAATGTTTCAGATTGATATAATATTTAAAATCCACTATGGCCTATTCCACAAAAAAAATTATTCGCTAAATGGCAGCACATTCTTTCTTTTGGCACTGTAAATTATGAAATATAATTTCAGAGCCATAGTGGCCCAACCCTATGCTAGTGGATTAGGCCATTTTTTCCTCCAAGAAAATAACTAATAATTTCAGAACCAGAGTGGTCCAACCCCACGGATAATAGATATATTATCTATAATATATCTATTATCCGTGGCCCAACCCTATCCTATTACATTGGCCAATTTTTTTCCATGAATAAAATAATATTGATAATAATTTTTTCCCGGCAAAATGAATGCAGTTATCATTTTTATCAAAATACGAAATTTAATTCATTTGATAATTTATTAACTCATGACAAAATAGTTTGTAAATTGTTTCAGTTGTTATTTGTTAATTGTTATTTTATTATTCTTATAATGAACACTCTAGAAATAAACGAATATTTACAAGATGGTAAGTTACTACTAAAAATGTTTTAATACCAAATTTTCAAAATGATCAAATTTATTAAAAATAATATATTTTAAACTGAACTGTTACATAGGTAATATTAAAAGTGATTTTGATTTTTTTTGTTATGTTAAGTTTAGTTATAATTTCATTGTTAATAATCATTCTACACTAAAGATTATTACAATATTATTTAAAAAAAGTTACAAATAAACTTAAACAATTATTTACATAGTATTTTCATGTTGTGTGAATTTAAATGAATTACAAATTCCCAATAAGCTGGTCTAAACCACAGAAAATTGAAATAAATAAATACAAAAAATTCAAAATTCATAGTGGCTTAACCCACATTACATCTTAACAAACTTTAAATTGGCTAGAACCTTATAGATGGTTCAAAAGGCAAGGATTTGTACATACTAATGAGTTATTGTTATTTTCCTTGGAGTGGATTTAATAAGAAAAAAAAATATTGAAAAATAGTCAAAACTTTAAATGCCCGTCTTGCGCAATTACACTTTTGTGGGTTAAGCTGTTTTGGCGCTGAGGGCCTCATTTGTATACACATTTTGTATATTATACATGTATATCTTGTCAAGGTAGATCAAATTATTTCAAAAATATGTTCTATATAATATAATATTTTATTATCAACAAGAATCTTGCTGTATTTCATATACAGAGTATTTTTTAATTTGGTGCCTATTCGTCAATTATTGAGACTTTTACTTCAAATTTCAGGGGTGGTAAAATACTGGGTTTGAGAATTCTAGGGTGGCCACTGCCACCCCTTGCCACCCCTAAATTACGCCTATGGTATTGAGTGTTGATGAACTGGTGAAATCAAATTGAAGAGTTCATAGGGGTTATAAAAATGGAAAATACTTTGAATTTATGCATTTTTTCGATATAACATTAAATAAATTCTAATTAGATTCGAATATAAAGTTGTCCACATCTCACTTTTGGATGATTAAAAATAAAAATTTCCCAACAGGCTACGAAAATGCTTCATTGTTAAGGTTTTTGTTCATGTTTCATGATTGAGGACCTGTATTTTTTACATTTATCAATTTTAGGTCTTTAACTCAAAAACTTAACAATAATGTTAAAAAAAACCACTATCGATTTTTAATATTTTAAAGCACCAACTTAGGATAGAAGAGCCAAATTTGTATACACATTTTGTATATTATACATGTATATCTTGTCAAGGTAGATAAAATTACAAAAATGTAAGATAATATTTCAAAAATATGTTCTATATAATATAATATTTTATTATCAACAAGAATCTTGCTGTATTTCATATACAGAGTATTTTTTAATTTGGTGCCTATTCGTCAATTATTGAGACTTTTACTTCAAATTTCTGGGGTGGTAAAATACTGAGTTTGAGAATTCTAGGGTGGCCACTGCCACCCCTTGCCACCCCTAAATTACGCCTATGGAGAGACATAGTGTGTTGTGATGTACTACAACAGTCGATATAAGTAATCGTGTTCGAGTATACCGACATTTTTTATTGCCACCGTTCCGTTAGTTAGTTTATTCTTTCGGTCTATCGCGGCTCTATACACCGACGTCGAGTATAGGTACCTACGACACGTGCCGAGGTAACGAATTTCGGACGACAAAGGTGCACCACACGGTGACGCGGTGCGGTGGTCCCTTCGACACCGTTCCGGTCGGAAACCGATTTCTCGGGGATCCGCATCGAATGGTTCTCTTTCTTCGGACCGGTTGAAGCGCCCCCGCACGCGAACCCGTGGTGCGTCACCGCGGCCCGCACGAAAGACGAACAACACGATTTTCCGGGCGGAAAGACATCGTGCGGTTTCATAAATAAATGTCCGATCCGGCCGGCCGTTCACGCACTCCACGGTACCCACCCAGTCACCGTCCGGCGCGGTCGCGCTAAGTCCAAATATGGTGTTTGTCTTGCCCCGCGCGAAACAATAATATACCCGTGGACGGCGCGAGAAACACACGAGCAATGTGGTGTGCGTGCACGACTGTGCGCTGCTGCGGTGGCGGCGGCGGCCGGCGGTATTCTTGTCTCGGTTTTTTTTCTCTTTCCGTCGCGCCCGCGCATGCGCCGTGATACTCATCGTCGGCCGACCTACGGGCCTCGGCCGAGGTTAGTTTAAAAGAGCACTCGTCATCGTGTGCGCAGTCCAATACGTGTCGGCAGTCCGAGAGCAAAAAATATTAAATCGTCCGCGTATATTTTTCCGTTTTATTCGTTTTTTTTCTCTCTCTCTCTCTCTCCGCTTTTTTCAACACCATAATATATCATAACAGAATTATTATATTATAAAAAAACCGACGGCCGACTCAACTACAACTGCTCTACTACAACTACTGCAACGACGATCGTGTTCTCAGTCATCATTAATACTGCTAACCCGACACACATGACGTACATATTGTAATAATAAATATAAATCATAGAATTCATAACAATATTTGCATATTGTAATAAACATAATAATATAAAATCGACGTTAGTGCGACGCGCGTTCGCAGATAACAACACGGTTCCCGTTTCGTATCAAAAACGTATTTAAACACGCGCGCACTACGTAATCGCCGCGTCAATAAACACACATTGTGTTAAGTAGTATCATCGTCATCGTTGTCGTCGCCGCCACCGCCGCTGTCGCCGTCGTTGTCGCCGTACAAGTTTATAAGAAAATCGAGTAAAAAAAAATGTTTCCGAGTCGCGTTTGACGTCGTCTTGCAGCGGAGAACATCCCACGCCCCTCCGTCCGAAGAGGAGATTCGTCATCCGTCCGTCTTACTACACCGGGACCGGTGTCGTCCACGAGTAGTACGTTTCCGACCGGACTTTCCATGAAAATGACGGAAATGAACGCGGTCAACACGCAGAGCATTGCCGATTATCTGGCGCAATTGCTCAAAGACCGCAAGCAAATCACGGCGTTCCCGAATATGTTCATGCACGTAGAGCGACTCATCGATGAAGGTAACGCATCACGCGACAACGTTTACGCTATAAAGTTTTAATCTGCCTTCATGTTGCACACATAATATATATGTATATTATAATGATGTCATACGATGAATGTAGTGGAGACCGTTTCTCGTTTCCGGTCGGCTATTCGATCGTGTTCTAGTCGTTCTACCGTCGTCACCGCCGAAACTCGACTAATTATATACTTTCGTTTTCGTTTTTTTTTCACCCGTCGCTTATCGTCGCGCCTCCGATTAATTAATAATAATTAACCATTATAATATTATTATATCGTCGTTTCATGTATATTATCAACGCGCCGCCGCATGATAAGGCCGTCTCTCAGCTGATTATCATCGCCGCGGCGGCCACTTGCGTCTGTCGGTCGCGTTATAGTTTTTTTTTTTTTTTATTTAGTAGGTCGCGTTTTTCGAACTCGTGTTCGTCGCTTTCGCGGGAAGTCGCGCCCAACGTCGTCGAACGTCTCGGCGGCGGTGGCGGCGTCCGGACGAGTGGCTAGACGAACGCGCATCTCGTTTTTCCCGTTTTACCCTCCGCGCGCCCACACTCCGCCAACGAACAGGCACACACGTTTTTTTATTCTCGCCGTCCACGATTCCGATCGTTTTTCGTTATTTATTTTCCGCGCGAACAAAGCATAAACCCCCCCCTCTCTGTAGGGACCCGTCGAAAAAAAACGTTTTCCGATTCAATCGCTGTAGCATCCGAAACGTCACGCCGCCCGGAGGAAAAGGGCTCGGCGGTCTCGACGTGTGTATATAGTAATTTTTACGTGCACGCGCTCGTGTTAGTGTTTATGAGTGAGCGCGCGCGGCCTTCAGTGGTCTCGCGCGCGCTTGCGCTCAAAGACGTTGCCATTTACGAGCCGCCGCCGGTTGTGTGTGTGCGTTTGTATGTGTGCGCACGGATTCGGTTTCACGACCGGAATGCGGCGGCGGCGGCGTGGCGCGTCGCAGCGGTGGTGGTACGGCAGCGGCGGCGGCGGTACTACACCGCCGGCCCACGTGCTCTACAGGTGCCGCCGCGCACCTGTGCGCAGGGATCGTCTCGGAGGGCCGCACGGTGCCGGGGCCTCGCCCCGAGTTCGCGCGACGGCGCAGTTGCCGAGGCCCGGCCCTCGGCCCGTCGTCCGTGGACCGTTACCACCGGTCTCGGGCGGTCCACGAAAGGGTTTTCTACACACATGCGTGGACGCGTACGTTGCGCAACAAGTGGGCATCCGCCGCCGCACCCTATGCGCTGCCGGACGCTCGTCTTTATAACGGCGACGCATATTATAATATTCGTTGTGCATGTTTTATTTTTTATTACGAACTCGCGTGTGAATTTCTGTTCGACACGTTTTTCCTGGAAGAAGAGACCGAACCCCTTGCATCGATCTACCTGTGCGATTCGTGTAAATCATACGTTGTAAATCGTGTGGTGTAGGGTGTTTTAAATATTGTTGATGAAAATCAGGTACAATTACAATAAGATTTCATTGGATAGACAATATTTCTCATTATTATAAAATTTAATTTCTTTGGTTGTAATATGCAAATAATGCATTCAAACAATAATTATACTTTGTCACTAATCCTCGAAAAGATGTCCTTGCTTAAGATTTCGTATTAGTATTGTTATACTTGCCGTGGATGACTGTATAATATTATATAAATCAGTACATACCAAAATTGAAAATATTAAACATTTGATTTAATAATCGAACTTGTGTTCGTTATAATTAATATTATTATTGTCGCTTCATTTTTTGTTTTGTTCCAATCGTATCTCCTGGGTTGTACTTTTTCGTTGATAATGACTTAACCACGTGTTTTTCGGTACGATAAGTTTATTTCTCCCCTTCTCCCAGACCAACCGCACGCTAATTTATTTCATAATTATACTGGTGGACACCGCCACAACATTAATAATAATTTACTATTTGTTATTATTTCCACTATACTGTAGGCCGTGAGAAAAACTTTAAATGCACGATAAATGGTCGTAGAAAATATATTATTTATGGGTAACTACCATATGATTTTATGTTTATTTATTAAACTGTATACGATAAACGTATAAATTATTTATTAGGACTAGAGTTTATTTAAGAATGATTTCAAATAATGAAAATAAATGAATATTCAAAAACAGCCAAACCCCTTTTTTACCTCATGGCTCTCTCCAAGTATTTGTTTTTGGCTATTAGATATTGCAAAAAATTGTCATCGGTGTTTGTTGTATTCACTTATTCTTAGTGAATACTGAGTATAGTTTTACCATCGACGTTGAAACGGCTTTTTCTTATATTATTATAAAAATGCGTGTACGTTTTATTAAATGGTGTGAAAATGTGAAATACTGAAATGTAAAAAATTGATGATAAATTTTTATCACGAATAGTTTAAAAAACACAATAAGAATTTTATTTGGAATATTCAATAGATTTTATTTCTTTTGTTCGTAAATTGTAATTATACTCGCCTTCGTTTGAAAATGCACATGGTGTGTTGACGATGAAAGTTTATTGAAAAACATATTTTGTTCCAACTACGTATTATGAAAAAAATTACATTTTATAGATATCTTTGACACGTCCAGTGAGTAGTGAAACTTATTTCCTGATTTATTTGGAGTAGTTGTTTACACCTCTTTTTAAAAACCTCTCTAATTTATTTTCGAATATTGATTTATATGTTTTTGAGCGTAGTTTATTATTAACAATCATTTTTTGAATATTTGTCCTGCATTTCTTTATAAAGAAATTGTTTTTTTGTGTCATTAAGTAGTTACTAATGGCACGATTTTTTTTACGCGAAATGTATGAAAAAAAATTCCGTTTATAGAACAATTATTTTTTTGATAATTATTTGTTATTATCATTAATTAAACTATGTTGTAGAGATTAAATAAATCTTTATGATCTAATAATCTTATTGTTGACTTTTTGGGAAGAAAGATATAAATTTAAAATTTAAATAGCTTTATTTACATATTAAACAAATATGGTTTTCGTCGGTATTCCCTGTATAAGCTTTCGTGATATTACTACTATTTCGACGTTTTAAAGGCCATTTAGGCCCATTGCCGCAACAACCACTACCTAGTCTCCATCGATAAGCTTCATGATGTTTACTGATATATCGTCTTCCATAAACTTAAATCTCAATTTAATTGTTATCTATTGGCATTAATTTTACTAAAATTGTTAGAAGTGGTTGTAAGTGACATTTAATATTATTGTAATAGGATCGTGTATCAATGTGTTAAACTGAACAGATTAAATAAAATATAATTTATGAATACATTTAAGCAAATCAAATGTTCATTAAAAATATTTTTATTTCGCTTTAACTTTTGATCGATTAAAATGTGATTTTAATAATATATTTCTATATTAAAATACCAAGTGAATATAATAAGAAATTAAACATAATTTTTTCAAAAATAAAACATTGATTTTAATGTTTTATGACGAATAGCGTATTAAGGGTTTCAAATGATTTCAAGATGAATATACATAAACTCTTTAGTGAAAGTTTATTGCTACTCTGTGAATAAATTTGTTCACATTTTCAAGTGTCTTTGGATGGTATAACGTAATAATTATTATTTGTGTGTATTGTATTCATCGTGTTATATTTTGATGTCGCTCAAGACGAACAGACACAAAACTCAATTGTATTCCACATTATTCCAGCTTTCTAATTCAATTCGACTACAAGGGGATAAAAGGTCTAAATTTTACTATTTTAGTGTAATAAATGCATTTTACGTGTTTTTAGGCACAGGAAATGTATATCTAAAATAGGTAGAGAACACATATGAATACATTAAAACATAAACGTCGATTACGCTGTTGTGCGTTTACGTAATTTTCGTCGTCGAAAGTGATTTTTTTTATCATTCGGTTTACCATAGTAAATGTGAAATAATTATTGTTGTACGATGTACAGTGATTCAACCATCCGGCCCATTGCCTTGTATTCTACGAACTATTGATCATAATGATTTCGGCCGGACCGCGTGCGACAGATTACGGATCGTTAGGTCGCTAGAGGCTAACGCAATAATTATAGAGAAGTAATTAGCAAAAGTCGTTATTTTCAATGTACACAATATGTGTTGCTTGTATGGTGTAGAAACTAGAATGCACTGAATAAAATATATTTAACGTGGTTCATAACATGTATATTTAAAAGCTGGGTCGTTTAAATTCAATTTTGCGCCCGAAAAATTTGCGGCCGTAATTTTACGCACAATTTGTATCAGTACCGACTACCGAGTATCCGTGATACTGTGACAGTGACAGTAAATTACGTTTTCCGGAAACAGTCGTCGCCGTTTCACACCGTCTTAATGTTGCTGAAACTGACACAAGGTTATTTTATGTAGCTGTAGATTCACCAACTGTCACACAGGAAGATTGTGACCTGATGCGTCATTGTTTTTGTTGTCATAATATATTATAATCGAAGTATAAGAATACATCACGTATTTATATATTTTTTTATATCCTACAGTTGATGTATTGTATTGTAACAGATTTGAATTTCGAGTACCTATAATGGCAATTGTTGTTTCTAGTTGACTTGGTCACTTCAGTCCCTTTCATTTCGTTACTTTTAATCCTGTATAGGTACTCTTAATATCAAGCTTTTAGATCTGATTTCAAGTTTTATGATTGTAACTTGATCCAATATTTTTTTTTATTTACATTAATTAGTTTTATTTGAAGAAGCATATTTGTTTAATAAATACTTTAAACCAATTGTTCATTAACCGTAAAAAATAAATGTTCGACCTTTAAATTTGTTTTTAATCTGCATAAAATGTATCTTTTCCTATTATATTCTGTGATTTTCGAATACTTTCTGACCGCATGTTTGAAAAGAAAACTCGACCTCTTTTATTTCGAAAAATTCATCGTATTTATTTCTCTCGTGCACTCTTCCCTCGGAAACGTTTTTAAGTTGTTGTGGACAGGTGATGAAAACACATGTGTGCGTGTACACACCCTTTGGGCGCCGACCTACATATGCACGTGTCATTTGTCCCCCAAGCCACGATGCCGCGAATTGTTTGCCCTTGGCCGATTCACGTGCAAACACGTGTATTATTATTATTATTATTATTATTATTATTATTAACGCCGACGTTGATTATTATTGTCACCCGAAGCACACGCATACTCGCGGAATATTGTCTCCGACGTCTGATAGTGACGATGATAATCATAATAATATAAAAAAAATCTACGAAGATTGCGAATGACGTGCCTATGTCGCAACTGTATATATCGCCCCAGTCGGTGTATGTGTATGCTCATGTGTATAATTTTCATCCAATCAAGTGCCACTGACCTGCATTACTATCTATGGATGTGGTTTGAAAGTTCTCGTCCTCCACTGCCGTCACCACCGCTGTCGCCAGTTTCCATGCACTCTTCCAGATGTCCGTCTTATGACGGCGCCGGTGCTTTCACACGAACGCATTTCCTATGTTACGACGATGGGGTCTTGTGTGTATTTTTCGAGAATAATAAAAATACTGAAATTGAAATAATCCCTCAATTGGTGGTTTATAATGAATATTAGGTTATTTGTAATGAATAATGTGTTTTCATGTAATTTCTCCAATTATTCGTGCGGAATTATGAGTCCGTGAGCAAAAATACAGCTGCAACGTCAATTTAAAATATAGCCGAAAATAATATGATTATTATATTTTTATGGGCTTTCAAATTATCTATCGTGATTTTTTTCCGCTCCGACGATATTGTATATAGTATACATATATACATCTATATTGTATAATATATACAAGACTGATGTATATAGTTGGTGCATTACATATAGCCCAGAGCGTTATAATATTTTAACGAGTGAAAAATTTGGTTTGGCCCACTTGCCAAAAAAGGGACTGGTCACCGAGCCTGTAATTTTCTAGTGTCTGCGATTGGAAACTGCGCAAGAAACCGGAATTCATACATGTATGTTCACGAGCGAATCTCATCGCTGACTACGAGAATGGCGTCTTTTTGACGTCCAAGTAAAAGTCATAGCGTTACTCGTCGTAATTAAATTTCATAACATAATATGTATATAAATTCAATATTTTGTATTATTGATACAATATAAGTATAAGCACATACAGATTGAAAACTCCCCGTATGTGTAGAATGTATTCATTTCAAAGTATTGTTTTTGAATTTTAAATGTATTATTCTTATTTCAAAGACTGCGGGTTTGCAGTTTTGTACATTTTCCCTTGCCGAATGTTGAATCGGAATAAGTGTGCACAACCTTAATTTATTTACATATAAAACAGTTTTAAATAGGCGATAAGTATGTTTGATAAAATATAGGTCAGTCTAAAATTTGTGACAAACTTATTAGGTATTGTTTTTCTCTTTTTTTTTTCATGTTCAATCGTTTACCATATGCACACACGTGACTCGTCCATTACAAATCAGTTGAACAACCATGTGATAAGCCATACATTTAAATCAGTATTTGACATGCACGCACACCTCTCATAAACTGATTGTTTCCCTCTAAACACTTTTTACTGTTATCTTTGAAACAATTTTCGTTATATATTAGGATTATATATTTGGAAATAAATGAAAAAACACATGTCTCTGTAAAATGTTTTTCCAAAATCTGTGATTTATTTTTAAACTGTATGCTTTGCTGCGAACATGATTGGGATATGTACGTTCTATGAGTAAATATTAGTTAGGCCTGGCAATTGTCTATTGTAGTTACCACACATTTAGTGTCTAAATACAATACCATGTGGTACGGATGGGAAATCAATTTCTTTCTAACCTTGGATGCAGTATGGAAGGATCACAAGGTTGATCACCATTTAAAACACAATCGTAAAATCGTTTTTTTTTTTTTTATACTTAAACTCTATAATTGATAATTTAATTTAGAAATAGTCGTATTCGTGGTTTTTCGCACTCTGTTTATGTGTCCATGCAGTAGCTACTGCGGTAGCCACTATATAATGTGTCAATTGTTTTTTTATTTTCTTTGAGTCCTTCGACTGCTATCCCGTCGCCTTGTTAAATTGCAATAAATTCTGCAAGGCTTTTTCGAACAATTTGCGTACGTGTGGTGTGTTTCTTACTCAGAAATAATAATATTATCATTATAAGAGAACAGTTTTATTTTATTTTTCATTAAACAAAAAAATTGTTCTTATTCTTGTATAATATAATATAGTACAAGGGGATCGGCCGTCGTCCGTTTATAAATAAAGAGCGTGTTGAAAAAGTCAAAATGGCGTCACAGCAGATGCCAAGTGCATTGCATCTATTCTTGGATCTGGCGTCTGCATAACGTTGCGTGTGTTTCTCCCCTTCAAAGGACTCTATACAGTCTGTATACCAACGCATCGACGGTGAAAAAAAACACGCTTTCACGCACACACTCGCATTCATAATAATGTACCCTGTTACAAAAATAACAAGTTTTTGGTCAGCGCCCGCATAAAGTAAATTTTCGTTTAATTAATGTACCACCCCGATGATGAGGGTTGTTTAATTTTTCACTACATGTGCAAATACACGTATATGACGATAAATTAACGTTATTAAAGTTATTTGTTAATAATAATAATAGATAATATAATGACAATTTATTTTAGTATAGAGTTTTCATAAATTAATTTTTGAAAGGGTAGTGAATATACACTGTTCAACACTAATTTTAATTATTCATATAGGGGTGCAAACATTATTTTGAGCTCTATTTTGCATCGTTAAAAAATTCTAAATATAAGTTTTTTGATGTTGGTTATTTTTGTATTTGTGTTTTATTCTATTTTGTACCCATGACTTGATACAAATCGTGGTATCTTTTAAACTGTTTATAGTATTTGTTGTTTTTAATCACATTTTTTCAAATATGTTGATGAAAAAATTTGTTCTTTATCTTTTTTCGTAACGAACAAATAAAATAAAAATAGCCAATAAACTAGTTTAGATATACGCTATTTTTATTTATAAAATTCAGACTTCATGATATATCTTCAATAAAGCCATCGAAAAACATGTAATGTATATACTTTTACTAGTGTTGGAAATTATTATTTTACGCCATTAGAACATGTTAATTATACCATATCGAAATATGACGTATTGTTTAATATTATCTATCTTTATAAACTTGTGTTTATTTTCAAAATAACTCATTGGTATCTATCATAATATCAATATGGTATTATGTATCACAGCTATGTTTTTTGGACAAGTAACGAGTTACCGTAAAGTGTAATATTATATATGTCAACAATATTATATATCGATAAACTTACAAGTATTCATTAAAATAGGATTATTGTATAATACTTTCCATGTTCTTTTTTTGTGGGGATTTATTGCACTATAGGTGTGGGGTTGATCCCGGTAGAAGTCAGTAGTGGACATTTTGTTCTGAACAATCCGAAAGTCGTGTATACATCTATTTTTTTTTATAGTTGATTCTCAACCCGTTCACAGTAATACGCTCATGACATTACGCTCAGTGTGGTACATATGTACAATAATATGAGCGTGCGTCGTTTTAGCCTTGGACTAACGTATAGGAAAGAAAGGCAGCCGCGGCGCGGCGTCAGCGAGCGACGAGATTGGTAATTCGAGACACAAACGTGCGATGACGGAGAACAATGTGAAAACGATATTAATATTATATAGATGAACATGTCACACTTGTTGACTTCGAAGTCGCTAGAATCGTGTATTGTTTTACCCGATCGTAATCCAATATCCCCCACCTCCGCCGAGTGAAACGTTCTGTATGAAACACGGTGCAACGGGATTTATGTCGCGTGCATAGGTATAATAGGTACGTGTAAATAAATAAATTATTCGTTCCCGCGATGTCTTGTACTGTTTACCCTTTATGACGCATTTGCCGCCATCTTGAGAACCACTGTTCCGCCTTAATACGATTCGGTATTTTTCCGTCCGTGTACGTATACTACGTTACAAAAAGTATACATATACTGTTTATAACATATATACGTATACGTAATAATAATAAACGAATTCAACCACCATTTAAAAGAACGTGGTGGTAACGTGACTTAATGTACACACATGTTTTCGTGCCGGGAAGACAAAGCATGGAAGCCTCCTCGTGATGCATCCTGTGTGTTATATTATTATTGTTGGAGCATTCAATTTAGTAGATGCAACAAAAATATAATCTTATTTTAATGAGGAGTGCGTAAAAAAAAAAAAAAACAAATATCCCTCGGTTCTTTACGTTTTTTTTTTTTTGGCAGTCGTATGCATAATATGACATTTTTAAATGCAGAACGTCGCATAAAATGCATTGCAATATGAGTCGCGTTCAATTTTTAGACGGATGCATCATAGATTGTGGGGTCATTTTTTAAACTTATCGTTTATATTTATATATATATAATAAATAAATTGAATTATATACACATTCTTGTGATGTATGATAGTGAATATTGAAGAATATATCAGAAATAACGTTCGGTGAGACTTTATAAGTTCGAAAATTGTGAAATTGCTTCACGTTATACTATATTATAATATTCAAAATATATTTACATCGGTCGATAATCTGTCAACTGTTATATAGTAATCTCGTCATCGTTTTAAGAATTGAAATAGAAGTTTTTTTTTTTTTTTAATGTTGTGTTGGATGAAAAAATATGTTGTGAAAGTTCGCGCACTCTTCAAACACTGAAAGTGTTCTACACAGATGGTACCTATAATAAACACATTTTTTTATGCGTTTTTCGATCTACTCTATAGTTGTCCAGTGGTGGTGGCGGGTCGGGTCTACGTACTGCTGAAGCAGGTTTATGGTTTCTATAATTATATCCATTCCATTTAAAACTATCGACAATGGTGGCAATCACTAAGGGGCTGTTTTGTACAATGGAAAAAATCGAGTTTCTTCTCTCGGTCATCATCCCCGTGGGCGGCTGAGTGTCGTCGTTGTACACATTCGTCTTAAAAACACTACATACACATACATACACACCTTATACATATATTATATAACAATATATATTAATGTCTTTTTTTTATTACTATTATTCGTATGAAAAAAAGGGTTCTGTTGTTAAGACCTTGATGCGCGCGCGTCCGCCCTCTCCCCTTTCCGTCGTTCGACACCGACGACAACCGGTTTTTATTATACTTTATATTATTATTATAAATACGTTTGGAATCTCCTGTCGGGGTCCGGTTCTTAGCCGCCGTACATTATTTACCGCGTTCGACAAACACCGACCGTCGACCGTAGGTCTATAATGGTTAAAAAAATAGCCGATTTCGATTTACAATAATTTCGTCGTCGACGTCTTCGCTGTTATGGTTGTTGGCACCGGTAGCGTGTAGGCGTGTATGTGTGGGACGATTTCCTTCTCCTTCTCATACACCTTAAAAACCTAATAATGGTAATAAAATAACAATTTGTATACACGCCCGTGTGCGTTTCTTCCACGCCAAATCCTCGTCATGTATATACCTTCATGGGAAACCAATCCGACCTTTGATAGGATTCGTATACAATTTCCGCACGCGCGCGCGCTCTAGACTCGAACTCAAGTCACGGTCGGTAGCCGACGGCGGCTGTGATGCAGTCGTTTTGGTATATTATTAAATACGACGCCCACCGCCCACTACCACGACCCCGCGAGATTTGACCGAGTTGACGTGTATGTTTTTTTTCTGCCGTACTATCGATGTACTAGTATGTACTGTCCGTCTTAATTGATCAGAGTAAAAAAGAACAAAAACGTTATTCGGCAATGGCTATATGAATTCGTGGTGCTTACCCAGGACAACGTGCCACTCAGCTACTAAAAATAATAATACGTATTTGATATGCTGTTGCTTCGTAACAAATATACACAATCGATAGGAGAATAACGAAAATTCTCCGTTCGCATTTTTTTCTGCGTTATGGCGAAACAATGAAAAAATGTATAACAATTAACTATTTCGATAACGAACACAAACGATTATTTTATACTGGCCTCTGACGTCAGATCACTTGTTGGGTTTTCTTCGTTAGCCGTCAATTAATAAATAATACGTACAAAAATATAATTTTCTTTTCTGTGCAATCGTTTTTAAACGGTGAACCCACAGTTTTACTCGAAAAATAATAACGTATTACTTTTATCTTTCAGTTCATGTCTAATACAGTACGATGCTACTAGAGAGTAAATCCGTAAAATTTATTTGTTAGAAGATCAGGTATTTTTTCCATGGCCAACGGGATTATTTTTGTGTTATTAGTCCTGTTATTATTTCGATAAGTCAGTATTATTCGACCCTGCGACGAAAAATATCCCTCCGCTTTCCTCGTCCTCGGTAATAATGGAGAGCTGCAGGTGTGTCTAGACATGTTTTTATTCAATGCAGGTCTAAAACGTAACGTCGGCGATACAGAACATTATAGTAATTCTTTTGTTTATTATAAAATATAATATTAGGTTTTTGTTTTATTATTTTGTAAAAAAAAAAAATGATTGTCAATGTTCGATTTGTTATGTATTTTTTTTAATTTTATTTATACTGCGAGAATGTTTAAATTTTCAATACACGCATGAAAACAAAAAAAAATGTCATTAAAAATATCAAGTGACTGAAAAAAACAAATGCTATTCAAAAGTGAAACGAAATTGCGGGTATATTATATAATCTGTAATATTAGGTCAGAATAGGTCTATAGAAATCAGATTTTGTTGTGTTTTAAACAACCCTTAAAATGATTGCAGCTTGTTGACCCCTATAAAATGATTCAAGATCTATTCTGTAATTCGCATTTGGGGTAGAAGTATTTCGGCCCTATTGATTGTTTTTGTATATTACATAAGAATTCAGGAAAGCTTGCTCGAAATTACAGTCACCGAGGTGAAAAGATTCTACATTTTGTGCTTTGATTAATAATCATACCCCGATCGTATCCTGCTTATTTGTAATAGCTAAAAATTCACAAAAGTAATTATTAAAAAAAAATCTGTTATATCATAATATTACCAACCTAAGATCTAATCTAAGTATGGAGTTTTTTCAGTAGACAGTGAGTTATTTAGAAACGCAAGATACCAAAAACATTGTTTAAATTAAATATAACAAAATAATTTCCATCTTGCAGCTCCCACCGTCTTACGCTTAAAATGTGTTGTTTAAAGTCATTGCATTGTTATTGTTATGGTGTATGGCACGAATATTAATTTAATTGCGGTTTAATGGTAAATCATGATATTTTCGCTGTTACAGAAATAACCAAAGTCCGGGCCAGCCTGTTCGAAGTGAACGGCGTGAAGAAAGAACCACTCGTGCTGCCGGAACCGGACGGCGCGCCCATCACCATTACCGAAAAAGTGTTTGTGCCGGTTAAGGATCATCCAGAGGTAAGGAGATACTCGATCGTTTTGTAACACAATGATAATATACAAGCATTATACATCTGAACCGCGTATATATATTTATATATATATATATATATATGTGTGTGTGTAATGTGTGTGTGTGTGTGTATTTATAAATATAGTATATACCGCGGGACACGATGTATTATTGTCGTTTTCCGGGGCGCAGAGGAAACGTGTCGACGACGGATGACATAATGATAATAATAATGCGTGCGAGCGGTGCCGTTGCTAAATTTAGATTAGAGAAATATTGTGTCGCCGCCGCCGCCACCCACGCTCGGAATAATACGACGGGGTGACCGTGCCAAGAGCCCGTATCGTGTGTCCTCCCCCGCTGCCGGCCGTTGGCACTCGGCCCGAACGACTTGCAATAATCCCGAAAATAAATACGAAAATTTTTTCTATAAAACCGAGAGTAAAGGAAAACAACCAAATTATACACACTCACACACACTTGACTGTAATTAATAACGTTACGGTGCTCTGATAAAAATAATAATGAATAGATAGTTATGTTTCGGTTGTAATAAACGTGTTGATGTTTACTTAATCCATTTCTGTCGTTTTGAGTTAGTACATGTATAGAGAAACTCATTTTGAAATGTAATCGTGTCGTATAATTAGTTACCGACATAGTATCGACGACTTAACTTTTGTTTTTTTTTTTTTTTTACTTGTGATCCTAATGATAATATTTACCATCATTTTCAAATAAAATTATAACTTTTAATTCAACAAATTAGCTTATACCTATAGCATTTTAATAAAGCCTATTTGACTTTATAGCAATTAAGTCAATCTATTATTACGTTTATGTATGTCCTCACTTAAACGGCTTCTGTTTATTGTTGTGGTGTGCATTATTCGAATACTCGAAAATAAATTAATAATATGTATCAAATAAATTTAATGTTTAATATATATACTTCATATATAATAATTCATATAATTCATACTTACATATATATTCACACTAATTGAAATCAATTATTGAAAAGAGACAAATAATAAAATTGTATTTTACAAACATCAGAACGTATTTTCATTCTGACCTGAGTTCTTTGCTTCGTGTTATAAAGAAATCTGTGTGTACGCTGTAAACATCATTCAGTGGTTATATTATAGTATCGTTTTTTTCGTCGCAGTAATAATCATATATAATTATGTATTTAAATATTTAACATTAATAGGCCATAGAACGCAAGTAACACTTATACCAAAAATGATATTTTTACATAAAAAAAAAATATTAAGAAAAATCAGCTCCATTTTTGATTAAAATGTGAAACGTCTACTTTATTTGAAATGGGTTATTTTTTGTCAAACATTTTTTGTTATAATACATAAAATCTTAAATTTTTTAAATTGTTTTTTTGTGTTCTTGAACACTTGTCTTAATGTTGCTTACGTTTTTTTGCCTATTAAGGCTCGATATATTCTTTGATTTACGCTGAATATATTTCGTAATGATAAATATTTCAAAACGTCACATTAAGATACAATTATTTTAATAAAAACGCATATAAAACACTACCTATGATTATATGAATAAAAATATATTAATACTAAATGTTTATCCTAGACCTTTAACTAAAGTGGTTGAGTATACATGTTTTTTATTTAGCTATTTCCAAATAATTAAACTCACTAGAATTAAAATATTTGTGGGCACGATACTGATATTGAATATTACATTATTTTAGGTATATTGATTTTCATAACTGTATATTTTAAATTTTACTGGGAAATACATAATATGTTGTGTTGATATATTTTATTGAAACATATTAAATGCACACTATTCATTTTTACCGAAAAATGTCGGACACGATGTCTCACAAACTCATTCATATAACGTAAGAAAAATGCAGTAATGGAATTAAATTATATTTTTTTTTTTCGGTAGATTTCGACGAAAACACTTCAGTGTCTAAAACCTTTTTCGTGTGAACATTTTTACGTTATGGCGTTGCGTCGTATTTTTTTCAAACATACTTTTGTCATTCATTATCGTCAATGATGACATTCTCACCATACCGATACATATCTGTAGAACGTATGTATCGTATATTATTGTATAATGTGTGCAATATATCCTACATGAGTGTCGAAAGATGCGATGACCACCAAACGTCCATGGCATAATGAAATCATCGTAGCGGTTTTCACTTGTTATAATATCATAACAACAATAATATTATTACTTACGCGTTTACGAAAAATATCTTTTGTTCGATGATTTTTCGCCCAATAGTTACGCGTTCAAGGTTTTTTCTTCCTTCTCACTTTTTCTCTCGCTCGCCATTTTTCTCACCGACAAGAAAACTCTCTGCTGCATGCTGCAGTGTTTCTTTCCGCTCAACCGCCGCCTTCTGGCGCAAGCGTGTTTTAATTTAACGCACATGTCTGTGTACAAAATCGGTCCCTTTTCCCCGGTACAGTGACTTCTATAAATACGAGTGGTATATTATATCTGTACACTGCGTATGGTTATACGTTGAGAGTCGTACACGTGTGTGTATGTTATTTCCTGCCGGTCTCGTCCCTGCAGGCTGCTACTGCCACATCACCATCGCCATCGTTCCCGCCGCTACCACCACCACCCTTACGGCGGTCCGGTTAAAACCTAACGCTGTTTCATTGTTACTGTCAGGACGTTAGAAAGTGTATCGTTATTGCACTCTATACGCATTTCCTAGAGGAAGAATAAATATAATAAATCGGTTTGTTGTATCGATGCCGATTTTAAGATTTTTGAGGCGGTTGACACGGATTATGGTCTAAAAGGCCTCTCTGCAGCAAACTATGATAATGTCGTATTTGCATTCCTCTGCAATGATTATTTTCATCGATTATTGATTTAACCTCCCGTTTGTTATAGAATCCGTACATTATGACACATATTTTTTTGTTCAGTTTTATTTTACACTATAATGATTTGTTACATGACTTGTAGAATTTCTTCCGTAGAAACTAGACGGATGAGCGAAATTTCTTATCATCGGTCAGGTCGGAGCAGTTTGGGTTCTCTTCGCCAACCACCTGCCCGTTTGGGATGCACATGCGCAACTCCGGCCATTACATTATAGAGCAGGCCATGTGCGTGGTGTGACGATCAAAAGAGATGCGAGGGGGACTCTAATTTCAGATTCATTGTTTTAACTTTTAACAGTCGTTGAACACGACCGGCTCGTTCCTACTGTATCTATAAATATTTTACGGTCTGCGAATTCTTCGCGGAGGTGTGTTTACACACTGTGTGTATGTGTTGAAAACAATATTTTCATAATTTCATACATTATATCATCGGTATTGTGTAATAATAATGATTTAGGTATTTACGTCGTCCATCAGCAACGTAAACAATGAACAGTGTGTTTGGCGTGCTAACTGCAAGTTAAAGATGGCCGCCGCCGTTGCAACTCCCGCGACGGTGATTCATCCGGAAAATAAGTCCCCCGCGAAGAATTACGCGCGCGCGGTCTCAAAAGTATTTTATGTCGTCGACGCGGCGATGGTGACCCTTTTTTCGCCTTGTGGGCGGTGGACGTCGGCGACGACTTTATAGAATTGGGTTCTATTTTTATAAATCACCGTGAAACGACAGTGTTCGGAAAAAAACTTCAAGAAGCTTAGTGAAAATAAACTTAGTAGTTCGTATCTATTTATATTTAGGTTTATACCTGTGGAATTATTTACGATACATTATAAGTATAAAATATCAATCGCTTTTTTCCGTCCAATTACGCGTATAAATTACACGTCATGTCACGGTATTGCCAAGCATCTGTTACGATGGGATGCAACTGATGCAAGGTTTCTGGTGTTTTATACGCCGTGCAGGTCAAACTCTTTTAGTTCTGTTGTAAAAAAACGTTTTCCTGGCGTATTCGGATTATCGAATCCGAGTACATCGTAAATTGAATATATATTTTAAGTAGAAAAAAATGTCTAAAAGAAATTATGTATTTATCTGAAAAAACTGGATTGGTTTATAATTAAAATCATATTAACTATGTGAAATGCAATAGGCAATTTTTGTATCAGCGTGCGAAACCTCACGCGTGGGCCGGATCTATACTATTCGTTGATGTTGGTCATTTTAATCATTATTATAAATTTGTTCAAATATGTATGGCATTGGATTATTACTTTTTTTTTCAACTTAATACAAACATTTAAAAAAAAATCCGGTAAATTATTGCATAAAACCTAACATTGAGTGGTCATTAGCCTTCTGATAATATTTGTACGAATGCTCTTAAGTAGTGCTCTCTGAATGAAAAATTCCCTAGATTCGAGATTTTTTTTTACCGTACGTGTATAGTATCTATTGCATTTGGTACAAGTACAACGCTAGTGGTGTTCCATTGATTATCACACATGCCGCGTAGATGACCCAATCCAAAAGAATATCTCGCAATACTTAAATCTGTATAATTTTATATGCCATTTATGTATTATTATTTACTTTTATTGCATTCTTCGAGCAATTAAATTATTTTGAACACGTTCGATTTAAATTCTTCTGAGTATATTTTTCCAGGTATTAATAATTTATTATTTACTGTGACTGTGACCAACTTTATTACCTTTAATATGTGAATAGGTGAATATGTGAATAATGCACAAACTTGCATTCGGGTTGTCCTATATTATACAACGCAACGATCATATATAATCTTTAATTATTTAATAAATTGTTCAGGTTTTATTTGATTTACTTAGAAAAGACTATTTTGTTACTGTACAAAAGAAAAACTAAAAAAAATAGTAAACGTGGCTGCAGTGTAGATAAATTTAATCTGTTGGCTGTTGCCATTTTATTAACTATACAGAACTCTGAGGAATTTGCTAATTTAAAAAATGTTTTCTATTTTTGTTTTAAAATGTTAGAAATGTATTAAATATCTTAGTTAAAGTTAAAGATTTGACTTCATTTTATTATATATTATCTATACCTATAAAATTTCGTACACTCTTAAATATTTTCCTCGTGCCTACTTATTGTCGAATTTGAGTTGTCTGTAACTTTTTTTAATACATACGACTGTCAACTATATAATATAGCGTATAAATTAATAATCTTTAATTATTATTTGAATTTCTGTTTTCTTTGTAAACCACAGTTTATAGTGGTACATTATTGTCATAAATAAACCGATAAAAAGAACACTCTACGTAATTTTTATTCGACCCTTTCTATTCGGTAAAGGATAATAAACGTCAACCTTACATACTATACTTGTCGGGTTTTAATGATAATAATAATGTAGTGTCGGGGAGGAAAACGTCTCAGAAATGTTACGCACTTAATAGAAATGGGTATGGCATGTCCTTGGTGTTCAACGTTTGTATGTATAATATTTGTAATACGCTATGGATTCAATGGGATGGTCCGAAAGACGTGTCCGGTTGTGGATGCCCATTAATGGACAACTGCAGTGGCGTATATATATTTTTCTAATTTTATTTTTTCTCATCTACAATTGCGACCTACACGAGTTAGGCGTTATATGGCAAATAATGCGAGGTATTGAGAGAAAGAGAAAGATGGATGAAAAGAGGAGAAAAATAACTGCTGCAGATCTGATTACTCGCATCAATAATATTTTTTATATCATACTCAATGCGGGGTTAGATATGTAAGTATATATTATGTGTATAAGAATGATTTGCATCTCATCGTTTAGTCATCATCATTATTTTTATATTATAAAAAAATTCAATGAATGATGTGTGTGTATATGTGTATTTATCGCGGGCGGAATAATGGCATTTCCAAAATGAGTAATCCCACGCTATTAAATTTCCATATACTACCACCGCGCGCGCGCGCGCGCGCGCGCGTGTGTGTGTATATATATACTTATGTATTATTTTCGTCATTTAAAATCGTTGTCGTCCATATATACATTTATTCGTATTTGCGTTTATATATATATATATATATATATATATAATGTTAAAGATCATAAACGTGCCAGAGAAAACATGAGAGGACCATATGGTCGGGTTCTTTTTTAGGATCGTGACAATGCTGAATATGGCCAACGAGCAATATGGCGCCCTCGCAGTCTCCGCCACTGCCTCGTGTCCTTAATATGTTTTTTAATTTTTTTGTCCAAAATCTTATTTTTCCGTTTCTTAGTGCTGACTCTTTGCAGTCGTTCTTTCCTATAATAATAATATATAATAATAAAAATAAACGGTGACAAATGCTTTTGCTTGAAACATTGTCGTATACATAACATTTGCATATACACTTGTGTATTCTCAGAGGTATTTTTAATAAAGATAGAGAAAGAAATAGAGAGAGAGAAAGAGAAAGAGAGAGAGAGTTGGCGAACTAATAGAAAAGAGAGGGTCTTTAATCCTTGTTTGGTGTTAGTGCCATTCAGGTTTGACCAAAAACGATTCATTAGCACGACAACTGTATGGTAGTTGTTGTTTTTTGTCGCCGCAAACCATTGTTGTGATTTGTGGTAGTGCCCATTATCATCGAGTCGTTACTATATAATATATACATATTATCCTTAATCGGCATTAAAATTAATCGTGAAGTCTTCCTGCGTGAATTACTATTTTTTATTTATTTATTTTTTTTTTTTTTGGCACGAACATGCAGCATCTATATACATCGTACATCTTAACCAAATATTCATCACGTTGGTGTTTTAATTTAATTTTTTTTTTTTTTTGATTTCGTGCAAAATGTATTCCTCAGATCTTATATGTGGAAGCACCTATGGCTTAAAATATAATTAATTTATTTTTTTGAAAGTTTTAACTTAACTCACAATACAAATAACGTTTTATACATATGCGACTACGTGTCGAAATTAACTTTATCGCCGCGTATGACATGTAACTCATTTTATTCTTTCGATAATTTAATAATGTATAACAGTAGTGAATTAGTGATTTTAATGTATATATTATTATTATAAATACTAATACCGTCGAGCATTAGCTTTCTATTATATTAAATCCATCGAGGTCATCGTAATGCCTAAATTGAGTGGCCAATGTTGTCCTGTTTGGCTGTATACAATAACAATTTAGATGGAATACATCGATATGTAACATAGTATATATCATAGTAAGCTTACTAATGAGCTTACTCCTATAATATGCTATATAAACATTTATATTTGCAATTTTTATATCCAAGCATTTGATTATATCTAATAATAGACTAATTACAATAATTTCATTCCATACATTTTTCTCGCGTTGTAAAAATTTTCCACATTTCTGTGTGTTGTTACTTGTTCGTGTTTTAACGTATAGTTAGGTTCATCAAACACTATTTGTGATTGTCGTAAAATAAACCCGTACCTACTCATATGTGTATGGGTTTACGCCTAAAATGTATACAAATTTATCAATACGCCTTATTTACCGATTCAGGTATCTTTATTCACATGCGGATTTTTCAGTATTACTGTAGAAATTCTCTTCATTCTTCGGTGTTACGATGTATATTATTGTATTTTTTATTGCGACACTCTATTTCAATAGTAATAATAGTAATGCTTACAACAATAATTATGATAATAAAATCAGTACACGGCCTGCGTTTATAATTTTCTGGAGAATTTCAAACATTCAATAATCATATTTTCTTAAATATTTCTATCTAGCTCGTACGAGATTGGTTATGTGTTATGATAATACATAAAAGGAGTGTCATATACATACGCGGTATTGTTTGAACGACATAACAGTATCAATTACGTAACGAAGGAAAATAAAAAATAAAGGACGACACTCGATGTTTAAAAAACTGTTAATGAGCCATTGAAGAAGTCCGTGCGATGAAAACAAAATTGACACTTTATTATTGTGATTATTATTTTTTACTGTCGGTCACATTATATTTGTATATATCACTATACATACGACGTTCAAAAAGTTCCAACCGGTTGGCGCTGCGGGACGTATTTAAAAGTCGTATGTATAATATAAAAAAAAAAACTTCGCGTGTTTCAATATGTTCAGCCAATTATTAAGTGATGAGAGACCACTCCTCAGTAATATAATCGTAATAGTGCTCTATTTACGTGTGTCAAACTGCTGGTGCGATTCAAGTACATCTGCTGAAATCAACATGTCTATATGAATATTGTATGAAAGATAAATGTATTCAATAATAATAATAATAATAATAATAATAATTAATAATATTAATAATAGTATCGTACCCAACGAGTTTCGCATTCTACGACACCTTCGTCTGTATTTACGTTAACGTCGTTGGAATACCGTTTTGTCTTTGATTTACAATGCGCGTTTTTTGAAATTACTTACCGGGCAATGTGCAATGGTTTATTTCGTTTTCAAGAGTTTACGATGTCAAAACAAATTTAAAACAGATGTGTATGTAAAGAATAATTTGTTCGTAACTGAGATGAGTAATTAGACAAACAGAAAAATATTGTCTGCAATTCGCAACCAGTTCAAATTTCAAAATATAATTATTGTAATATTGTGTTTGTTGTGCCTCGGATAGTTGGATTCATACCAATGAGCCATAGACATTATGCTGCCTTTATAAGTTGTCATTATAATCGTTATGTATTATTTAAAATTATGTAATCTGTCCCATGTTAGTACAACATTTTTGGTTGAAATTTAAATAAGATGAATAAAAAATATTGTTTAAACTCATCTAATCAGTGGTATTATTTAATTAAAGTATAAATTTAAAATATAAGTGTAATGTAGTTATTTTATTTTTTTTCAGTTTAATTTTGTTGGAAGAATTTTGGGTCCACGCGGTATGACTGCAAAACAATTAGAATTAGAAACGGGATGCAAGATTATGGTTCGAGGAAAAGGCTCAATGCGTGATAAGAAAAAGGTATATATTTGGAATTTAAAGTTATATTACTAACTTTGTATTGACTTTTTTTGTTTAACACTGTATAATATTATTCATTTGCTAACACATTGTTGGAAGTTTTTCATACATAATCGTAAGTAAATGTCGAACCACACATCTGAAAATCATTTAATAATCAAAATTTTGTTTTAAGGAGGAACAAAACAGGGGTAAACCCAACTGGGAACATTTGAGTGAGGAGCTTCATGTTTTAATATCTGTCGAAGATACAGAAAACCGTGCTAAACTCAAGTTGAAGAGAGCCATTGATGAAGTAAAAAGGCTTCTTGTACCCGTTAGTTGAAATTATTATTCTTACTTGTGTTTTGTCTTGAAATCAAATAATCAAACTCAAATGTATTTGTATTTACATATTATTAGGCTGATGGTGAAGATGAATTGAAAAAACGTCAACTAATGGAACTTGCTATCATCAATGGAACATATAGAGACTCAAACGCTAAGGCCTTAGCAGCAGCAGGTAAAATAATCACCAATTTTAACTATTACTCCCCAAATAACGTTTTAATATTTCAGCTTGTGATGAGGAGTGGCGTAGGATGGCGGTAGCAGCGGCTGCTGAGACACAGCGACTATTGTCCCCCCATGGCATGGGTGGTTTGGCGACAACTTTACGACCTCAGGCTGCCACACCATTAGCTGCACCGCTTATTTTATCGCCTCGTATACCAACTGCCATTACTACCACTGCTGGAAATCCTGGTGCACCTCAGCTATTATCTCCTGCTGAACATCATCATCATGCTGCGGCAGCAGCAGCTGCTGCTGGTCTTATATATACACCATATGCTGATTATGCGAACTATGCGTTAGCTGGCTCGCCATTGATCACAGAATACACTCCTGCCGATCACTCTGGTGCGTTGTTGTTTGTTTGTTAAAAAAAAAAAAAAAAGATTTTCTATATAAATTTATAGATAATTGTTATCTATATTACATTATGTATACAGTTGAATGCACTTGGGAGACTGAGAAAACGTTATTCAGAATGAAAATAATTTTAAAATTATAATTTTAAAGCCCCTGTTCAAATATCACTAAACAATTATTAGTTTTTAATAAGACTGAAAAAAAAAGCAAAACACATACAAACCTAATCAGTATTTTTTACTTTTCAAAGCAAATTTTTCTTGAGATATTTTTTAAATTTTAATTTATTTTTATTATTATATTAAAAGAATGTTCGGCCAGATACATGCTAATGGTTCCAGAACTACAAGGGCTCACCTACCGTCACTGGCCAAATCAACGTTAGTACCATCCTTAGTATTTGGCCATCCAACCCTTCTTTTTTTATGTTTGTGAGGTGCTATCTTATTTATTATTTATGTATAATTTTAGGAATTAATTTTATTTCAATATTCCTTATTATTATTTTATTATTATTATTATTATTATTATTATTATTATTATTATTATTATGATTATTATTTATATTATTATTATTTATCTTGTTTATTTTATTATCATTATTTATTTATTTATTTTTTTTTTTGATTCCTTATTTTTTCGTGCGCTTTTTAATCGGTTTTACTTCACAAAGCTTTAATTTTTTTAGAGTAATAATTAATAGATATAATTTAAGTTATATATACATATATATATATATCCCTTCTTTACCTCTGTTTCTTTCGCGTTTAGTTAGTTCGATTATTAGTCTAACTCGACTAAAATATAATAAAAACTAGGTGTGTACTAATAAATTTAATATGGTAAACAAACATTTTTCCTAATAATACTCCTCAAGTACTTCCTATCGAAGAAAAAGAATGCTTAGAATTTTGATTCTAACTGGTAAAAAAATTCTAATAACATTTAAACAAATCCTTATTATTACTATTATTATTAGTATTATTATTATCATTATTTTGAAATTAGTGAATCAAAAAATATCTCTTATATCTTCTTAGTCAATATTTTCAACTAACCGGGACAAATATTTACATTATTTTTAGAAATATGTAAACCAAGGTGTGATTCTAACATTAATACTAAAGTTTTAACAAATATAAAACAAAATATTAATTAAACATATTAGGACCCGAATTAACAAAATACTTGAGGGACCAAGAAGAACCACCAGACAGGTTTTTTACTCATTATAAGAAGAATATTTACTTCTGCCACCTAAAGTTCCTTAATTTGATAAGAATGAAATACCATGACGAACACTTTAAATATTTTAATTATATTGTTTATATTATATTTATATTATAATATTATGGTAAAAAAAAATACTCAGGCTGATTATATAATTAATGTTATGTATATTTTTTTTTGTGATTGTTTAGTACACATCTATGTTTAGAATTTGTTATAAATGTATAAAATATATATATAATATATATATATTTTTTTTTTTTTAATTATAATTACTATTATTTTTGTACAATTTGTAGGGGGTCGACGTTTTAGAATGGAACCTGGCTCTTCAACGGTTTTTTTAAATGCATTACAAAATTTTAATCATCAATAAGTAAAAAAATAATGTGTTTATAGCAGGTGCAGCAGCCGCGGTTGCGGCGGCGGCTCAGGTCGCCAAACAAAGAAGGCATTTGACTCAGATCAGGGATCATCCATATCAGAGGGTTGGCACTTCGATTGTCAATTAAAAAAAAAAAAACCAAATTAAAAAAAAAAAAAGTTCTTTGAATCTGAAAGGTCAGTTGCTATTCGTTTTTAATTTAGGGTTAAATTTAGGGTATAATTTGGCGCAAATATTATTACATTTTATCGCCCAAGATTTTTTCATAAATTTCGATGACCCCCGACGCACAATTATTTTTATTTATGCTTCTTTTTTTTTCAGGCCTTTTTCGGTTGTGATATTTTTATTTATTTTTCTATAATTAATTTTTGTGTTAATGTAGGTAAATTAAAATTGCTTAAAGTTCATAAATATATAATATATATTCGTTTATAATTAATTTACATTGATTTCAAATGTTTATTTGCTTGTTAGGGACAGTATTATGTAGGTGTAGGAGCTACCACCTATATATTATTAATTTGTAGATATAACATAATTAAGTATATTTTTCACGTATTGTGTTCTAATATTGTATTTAACAGCTAAACCGAAGATCCATTTATTGGTGAAGGTAGATGTGTATCAAAATTATTTATGATTACTATAAAATATCCCTTTTTATTTGCACTTTAATTCTTAAATTTAATGCATTTATACAAAAATAGTAAAATGAAAAAAAACTTACATTTTTGATTCAATAATAAATAATACAGTGATCATATGAAAGTTTTTTTTTATCTTACTTATACATTATTTATATATTTATGTTATAACGCTTTTCATACACATGGTAGTAAAATATTATACTAATAACTATTCAAGTACACTCAGCAGAACATTTATGTTTGTCACCGGCGTACTTATACTAATACAATAATAGAACATAATACTATTAGCTGCTATTTTTTTTTTCAAATATTTCAATACTAACATGTTTTTTATTTATTTTTTATTTAACCTCAAAAAAAGGCTTGCGGAGATCTAACATACTGGACCTTTATTTTAACACCACAATGCAGCCTGCGGCCGACGTGCGACGATTGCCAGACGGAACTATAATTAACAACTAAACAATATCATTCTGCGCACACATACACACTTTTAAAAAAAACGCAATGTTGCACTTGAAATTATTCGTCTAACCATTATCTGTCTGTCTAATCATTTTCATATAATAATATTTGTTTTATTTATATTATTATAGTGTTTAATGTTGTTTCGTAATATTAAAATTTAAAGACTAGGTAGATTTTTTTTTTTTTTTTTTTGTCGAGTCATAAGCCTTTAAAACTTATATGTATATATATATTTGTTTATTTCGGCAATCATATCAACAATTGTTATACGCTTGTCGTCACTAGTCTTAGTATTTTTGTTTGTTTATTATTCTGAACATTGAACTGTGTTATGATCTAATAACACAAAGTATACGATAATGAAAATATAAAATAATTTTGAACAAACTTTTTTTACAATTCTACTTATTGAACTTGATTAGTTTAAAAAGGATATAAAATAAGATAATGAAAAAAAAACTATATATTATATTATATACATATTTTTTTTTTATGTTGTTATTATTTATAAGACCTATTTTATGTAGCGTGCAATAAAATGTTTTTTTTTTTTTTTTAGAAAAATTGTTCGATTTAATTATGTAGAGAAAATTTTCAGTATTAAATAAAATTAAAAATATATGTATAATAATATCATGCCAGGTGCCAAAATTGACCCATGCCAGTTCGTTCTACATTTTTGTTATTTTAAAATTGTGGTTAATAATATTATATTTTAGAATATAATAATCACAATATTTAATTTATTAGTGATACCTATATTTAAATGAGTAAATATATATATTATATATTAATGAATATATATATATATTTAAGTTTTTATAATATTTTTGTAAGTACTTAAGAGCCTAAATAATTTAGAAAATCTTGAATAGGCTAAATATATACATATATATATACATACATTATTATATATATTTTTTTTTGTTGTTTACGAATCTCAACGTCAAAATAGTCGTTTTTTTGTTTTTTCTTGTTATCTTAGACGTTTGTAGTTAATATATAAAATAATTTTATTATACAAATATATCTGTATGTATATGCGTGTGTATATATATATATATATTAATTTTAGAAAGTAAATTTGTTTGTAGTTGAGCACTTTACTGCCTACCAAAACAATTAATCAATTATAGCAGTTTGATGAATTTCAGGCTTATGTGCCATAAAATAAAAAGTTATTTTTTTTTCTGAAATAATATTTTTGAATGTTATATACCTGAATACATTTTTATTTGTTTCAAACGTAGTACTTTATTTTAAAATATATATTTAAAAGTAGATAAAAACACATACCCATATTATATTGTAATGAATATTAATTATATTATATGCTTGATGATATCATCTTTATTTTTATTTATAAATATATTAGCATATTTATGTGTATATGTTTTTGAGAAATATTTATATATATAATATATATATATATATTTGAGTTTCTATTTTAATCAAATTTATCGATGTTGCATGTAAGGTTTTTCAGATTTTTATGAAATTAATTTTATAAATGAAAATGTTTTATGAGATGACATGAGTAATAAAAAAGCATGTAGAACAATTTTATTCATTTATTTATTTTTTTATTACTGCATAATTATGTGCTTTTCAGTTATCTTTACTAATAGGTGAACAACAATGACAGTGCCCGTTGTAAAATCATGACTGGTAAAACCGTAATATAATGACAATGTGTGTTCACGAATATATTAAACATGGACATGATAACCATAGTGTTTGCACCATGTCCACAACTTGATGAGACGCTAACGAACAGCAGTAGATGAGCTCCGCAATAAAAGATATCCATCGAACAGGCCGGACACACGCACGTGAAAATGCTGTCACCTCGTCGTGAAATCGTAAAACATATAATCCATATTATTCGGTGGGTATCACGGTTGGCCTGTTTAGGCGGGTACCCATCCATAGCGAGAGAGATCGAACTTTGGCCGCGATCTGTGGTCCGTTTCAGTTTGAGACCCAGCTAGACGAAAACGAAGGTAATTCGAACAGCTGATCGGTCTGTAGCCAGAACATATACAATACATTACGCAGGGATTGAAGTATGAGCTTTAAACAAGGTCGTCACTCGTACGGAGTGAGTCGAAAAATACCACTCGAGTTTCTTACCAAAAATGTAAAAAATTCCTTCCCCGCGATGGAGTACGCCGATCGCATGCACTGTACTGTTGTCATAAATTCATAATAATGTGTGTTGTGTTACTCTTCCACCATTGGTCGTAGGAATGTCGATGTAGCGAACAATTCTGATGAGATGACGCGGTGAAGCTCTACCAAAATGATTATTGTTTGTCGCGCAATTACAATGTCGTCGTCTTGTTCGGTAAAAAGTAAAAAAACCCATGTCATGAAATGCACATCGTTGCACCTAAGTTTTTGATTCTGACTGAAGCGAAAGATCAATAAAATTGGTTACACGACGATATTTTATTTTACATACTGACATTTTTTCGGGTAAATATCTTTGTCCAAAAGTCAAGCAATTCAATAGATCATGTAATGTAGGGAAATTTTTATTCATTCGAAAATTCAAAATGCAATGTGTTTTTGATTTTAAAAAATCCCACCAATAATTTGACTTAAAATAATGAAATGAACAAAAGGGTTCATATTAAACTGAAACTATGCTCAGAATCGTGTTACATAAGAAGTTATCTATTGTTTCTTTAAAATTCTAAATATCCATCGCCATAACCTTATCCGAGAACCTAAGGAACGATGGTCTAACTTCTCACAATCTCACTATTACCTTGCCGGCTTTTGGTTATATTTAACAATGCATTTAGGATGAAATTACATTTTCAATATAATCGTAATAATCACGTACAATGAACACTTAAGTAAACATTTATGATTATTGAATTAAAAAAATGTATCTCTATGATCATCAGATCATGGGACTGTGGCGAGTATGCTGGAGTATAACTCGTATAGGTAGAATTTGGGGAGGAGGGAGGCTTTGTAAAAAAAAAAAAAGAATAAAAATAATTTAATAGTTTTTTGCACTTTTTTGAGAAAAAAATGACTATTGCTGAAAATTGCTATAAGAAAAGTAGTTATGATCAAACTATATAATTAATGTTTTGAAAAATTCAATAAAGAAAGAAATATTCCTTAATTCATATAAATTACTACAAGTAGCATTTACTTTACCAATTGGTAGCTCTGCAACGTGAAAGCGAAGGTTTTCAGCTATACAAAGCATATATTTAAGACATGTGTTAGAACTAAGCTCTAAGACCGATTCTTTAATATCACTTCTTCTCATAAAAAAAGATTTAACCAAAAGTATGACAGTGAACCTGTTTTAAATTAATTTTCAAAAACCTCAAGAACGAAAGTTTTGAAATAAATCTAAGTATTTAAAACCGTATTTTTTCAATTAGCTTTTCAATTTGCCGTTTTGACTATAGTCACTAGTCTGTAACACAAAATTAGAATTGTTTTGTTAATTTAAAATCACGCTTGATGTATGGTATGTATCGTTATTTCAAGTATAATAATTCAAAGTAGGTAAACAAAATAATCAAAAAATAAAATTAAACAATCATATAAAAACAAATGATCGTCTAAGAAATCAGTAGGTACCTACTTAAGTAGCTCATTTAATTTTACTCTTTGGGTATAGTATAATATAATCACTTGCATTTAAAATTAAAAATGTATTAAAAAAATTTAAATTGTAAGGAGGCGTTACTAAGTTTGTATGACAAACGTATGCTTCCCTCTCCCGATATTTTCAATTGATTTCCGCCTATAATAACGTGACATAGTCTGCATCATTTCTATTTTAAACATATCTTCGTCCTTGATTCGATATATTTACCGATGGAGGTAAAGTAACATTTCATCACCACTGACCTTTGGTCGGTTAAAATATTAAAAATCGACAGTTGGGAGTTTCTTGGCTCAGAAGATAATAATATTGTTGAAGTATTAATCTCACATAAACATGCTCCAACATTTTCTATTTCGCCTCTATTGTGCAGTGCGTTGCACGCTGTCGTGTTTCCCAGTTTCCCACCATTTTTTATTTTTTTTATTTTGATCAAAAGTTCAAAAATTTGATTTTTGATTTTTTAAAGACACTTTAAAATACAATAAGGTTTATAATAAAAACGTCACAAAATCAAAGCTTTGATATGAAGCTCCCCTATGAAGGTATACTTAGGATTTTTCATCCAGCCAGAGATGATATTTAATTTTATTTGCCATCATCACGAACAGTGGCGGCGCGAAGTTTTTTTCTTGATGAAGCAGCAATAATTTTCAAATATTTAGTACCTACCCACACAGCCCCGGTATTCATTATTTACATTTTGAACTTGAATAATTATTATCATCATAATCGCCTGTTAAGCCGTGGTCGTAATTATAAGATATTAGGTGACCGCCACTGATTGTATTCTAACACTACTTATGTTCATAGTTCATAATTTCATAGACTTATTGATATTATTAACTTGTTTATAATATGTCTATATACCTATATGCTATGGTTTCTATGTTGGTATGTTATGTTATATAATAGACATTCGTATTACAATGATTTAATACAATTGTTTTAATAAAATTTTACAATTTTATGAAGTCTCCATGTTCTAACCAATTCGTCAACACCCACCCATTTTGACTATGAAGCAGCTGCTTCATGAAACACACATTCGCGCCGCCACTGATCACGAACACTATATTATATAGGTAGTGATTGTAAATCGGCACTATAGATCGATTTTTCGTTTCGCGTCGATTATGCGCATATACGAGTGATGATATCATAATGTTGGATTAAACTAAACCGTCGCCGTCTGTGCCTACTATAATTATTTTTATCACCTGTACACCATGTATTGAATGTACGGCGCACAAATGTTTTACATTTAATGTACACACCCGTGTGGCGTGATCTCAACGGTAGGTATTTAGACGCACATACCGATATTATGCGTAATCGCGTGAAAATATCTTTTGTAAAAATCACAGTAGGGCGAGGTGCCGGGAAAATGTTCTCGAGACGAGTTGTAGAAATATTAAAAAAAACATTCGGACGCTTGTTTTCCATATATCTAACACTATTATATAATTAATGGTGCACATCAACACATGGCATATGCCGCATACTCGCATACCTAATGCGATTAAAGGCCAAAATCGTTTTGTCTTAAACTAGGCGACGAAAGACGGAGCCACTAATTTTGCGTAGTGGTTATCCTGCGAATAATTGCGATACGACAATAATTGTTGTTCTGAAGCAGGGCTGGTCTTAGTCTTTCTGGGAGCCGAGGCATTTATTGTTTGAAAGTTCACACTTGATGTCATCAGAAAATTCTCAATTACACAAAATCTCTATTTAAGTTAGTACATCCGTTTTAAGAGTACATATTTTAGCCGTTTTTCAATTTAAAATTGTCACTAAATTACAATCAATTTAGGATTGGATTGGATAATGAATTAGTATAATTTTAATTAAAAATATTAAATACCAACATTTATTCCAATTTTAAAAATCCAAAACTATATTTTTGTTTAGTGCTTTACTCAAATAATATATCAAATATTTAAAAAATGGTAACTCATCAAATGTAAATTTATATCCTTAACATTGTTTAATGTAGCTGTCAGTACCATTTTAATTTTTATTAGAAGTTTATTTATGGCTATTTCCTGTATTATTTATTCTTATTTTCGAATACCATAGATATCGGTATTTGGTTCTGTCATTCTCAAAACCAATTCCAAATTTTCACCGTTTAAAAACGAAGTGATGGATATGAAAAATCTGAAATTATTCAACGCCGGCCATACTTGTTGGGTGAGTATTATGAATTGAATGTTGATTTAAGCAATTTAACCAAAGATTATTATAATAGTATACAGTATCGACAAAAAGAAAAAAATCTAATTAGTATCTATTTGTGTGTTAAATTAATTACCTATTCGATTTTAAATGTTTAACTGCAACAAATTATTTCAGATACTAAATTTCAAAGCACAATTTATTATTTTTTAAATTAAAAATGGAAAATTTGGATGAATTTTATGTACGAATATAATGTAATAGAGGTCTTTGACACAATGATAATTTTTTTCATCATCGTTATAATTGTTTCAATAAAATATTCTTGTAACACAGATACCATAATTATATCCATATCAAATTGGAAGTAATACACTTATACACACTAACACATCTACACATTTATAAAATCTCTAAGGATTCACAAAAAATGTTTTAAACTAATATTACTACCTGACAATGTGATAAGGATAACATAAGGATATCACTCTGAATCTAAAAAGATCAAATTAGTAAACAGAGAAGGCAGACTAAAATAAAGGTACTAATTTAACACGTATTTATAAATTATTCTTTGAAATAGAGTCACTAACATCCCTAAGTATGAAAAATAAAGTTATCGAACTTACTTATAGTTTTCAATTTTATAATTTATAAAAATAAAAATATTTAAAAAAAAATAAATTATCAAATATTTTTTGAAAAAAATAAATCAATGGAGATTTATATAAACTTGATTACTTTTAAATTTATGAAATAATTATGGATGTGTTATATTTACTTAATTCAAATCAATTCATTAAATAATTTAAAATACACTATTAATGATATTAATTCACACCAAATCACAATTCATAAAAATATAAATTGTAAGTTATGGGTATTATAATGCAGCATTAATTTTTAACTTTTTAGTCGCATAATTCCATAGACATACATTGTTTAGCAATAACTAGTAAATTATATTGAATGTCTATAATAAACTTAAATCACAGATTATATCAATATATAATTGGATAAAGGTAAGCACACTCCTACTGGAACTCGTACAATATTTTAAAATTATATTATATTATATCAACTTCCTTTCATAAAATATGTATTCACTAATAGTATCTCATTAAAATGAACTATTAAAAATGATAAAAAAAAAAGCACTAGATAATTATTAGTAAAATTAATCTTACATAAATTAAAGCATTTTATTTTTGACAAACATTTTATAGATATATATTGAAAAAAAAAAAATAACAACTTAATCTTTTAAAGATTTACTTGTAAGAAATATTTTGAACTCTGATAGGTATACTTATTTTTATTTCGCCACTTAAATAATTCAATATTACATAAAATAAATCAATACAATAGTTTGAAAAAATAAAAAATGATGACTAATATTCAAAATATTTTCCCACAGCCAAATTAACAAAATCAAGGCAAACTTGTACACATATTTTGAGAATTTATACTTATGTTAAATGTAAAAAATAAAACCTAAAATTAATTTATTGTAAATTACATAAATAAATAATTTATTATTTATCTCTTCTTAGTTTAGAGTGAAGACTTTTTTCTTTGTAGTTAATTTTTTTCCCAGATCTTCTAGACCTTAGTGAACAACCTGATTCATTATCTGATGTAACACTTGATTCACTTGATTTTCGTACACGACGTTTTCTACATGTAATATTTCTAAGCATACTTGATTCTATAGTAAATGATTCATTGTCATAAAACGTACTGCTTACACAACTATCTAAACTTAAATTAGAAGATGGCATATCAACCGGAACTACATTAGATGAAGATGATTCCTCTACAAATGGGGTAGCCATTTCATTTGTCATTGATGTAGTTACTTCATCTGAAACAACTGAATGATTTGTACAATTTTCAGTAACACTATTATCATTATCAGAATTTCGAGTTTGATTTTCTTGGGCATGCAACCAGCTTGGTCCTTCACCGAAATTGTCGTCTGGCTGGCGTCTGGGAGAATTTTTATTAGTAACTGCTTTTGAGTTTTTAAGTAAAACAGCAACGTCTTTTAATCTCACATATGATTCTGAACGACGTTCTGAGCACAGCTCTGGATGAGGTTCTGTATGAGCTTCCACCTTAACTTTATTAGCTGGAGAACTATATCTGTTACTAGATCTTCTTGACATTGGACTAGATTCAGCAGAAGGATTTTCAACAATAGGTGTCATATTTAAATTTAAACGTCTAATTCTAACAGCAGGTTGTTCAATAACATAACCATTTACCATAGGTTTGACAGATTTGGTAAGTCGTTCTTTTTTTCCCTTACTAAATTCATTGAATTTGTCTAACTTTGATATTTCATGCACATTTTCCATCATGGTAGGAATACATTTTGATAGAGTAACTAATGCAGGAACACAAGTTTGTAAGTTTTGTTCAAGTATTCTAAGTTTTTTGTTACCCGTCTGAAGCATTGCAGTTAGTTGAACATTTGCATTTTTAATAGAATTTCTCTCATTTTCTAATCTTATTTTTTCTAGTAACAAACTATTTCTAGTAACTGATAGTTCTTTATTTTGAGAAGATAATATTCTGATTTGTTTACGTAATCGAGCATTGGTTAATAAAGTGCGGTTTAGCCTTTTAGCATACATTTTCATATGTACATCATTGAGCTTTGATCGATTTCGACACAAAACAGGTTTAGGTGACATTGTTTAGAAATATCAACTATATAATCGAAAGAAAATTGAATGTTTCAATTGCTACCTGAAAACAAACAAAAAAATATTTTAATTATAAAATGGGAATAGTTAATAAATAACACAAATAAATAAGGCTTTAGTTAAATTGTTATTAATAAGGCTTTACTTTTTTGCTTTGTAAATTAATAAAATAACTCAGTGGTTCACAATATTTTGAGTTGTGTTAACCACAATTAAAAAAAAAAAAAAAATTTCAAGTAAAAAATATTAACAGAAGCATAGACAAATATGAGAAGTATATAATATAATGTGATTGTATGTTAATAATTAGTAAAATGCAGCATTAAAAGGATTAACATTTTTTACATAAAAAAAAAAAAACTTGATTGTATTTACTTTTTTTTTTCATGTTTAAACAAAAAACCAAACAAGTATTATTTCCAATCAAAAGATTGTATTCACTTATTTCTAATTTATTATTTACTACAGGAACTATAAAGAAATTCAAAAACAAATGGTCCAAGGTAAAAAAAACTTAGTAGAATTTTTGACATTGTTTATCTGCCATGGTAAAATCAATATCAGGATTAAAACTAGATCATAATTTTAGCCTCAAATCACTTTTGACATTATATTCAAAAGTAATTTATGGATTCACATTTGACAATTTCTATTATACCAATAAGATATTATAAGACAAAAGCCTAATATTAATATCTAACAATAAATAAATAGATTAATATAATTCAGTGCCATGGTTAAATATAGGTTTGAGTGCTGTGTAGTCCTTAAGGTTGAAAAACATTGACTTAGATTAGATCCATGACTAGTGTCTACTGATGGCTCAGTACCATGGTGATCATGGCTTATGGGTTGAAAACCACTAGACTATAACATAATGATATATTTTCAGGCTTCATTTTTTGTTTCATAGCAGTTTAAGTCACATTTTGTGAGTAAACACATATTATCCAAAGGCTAGAATCCATAAAAACCATCATGGAGGTGTACAGATAAATTTACTATTATAGTGGTAATGTAGTTCAAATAGTTCAATGCAACAGTAAAGGTAAACAATTCCTTATTTTTTAATACATTTTTTATTTATTATTCATAAACAATTCATGAAAATAGATCAATTTTAAGTGTTCATAGTCTATAAATCTATAAGACATGAAACATTGATTTCACCGTAAGTAAACAAATGAATACACATTTCACTAGGTAAATGAATAGTGAAAAAAATAGCAGTCACCAATGCCAAATTCAATACAATGCAAGTAAATATAACTATATTATTAATATAACTAAAGAAATATAAAATTATATGGGAATTGATATGAAATGGAAGATTAAAAAAGGAAAATAGAAATAAAATTTAACATTTATTTAATTAGAATTAAAATTAGTTTGAATTATTAGTGGTACCTAAGTATATTATTTGCTGGATTTTATTTTTAGTTATAGATAATAAATCAGCACATTAAATAAATTCTATTTGCTATTCTTGGTTTAGGTAGGTATTGAAAACTCACATACATTTTTTTTAAATGTTCCAAGACAGATTACAAAATCTGCATTACTATAATAATAAATATTAGACAACTGTACTTTATTATTTTTTTGTTGAAGTTGTTGCAAATCTCAATGAAATCGCACCTTCAACACTTACAATTAGTTAATTAATGAATAAAACAAGTACCATCACAATAAATGCCACACAGTACACAGATACCTAATGGTATGTATGCAATATGCACATATCAAAATGTCATGAATTATTACAATAGGTAATAATAACATTTAATCGAAAAATAAATCGGTCGATGATTGACGAGAAAAATTTTACTTACGAGATTAATTGAGTAATAGATGTACACTGTACAGGAACAGAATGTGTGGTAGAGAAACCTTCAAGTCAACTGGGAAAGTCATAAAATTTTACACAACAGAGTAGTAGCGCCACAGCACTCGGCGGAAGTATTCGCGCTTCCTAATTACCTGGAAGGCTGGAACCTGTAAATTTCGAATTGCAATTTTATACTCGATTATCGGTATATCGATAATCGGCGACCGGTGGCCGAGTAGGTAAAATATTCAACGATGAACGAAGTTAATTTCGCACAATCACGTAATACATGAACATTTTGAACATTGATATTGCGTTTATGATCCAACGTCCATGGACGATTATCAACGGAAATTTAAAAAAACGGCATGAGATCACTACGTCAAATGTTACACTCACGTGACATGGACTGGGATTGTGAAGAAACTGATACCATTATCGTTTAATGTTGTTTTAGGTTATTCCGTGCATACACTATTATACAGTATACACGATTATTTCCATTTTAACGCGCGAATTTTAGTTCTCAAATCACAAACATTACGCGTTATAATATCAAACGAAGACAAATGTGTCTATGTGATCAAGGTAGTTTTAACTACCTTGCATGTGTTTATTTAGTTTATTATGATTTGTGATAAGTTGTTTTTAATCATAGAATAAAGATAATTTTTCGTTTTTTTAATCGTGTTAACTGATGGTTTTTAGACATTTAGAATCTATTCTTTGGTTATGTTATACTTTGATTGATTTGGCGGTTCAAAATCAATCCGATATTTGATTTTTGTTGATATTTACACCATATTGCAATTTTTTTTTTTGGTAATCAGAGTTTCCAATTTTAAATGCAACACCGCCCCTTCATCGTCATTTATAATATTTATTAAAAATATTTAAATCATGTCTAAAGTAAGTATTGAGTGTAATTTATTTAAATTATTTTTTACCACACTATAGTTTAAATTGTTAAAATTTTGATTGGCTGAAATTTTAATTCTGTTGCATTGTAAATTCTAATAATTTCCTTCCATTATATAATTCAAACAAGTTTACAGAATACTTTTTCTCTTTAGGATATAAGATCATATTTTACTAAAGCATCAAGCAGTAAAACAACAGACCTTAATAAAACAAAACCATTAAGTCAAAAAGTTAAATCAAAAAAACGGCATGTATTATCTAGTGACGATGAAGATGATATAGTACCTAGTATTCCAGTTGATAAATCGAAGGAGAAGGTACCCGAAAAACGAAAAATTATTAATCCAATCGATGTATTTGGTACAGAACCAGTTAAACAAAACACCGTTAAATTGTCGAGCAAAAAAAAAAAAGTAAGAATATATATATATATATGAATGATATAAAGAACTAGTGACTATATTTTGTATTTATTCGATAAGTAGTACAAACATTTTTAATAACTGATGACTGTTGAGCATTAATATATTCTGTAATTAAAATACATAGAAATAAGCAGATTCAAATATTTCATTATAATTTTATAATATCAATATCAATGATTCTTGATCTTTTTAAAGTGACTATACTAAAATTTGAAGTCCAATTTTTCTTGACCCCAAACATACTTCTATATACACACATAGATTATCTTAGTATGTTTATTTTGTTTTAGTAATGCATTTGTTATTATAACACCACAAATAAGACATTGTGGAACGCTTGTTTCTCATACCATTTTAACTGTATTACATAATATTAAATAAATTACCAATCATTATATTTTTTAATTTAACATTTTTACTCTTATAAATAGTCGTTTCCTTAAAATTTTAGTAATATCTAAAGTTTTGCTTATTTGTATTTTTTATACTTGATTTGTCATAAATTTAAGTTAATGTAGTGAGTGTTTTTTAATCACGTCAAAAACATGCTTAAATTATTGGGCGAGGACTCATAAAGAAGGTGTGACCCGGCAGGTTGAGAATCGATGATTTATTTGATTAGAATAGATATAGCAAAAAATTAATAATTATTCAAAGCATGTTAATGATATTATTTGATAATTGATAATTGTTGTATTTTTAATAAAATTAGATTGAGCCTCTTGAACAAGATATTGATATCGAATGGGAAGAATTAGACAACATTGAAAAACAAATCAATGACTCAAAATCAAGTGATGTTATTCTAACCCCTAAAAAATCTTCAATTGAATCTAAAAACATTACTCTGACTCCCAAAAAATCCCCTACCAAAAATGGTACTTCACCTAAAACTCCATTGATCAATTCGAAAAATATTGTTACAACACCCAAATCTTCACCTGTGAAATTTAACTCATCTCCTAATAAAAATGTACAATCTCCTAATAAATCTAAACAAACATTATTAGAATTGAATAAATCTAATAGTCATTCAATATCTCCAAAAAAAAGTGATGTTGAAAAAAAGATATCCAATAATAAAATTGAATCTTCAGAGAAAGCTTTTCATACTAATGATGAAGACCAAACGTCTGATAAAACAAGTTCCAAAAGAAAAATGTCTCCTATAAAGACACCCGAAAACAAAAAGTTTAAAATTGATACAATTCCATCACCTGACACTCAAGTAAGTATTATGATAGTTATTTTATCTATTCAAGTTACTATGCTTATTTAAATCTTAGGAAAGTGGGTATATGACAGATGCATCATCATCATTATTGTCTGTTGTATCTTCTATTCCTGAAAAAGATGTTGAATCAAAACTTTGGGTAGAAAAATATAAGCCATTAACATTAAAACAAATTATTGGACAAACCGGTGAAAAGAGTAATGTAAATAAACTGTTAAATTGGTTAAAATCTTGGTACTCAAACCACGGAATAGGAGTTAATAAAAAATTAACTAGACCAAGTGAGTTGTATTATAAATGTAGAAATATATTTTACTGTAGTATTATAAAATATTTTTAAATTTACTTCTTAAGGTCCTTGGGCAAAAGATGATAATGGAGCTTATTTCAAAGCAGCTCTACTTTCTGGTTCTCCTGGTGTTGGTAAGTTTGAAGCACTCAGAAATTTGTATGACATCATACTTTAAAATTATAAGTTTCTATCGTAATGTTGTTTTCTAGGAAAAACTACTACAGCACATTTAGTGTGTAAAGAATTAGGTTTTGATATTGTAGAATTTAATGCTTCAGATACTCGATCTAAAAAACAACTTCAAAATAATGTATCTGAACTTTTATCTTCAACTTCATTGAGTCCATTTATGAGTGGAAAATCAGTGACAAAAAAACATGCTTTGTTAATGGATGAAGTAGATGGTATGGCTGGCAATGAGGATCGAGGTGGCGTTCAAGAACTAATTTTATTGATTAAAAATGCTAAATGCCCAGTTATATGTATGTGTAATGACCGTAATCATCCTAAAATACGTACACTAGCTAACTATTGTTTTGATCTTCGATTTAACAAACCAAGATTAGAACAAATAAAAGTAAGAATATTTAATTTTTTTATGCTGAAAATTAACATATATTATATTTTAGGCTGCTATGATGAGTATCTGTTTCAAAGAAAAATTAAAAATTCCCCCTGATACTTTATCTTCAATCATTGCCAGTACCGATAATGATATTAGATTGACACTCAATCATTTGTCTGTAGTTGCTGCAGGAAAAGATAATTTAAATATAAATAAAAAATATATTAAAATGGTAATTTGTGATTAATTTTTTTATTGAATTATTCAAATTTTAAATACAATTATTTCTTTTTAGGGTCCGTGGGATGTCTTGCGTAAAGTCTTTTCTGCAGAAGAACATAAAACAATGACTATTAATGATAAATGTGACCTCTTCTTTTATGATTATAACATATCACCACTATTTGTTCAAGAAAATTATTTATCTGCAGTTCCTCATAATGTGGAGTAATATAATTTTTTTTTAATAGTTACTTTTATTGCTAAGTGTTGTTGGTTTTTGTTTATTCAGAGGTCCCAAATGGAAACAATTTGAACGTTATTCAATGGCAGCAGATAGTATAAGCATAGGAGATATAGTTAGCGCCAAAATCAGGTCTACTAATAATTGGAGTTTACTTCCAGCCCAAGTAACTATAGCAAACTTTATTTGACTTCAAACAAATTTAATTTTAAAAACAATTTTATATTAAAATTTAATATCACTAAAAACTAAACAAATTTATAAAGAATAATTTTATTTTCTAATAGATTATGCTTATGAGTTACATCTATGTGATAATGTATGTATTTAAATTAATTTTTTTAAATTAAATTTGAATTTAACTCCATAAATCAAATACTCTTGATCATGATGCCATTTCTTGTTATCTGTTGAATTTATGTTATTACTTTTGAAGTATAATATCATTTGGTTTAGGCTATATTTTCTAGTTACTGTCCTGGCGAATTTTTGAGTGGTCATGTAAGTAAACAAATCAACTTCCCTGCCTGGCTGGGTAAATTTTCTAAAGGAAATAAGATGAACCGGCTTTTACAAGAAGTACAAGTTCATACTAGAATAAGGTATTTATATGTTATTGACCATTTCTGTTTTAAAAAAGAAAAATAACTTTTTTTCTATTATGTATAGACTATTTCAATTAATTTATTCATTAATTTAGGCTATCTGCGAGTAAAGAAGCAATAAACCTTGATTATTTAACTGCTCTACGAAATTCAATTCTCAAACCTCTTTTGGATGAAGGTAGTGATGGTGTTCAAAAATCATTAGATTTTATGAATCATTATCATCTTGTAAAAGATGATGTTGATTCTCTCAATGAACTATCATCATGGCCAGGTCAAAAAGATCCTATGTCTGATATTCCTGCTAAAGTAAAAAGTGCTTTTACTAGAGCATATAATAAAAGTGCACCAATGTTTAGTGTAACGAAAAAAAGCAAAAAGCCAGCTGAGAATACAGAAAGTGTATTGGACGATGAAGAATTAGATGATGTTATTAGTGAAAATGAAGAGGAAGATGATATTACAAATGACGCATTGATTTCAGTCGTGAGTATTTTGTTAAAAATTATATTTTATTAACAAAATATTAAAAAAAAAAAAAAATGTATTATAGGTAAAGAAAAAAGCTGGTAAGAAAGCTACATCACCTCCTCCTAATGAAAAAAATAAAGATAAAGGAAAAGGTGTAGGAAGAGGCGGTGGTAGAAAAAAGAAGTGATTTTATTTTTGTTTATTATTGTTGTATAGTTTTTTTCCTAATTTATTTGATTAACTTAAGAATGAAAGATCAAACTACTAAAAATTAGTATTACATTTTATTACTTTTTTCCAACAAACATCAGTATATTTATTATTTATGATAATTTGTTTCTTGTAATACTATGAAATGAATTACACTAAAAATAATAACATGTGTGAAATGTATGTATTTTATTGAATAGTATACATCTGTTTTATGATGTACTTATTTTTTTACATTTATATCTGTTTTTATTTTTTCCAATTATGTGGTACTTTATTCACTATAGCTCTGTAAAATTGTTTGAGAATCATTTTTATGTGAATGTATGTGTATGAATAATAACAAAATTCCTCTACAATAGTATCTCAATGATTTGAAATTGTAAGTTAAAATTTTAATTATTTTCCTTGTATTTTTGAAAAAATAAGTTATAACATTAAAGATCCCTTTACCTTTAACCTGTTGTGTAATATTTACTTGCCATCAACCAGAAAATGTCTTAATAGCTTCAAACAAAATAAAATTAAAACTATTTACTATTTACTAAGATAAAACGAAAAATTGGTTGCCATTTCAGAACACAAAAGATACACTGATTATAACACAATATATAATTCAGATTATGTGTGATAGAATTAATTACTTAACCAATTATGTATTTATTTATTTATAGTATATAGGCAGTTACAAATCTCAGACTCCACAAAGTGTCAAGAAATAAATAATTGTGTCTAATTCCTTCAAAACAGTCATCATGTCAATTTTCAAGTTTTTACAAACATAAAAAAAAAAATACAAATTAAGTAAAACAGGTAAAAATTAATCCTGAGCATTAATTTTTCAAGAAACTTAATTTAAGCTCGGTTTTTTAATCGTCTTAGACAGTTATATAATGTGTGTCTCAGTTAAACTATTCATTAAAACCAACTAGAAGGTTTAACTAGCAGATAAACTAATCAATACTATTTATTATATCTATCCTTACATCTAGAGGTTAAATATTATTTATTATATAAAAAAAAAAAAATTAATATTGAAATTAAAAAAGGTAGTTTTTGTTTTTTCCATATTGGAGTTCTGAATCAACCATTTGTGTATTACTTGATTATGATTTAAGATGTACAATGAATTAAAAAAAAAATAAAAATGAAATACTGTTTTACGATTACAAATAACTCGAATGACTTTTCATTAGAGTCCAAATATCAATGCTCAAAAAAAATTGATTTATGACAAACAATAAATGCCCGAAAAATTGTATACTTACGATCTATACATTTAAGAAAGGGTAATACCTTAAAAATATTTAATCTATCCTGTGGTCATACAATTGTTGAAATTTGTAAAATAAATTTTGTAATTTATTGACAAACCGGTTTTGATTTACAATCGGATTTTCTCTATAAACAATTTAAAATACTTATGTCAGTAAATTTATTCGTAATTTTTTTTCAATAGGCAAAAAATATTAAAGACTAAAATCCAAATATATAGATTCATACTGAAACACAATCTAATCAAGTAAAGCCTGTGATATTCCAAAATAAGATGCTTAAGTCATTTTAATCCGGGGCCCTAATTATTATTATGCAGATAATAAAATTTTCAAAAAATTCATCCTCTTGATTCTTAGAACAAGTATAGTATTTTGTATTAGGTACATTTTATTTTTGTTTCGTAAATACAGTGTTAAAGAAAAAAATTCGCCTCTTGGTTTGATTTATAGCATTTTATTTTATTCCTCGTCTCACCTTTACATCTCATACTTATGGATTTAAAAAAAATTGGTTCTAATATTAAGTTCTAATTTTGAACTTTTGTAGAGCTCATTTATGACACAGTCTCTACCAGATATTTAATTCATAATGAATACAACCACGATTGTTTTCAATGGGATAGGCGAGAGACGAATAAAATGGATTATAATAGTATAACCTAACCGATGAACCATAGGTTTTATGTACTCAACTGACCATTATTTTTTTTAAATAAATGTGCATAGTCAAAAATATTAATTCAATCAATATATTTTATTAAATCATTTGAATCGACTCAATAGTCAATCAACTTTAAAAGGTTTGACAAGATTTCCGGTCAATGGGTGTAAACAATACATTACATCAGCTGTTGGGCTCGACGAACAAAAAAACTCGTGCTAAAATAGTAAAATAATTCGCCTTTTAGTATTTTTAGTTTTTTAGGAGCAAACGTAAGTTTATTTCAAATTCGGTATTGTTCTGTGGTAATGTGGCATGAAATATGAACGTATGATGGTAGTTCGGCCTCATGGCTCATACCGAACCTTCGAAACAATCGAAACCATAGACTAGAGTCCTGCACGGGTCGGGTTAACCCGAACCCGACCCGATGTCGGATCGGGTCGGATTCGGGAGACCTAGTAATCGGATCGGATCTGGTTCGGGCCCAATTTTTAATTTGATCGGTCGGATATAAGTCGGGTCGGGTTAGATTTTTCAGGTTGGGTCGGGTCGGGTCGGATCTGACATTTGTAAAAATTAAAAAAAAAAATTAATTGAAAACTGTATTATTTAAATTACAATTGCATAATGTAATATCAAAACTATATGAATACATTTTAAATTAAACTTATTAAAATGTTGTATATAGATAACAACATTTGAAATTATTTTCGTGTCGGGTCGGGTCGGATAATTTTTTAAATTGGTTCGGTTCGGGTCGGGTTGAGATAGTAAATCATAATTTTAGTCAGATTAAATGTCGGTCCGATTATTTCATGTCTTGGGTCGGATCGGGTCGGTAAAATGTTACCGACAATTTTTTCGGACCGGGTCGGGTCACAATAATGGTGACCCGCGCAGAGGGACATCAGCACTTGTCCGAAAATGGCGGAGTACCAGCAAGTTGATAAGGATTCGAAGTTGATAAGAATCGAAAAATTGATGCCAACTGTTGCCATCGAAATTATCGAAATTATAAAAATTATATTTTGTTATAATTGATAAAAATTATATTATTTTTTTATATATATTACTATATATAGTATATATATATATTACTTACCTGACCGCTTTGCCTATTTTTAGCCTGCACATTTTTATTAATATGGATTTTGTCGGAGTTAATGGTAAGTTCTTCGGCTTTGCTTTAGGAGCAATGGCATAACCTATTATTGTCAATGCTTTTTAGTTTCAATGTACACAACTAATTAAAATGATCATGTAACATTTTGATATTTATACATTTATATATAAATGATTGTTTAATTGTTACAATTGTGTATTTTTAATTTAATAAATATCCATAATTATTAGGTAGGTATATTTAATTTATAGGTAATTTAAATTTAAAAAAGCAACTACGTTAAAGACTAAAAAAATTACAAAAACCATGAATAAAAAATAAATATAATAATTATCACTTATGACACAATTATATAACTTTTATCATATAACCAATCAGGGGTATACCGTATATGAAGATAAATTTGTTTTCATATAATTTTGGATATATTTATGTTGGCAATGGATTCGGATTCTTATCTCTTTCAGATTTTGACGCCGCCATTTTCGGACAAGTGCCCCCGACCCCCGCGCAGACCTCTACCATAGACATTAATTATATAAATATGTCTATGTTCGAAACACGGTGACGGTTAAAACCGGGAATATACTCGAAGAACTGATATCGGTTATCAAAGCCGCAAGTAAATATAACCTTAAGGAAAAAGGTTTAACTTCAAGAGTGAAGACGCGATAACTATTATTTCACAATTATAAGTTCAACAATCTTATAGTATTTTTAAAAGTTTTTTCACTGTACCGAAATTTGTGTTTGCATCAACTGACGCAATATTTTAAACCATCCTCGACCGTATCATTAATATACACAACAATGATGCCTTTAAAAAGCGAAGAATCCATAAGACTATCGTCAGACAAAAAACCCGCCGAAGAACCAAAAAAATTAAAACCTTGTTGTGCATGTCCGGAAACGAAAAGAGTCAGAGATGCTTGGTAATTTAATAATAACTTGATTTATTATATTCTGTCCGTTATATTTTGGTTACTTTAGAATTGAATATTGTTTGTTTTGAGCATATTGCCTAATATTAGGCAACCTAAATTCTTAATGTTTAGTTCTTGATTTTCTAGCTTTAGTCTTAACTAATTACTTTTATACTGAACATTAGTTTATAAATTACCGTTCTTTTAAGTTAGTCTTTGCAGCCGAGTATCGAATTAATGTCTGGTATCCAGATTAGCATAGAAATACCATTAGAAGTCCCGATTACTATTGTTTACAATATTTATTGAATTATGTATTAGTGTTAAAAAAATATTTATATTCATATTGTTAGGGTAAATGAACCTTGATCTAGTTTAAGTTTCATTTTTATCAATTAATAATTTTTATAATTAATTAATTTATCTAATAATGATTTATTAATCAATCCCCATCACCAATTATCTTTAATTATATTTTAGTCTTATAATTATTACACTTAATTTATGATTTATAGCTAATATGTCACTTGTACACTTACCCTTTAAAACATAAATACTTAACCGATTTTATTGACTAATACATCATTTGAATTTAATTGCTTTAACATTGTTTACCACAAAAGTCTTCAGAAAGCACTCTCCAAGCATTTATAGATACTATTGTATTTGATTTTATAACCTATAGCTATTAAAAGTATAAGCGAGTATATATTGCAAAACTCTTTAGCAATTTTTTTTTTATTTTGTATACACAAATACAATACAGTATATCCTAATATAATATAGACAATGAATATTTTACCTAATGTAAATTATTAATTATTACTTAATAATAAGTAAATTTATATATGTTAAAATCTTTTTTACAATCCATACAATCTTAACAATATGTTTAGAAAATGTCTACTCAAAGTTTAAAATGTTTACATTTATCCATAATATAACATTTATGATAGAATATACTGTATGTTGTATAAAAAAAATCATAATCATATCAACAAAGGTTAAATAATATTAATATTTGACAGTATTCAAGTATCATATTGCTTCATATAAATATATATATATCTTAAATCTGTTATTTCTATGACTAAAATGACTTATACTCTGTGATAACCAAATTAATGGAGTTATCTCTAAATATATGTATGTATTTATAAATTTAGTTATATATATATATATATATATATATATTAACTAAAAGAAAATTATTATGTTCATAAATTATTATTTAATTTTCACAGTATTATGGAAAACGGAGAAGAAAATTGTCAGCATCTAATTGAAGCACATAAGGAATGCATGAGAAAAATGGGTTTCAATATTTGAATAGTAAGCATTCCTAATCTGTTATAAATGTTTTTTGTACAAATTTACATTGTAGATACACTTAAATTGTTTTTCTAGTCTATTAAATGTATTAAATAAATAAAATATACATTTACAGTATTAATTTTTGAAGTGCTTGTTTAAATAATATTAGGTAAACTTTGAAAAATGTATTCAATAAATTATTTTAGATACAATATGTTATTAAAATTACAATTTGTTTGACAATTTTTAATTGAATTATGATATTAACATAAAAGTCAGTAACTTGTAATGTACTTAAGTATTCTAAGTGTTATACACTAATTAGCAATCATGATAAAACTTTTATATGACAAAATTTAGAATATATTTGTAAAAGGAAAATTAAATAGACTAAATAAAAATAAAAACAAAATATTTAAGCTCTGCAAAACCAGTTACTTCATTGGTAGTTGTTATGAAACACGGGTAGGTATAATCGTTTTGCTACTCTGCAACAGTTAAAATATTTATTATACAATGGTAAAATGGTGTGATAAATTAAGACTAATAAGAGTTAAACAAATTTAAACAGTTATATTGACTATTGGATAGTATTTATTAAAATAAAGAATATAATGTATCATTTTAATTAAATAAAATGAAATTAAATATACATAAATTTATTTAACAGATAGTAGTATAGTACAAAAATAAATGCCCACTATCACATGACTCCATACTGGATTTGATGTTGATAAAATTAATTTTGACAATTGACATTTTGACAATAATTGTAAGTTTTAAGATAATTTTTAATCAATATGTTAAGTACTTTACATGGAATTTAAATATTAAAATTGATTTGTATGTATATATACATATTTTTGTTAGTCCAACTATTTTCTTAGCCCCTTGAAATTCAGTTTTCAATATATTTACTGCATAGTCCTATTTATCACCCATATGTTTAAATTGTATGAAAAGTAATATTTTTTTATAGTTATTATCGTGATTCGCTTTAATGCAGTCAAAACTTATACTGAAACATAAAATGTATGTATAGGTTCTGATTAAATTTTACTTACTTCAAATTCAGAATCGCTAGTCATTATGCCTCTAACCGTGACTAGTTGATACTTCTTTGCCTTGAATGTATGAATAGATTTTCTTATATGTACCATAGATGTCATACCACCTTCTGTTCTTAAAATATCATAGTGATTACTAGGGTCTAATACTAATAGCAAAAGTGTTCCATCTGATAATTTCTCCACACCAACTACTGTTCGACTATGACCTGAATAATACAAATGTATACTTAAAGCAAAAATCTTAAATTTTTAAAAAAACGAATAAATTACCTTCATGTTGTATATAAACTGGTGGTATAAAAGTTTTTTTCCTATTGCTGAAATGTTCATACAACCAGTGAAACAATTCTTGATGTGTATTTTTTGCTCCATTTGATTTAAGAAAATCAATTATTTGTGTTCTAAAATAGAATAATTTGTACAAATATTTAAATATAATACAGTACTTGACTACATATTAGGTACAACATTATATATATTTTTAAACATTGTAAAAAAAAAAAAAATAAAAGCCTGACTTGTAAATTGTAGTAATACATAATAATTGTATAAATGAAGTATATTTGCATAACTATTAAAAATTAAACTTACTTAATTTTCAGAGCTGTAAGCATAGCAACAACTTCAGTAGCTCCAATCCATTTTTTTGTATTATACACAGTGCCACCCAACTGTTCTCTGCCAGGTTCATCAATACCCATACTCCATGATTTCTCTAAATGCTGCTGCAACCTTGATATAGATGGCATCCAGGCACGTGGCAAAGGTCCTTTCTCTACTTCCCATACTCTCGATATATGTTCATTATAATCCTTTTGTAAAAGCATACTGGACATTAACATTTGCATATTTCTGTATCCACATCCCCAACCTTTGTCACCATAAGTTGACCTGTAGTGGTCGGTTGGAGAAGCTAAATGTACTTCAACCACATTGGGTGATGATGCACTGAAGTGACGAATATACTCAATCAAATCTGAAATAGTTAATTTAAAATGATATATTTTATAAACAACAATTATAAATCAATAGTAATAGTAATAATAATAATAATAATAAAATGTTCCAAAATTATTTTTAAAATAATGTGAATGTACAACATTTATTATATACAAATAATATAAACTTGGTAATGCTCACTGTAAAATACTCTTTACTTTTTTTTTAATTAACTTACAAATAGATTCACCATTCACAAGTCAAGGGGTTTTAATTTTAGACTAGTAATGAAAACCACTACGTTAGGGGATAACATTACAGAGGCATTACAATTAATTTTGATTTGTTAAAACTAAAATTGGTCTACTATAACTCTTAATAGTACTTAAGACTACTTTGACACGTAATAATTACATTACTATTTAATAATTTCAAATAATTGAGACGAGTCTCATACTCCCATACATCTGAATATAACTTTTTGAAATTCATTTATTTTAACTTTTTATCATATTTATTAGATGTCACGGTGCTAATATTACATTACTTTATGAATAAATAGAGCAGCTCAGCAGACAGAAGTAAAGTTTCCAATGTATTTCATTGGTGGTTAGTACCTGATCAAGGGCAACATCACTGAACTGATACTTCTTAATTTAATACATATAATGAATTAAAATAGAATTATATTAATAAACCATGGATGCCACTGATATGCCGGTTGTAATGAAAAAATGCACACTTTTGAAAAATTTTAGGGTTGAAAATTCCACATTAATGAGCAGTTTTTGACTATGGCTATTATAAATGGTCATAATATTATTTATACAATAATAATTAATACATCTAATATAGTGATGATTAAATAATTTCAAAAATAATTATTAGGTACATTACACTTTAATGTTTATAAATAACAATGTAAATAATATATTTAATTGATTTTAAATTTTTTTTTAAAAGAATGAATACATCATATTTTAACTCAAGGTTTTAAATGTTTATTATTATCAGTGTGAATAATATATTACTTATTTCATAAATAATGTTATTAAATCGGTAAAAAATTGTAATTTATTAAAAAGAAGTAGTAAAAAAATGTGTGGTTTTATCATATCAAAAAAAAACTATGCAGTCAAAGGATATGCCAATAACATGAGCTAGACTTCAGTATGATTTTTATCAGTCAAAATATGTATATAAGTCAGAAGATCAAACTTAGCACGTTCACCTCCGCATGTATATTCCTAGTCTAGTGCTACACGCCGCGTAACTTGAAAATATATTTCGTGTGCCGATCACGGATCGTCGTATATTCTAATATCTAGTTTCATATTATAAAGACATTTTTTTAAAAATTTTGATTGATATAAAATACGCCATCAGAACTATAATTACAATCTGTTTCATGATCAAATTCTTCTTCAGGCGATATCCATTATTTATTGTTTTCCAAAATATCAAGTAGCTCAGCATCCGATAATAATATGCGTGTTTTCATACTTTTGATGGGCCTTCAAGAGCGATCAACTCTTGATGGACCAGCAGGAAGGTCCATGTTATTATTAATATAAAATAAATAGATACTAAGTTATAGAATACAAATTATAAAATGAATAATATGTCAAGAAAAACAACAGTGTGCAAATCGCAAGAGTACTGTAGTTGTTTTCAATAAAACTTAACAAAAATACACGGGAATCACAAACCAACCGCAAAGCATTTTTTACTAATACTTTCTGAATGGCCATGATAAATATTGAAGCAGTGTTTCTATGGCCGAATGATTTATAAACATATCAAAATATAAAAGCTAGTGACGATCACGGATCGGCGGCGGCCATCAGTGCGCTACTTCCAGCACCGATAGGTGCTCAGCGGTGGCAGTGAACGTGTTAAATTTTAGTGTATAAGTGTTCAAAATGTTTTTATAAATTACTTGTACTAAATGTTTTAGAACGATTATAATATATTATCAATTATTGTATATACAATATATTATTTAAAACAGTGTTAAACTATTAATAAAAATTCACTGTATCACTATAGGCTCAACTTTTACATTCCTTTTTTGAAAAAATACTAAGTCATATAATTTTAGTAATTATTTCAATAATGCATGGTATCTAAAGCTGAAATGTTGTACAAGATATTTAATAATACTTAATTGTAATAATTTGTAAAAATTATATTAATATAATATGAGCAATAATTGTATATTTATTTCAAATATCAGCAATACATTTTCTGACAATGTTGCGAAAACATACGTAATCCATTGATTTGGCATTTTTTTTATAAAAGTTTTATTGCTAGATGAAAACGTTTTTTATGAAAATATTGAAATATAAATGATAAATATTACTTAAATATGCGATATGGTTAGATTGATGTTGTAATGGTATGTAGTAGTGTACCAATAACCTGATTCTATTGTATGATATCACAGTAAAGTTAAAATATGTAGTTAAACATTTAAGCCTTCCGATAACATTATAATTGATATAATAAGATAATTTATAATATTCTCAATTAAAACTATTAATAAAATTGTAAGTATGTTTTTATGATACTTCCATAAGTTATTTAAAACCCAACCTGTGAACTAATTTAAGGTAATAATGTTAAATTGATAATAAATCAATGATGTTTGTCTTTTAATTATTTTGAAACTATGAAGTTAGGCGTTCATGAAAATAAAATCACATATAACAATAGATAAAAATTAATAGAAATTTGGTAAATTATCATTTAGACAGTCTCCAACGAATGTGTGATAAAACTGTGTCATAACAATGAACAAAAGTTAAATAATAAATAATTTTTATAAAAAATAAGTATTAAATTAATTAACTAATTAAATTTCAATTTATATTATATTATTACTAAATTTTAATAAACGGTCATGATGACTAATAATCCATTATATTTTAATCTAAAATGAAGTAATTTTAATAATAAAACATACCTCTAGTAGCTGATTCACCAGTATCAAGTCCTTTACTTTCAGCCATTTTTATTTCATATATTTTTTCATAATAATCATAAACAGATAATTCACCATTAGAAACCGCTTCTTGTAAATTAGTCATTGTCTGTTGATTATAATTTCCTTTATTATCCATTCCATAAACAGCTTGCAATTTTTTAAAATCTTCTCGTTCAATCTGTTTCATACGTTCACGTTCTTGTTTTTCCAGCTGCTTTGCTAGTAGTTGATCCTGATTGGGTAAAAGATCTTGAGTGGGAGGTGTGGAACCTAAAACAAGAGTGAAAATATTTGTTAACACATTTTCTTGTTTAACAATAAGATGAAATCTTAAAAAACATTTTTAAATATTTAGCATTAATTTGGGTCTTATGAGTAGATTAGGTAGACAAAACAAATTGTAATAAGACGTAAATTTTATATAAAATTTGTATAAAACTGAATGCCATATTACTCATATTTTATGAAAAAATAATGATGTAAAAATCAAATTATTACTTTTTAAGTTGAAATCAATAAAAGAAAAGTTTCAAGAATGAGTGTCGTATATGCTTATACTATATACAACTCATGGAATCATATAATATCAACTAATTTAAATTCTATTGTATCACCATTAATAATAAAAAAAAAAAAAATAGAAATAAGAAATAACAATAGTGTAAATATATGTCTATTAAGCAAAAATGTGCAGAGGCAAAATCGTGTGAATAATAATATAAAAAAAAAACAATGTAAAATCTAAATTAGGCAATAGTTATTAAGTTTCAATGATTCACTAATGTGAAGACAAAAAAGAAAAAAATGTACAAATAATTAAAGAAGGCGAGACCATCTGGCCAGGAAAGGAAATGACAAAACCCAAGTACGTAAATCCAGGCTAGAGGCTCCCTTCGAAAATAAGATTTTTATTTTGATTGTAAAAATAAATGTACTATGCAAGTAGACATAGTACATTTTATTGTAAGATTTTTTTGAGTGTAGAATAAAATAAATATTTCTATAACCAGTCAAAAATAATATAGGGCATTCCATATATATATATATATATAAAGTATACACAATACTAATTTATAAGTATATCTAAGTAAAACATTAATTTTAAATATACATAATAAACACATATAATCAAAACAGTTTTAAAATATTGATATTCTGTGATATAAATCGTACAACCAAAAAATTACTTTCATTTCGTTAATAAATTCAATATTTTGAAACAATAAAAATAAAAATAAAACAAAAATATGCTATAAATTGTCCTTAGTGATAAGTGTTTTTTTCTAATTATAATTAAGTCTTGTCAGTCTGAATTATTATTGCTAACATCTGCAATGATTTTCCTTAAATAAAGATAAAGGACATGTTACCTCGGTAATGTTGCTCAATGTGTGCATCCAAATCTCTTAAACTATCAAAATTCTTCATTCCACATATCACACAACCTTCGTTAATGTTTTCCAACAGTGGTATTCTTTGACTATCGGAATCCTATACGCGGTCAAAAACAAAATCGATGGAAAAACATGTTAAACAAACCCAAGGTATCAATGGGCGGGCGTGATAGATGTATTACCGATTGAGGGCTAACAATGTCGTGGTGTTCTTCGTTAATGTGAGTTTCGAGATTATCACATTGGTCAAAAGCCAGCGGGCATATGGGGCAAGGGAAGTCCACGGTACCGGGTCGTCGAGGACTGCCGGGATCGAAATGCATGCGGTTGACGTGCTGCTGCAGACGGTCGGTGTCCAGGTCCACGTAGTCGCAGAGCGGACAACTGACGTTGGAGTCGGCGTCCAGTTTCCGTCGTTTCGACGACGAGCCAACGCTGGACGAAGGGCTGGTGGACGAGTGTACATGGCGTTCGGTTATGTGGTTGGACAGTTTGTTCTCGGTGAGAAACGACTCGCCGCATATCTCGCACACCGTCTTCGATCGGAGCGACATTTTAGTGTCGCAGGGCGTCGCGCTCTCTACGCAAATGTCAATAATGCGCAGAGCGACGAGATAAAAAAAAAAATAGAAAAGAAAAAGAGAAGGATCGCGGAAAACGGGTTGCTGCTGTGGCGAAAACGTACGTCGGACACGGCCAAAAGGCGAGACGGGAGTACAACGAAAATCCCGATTGTCTCTCTACTCGACGACGACGTACGTACCTTACCGACAGTCGCGGGCCAGGAATTAATTTTAGATTCCTTTTATTCTCCGTAATTTACGACGATTCGATTATCATTATCGCGGAGCGCCCAAGATAACAATGGTGCCGTAGGCTGGCCAACGTTATGGATTTTCGCCGTGCTCGTGCCGCGGCGGCGTCTCGCGGACGGCGGGCGTCTCGGTCTTCAGAAGACAAAAGAACGACCGTCGCAAACGGTTCGCCCGTGGTCGAGGCGAAAACGCGATCGCTCGGGCCCACCGAAGCGTTTCCCGACCGTCGCCGTGGAAATGGTCGAACGACGGGCCGGACGTGCTGACGGTGGCAACACTTGTTTTTGATATCGAAACATATGATTCGGTCCTGTTGACGTTTCCTACCAGCCTGCAGCAGCAGCTCTCGTGCCGTCGAACACAATGAAAATAAAAAATAAATAAATAAATAGAATTAAAACGCGTAAACTAATAAACAATAATAGTTGCTGCAGGCCGCTCGGTAGAGGGACGCGACACACTCCGCTCGGCGACGATTGTATAATAATTATTATTATTATATTACCTACCGTAGGCCATCGCCGTTGGGTAGGGGACCTCGACACGAGTTAATAGTTAGAGATACCTCGACTCTCGAGTCTTTTTGTATCAATATAGATTGTGTGGAACGTAATCATCGTCGCGCCGTTGTGTGCCGTCGCTTCGTCCGTCGTCCGCCCCCCGATTCGCGGCAGCTGCTGCGCGACTATCGCGGTCCCGTGATAATTATTAATTTCCCCGTCCGTACTATCTCGTTTCTCGTGCACGTAAGTACCGTCCGTTCTGACACGGATTTCCTTTCTTAAAAACCCACGACCGACCGTTCGCCTGTGTGGTCTTTTTTTTTTTTTTTGTACACGTTCGTCAAATCGATCGTGCCGGTTTGTTTGATTCTCTTTTTCAATTGAAATATCTCGGAATGGCGGACGAGCTGATCAACTACAAATTGCAACTTCAGCAGGTAACTATTGCGGTGATATTTATTTATTTTTATTAACGTTTCGCGTCGTCAAAGCCTTGAACGGTGCCCACGGACGCTGGGCGTTACTACGTCGACAGTCAGAACATATGCTAATGTTCCGCCGTGTGTTCGAACCAAAATCTAACGCTATGACTTGTAAATTATTTGAGTGTAAACGATTGAAAACATATTGCTGAAATGTTTTTAGGACCCGTCGATTGTTATTGTTAAAAATTAACGATTTGAAATTTTTCAAAAAAAAAAAAAATCTCCGACCATCATTTACCCAGCAGTATAATATTTATTATACAACTTAAAATTGGTATGGATATAATTAGTTTATACTTCAGTTAATATCCATTGCAATGAAACTGATTAAGTGTGACCATTCTAATGTAAAACTCTATTGTAAATAGTTTTATAACTACTAGTTATATACTAATAGTTCTATACATATTCAGTTGGATTTTAATGTGAAAGGTAAACTTTTAAAATTTAAAATTACAAATCTCGATTAAACTTTAATTCCTAATGTGTCATAATTAATGTTGCGTATTAAAAACAATTAATTATTAAGTTTAATAATTTCTTTATAAACATAAAATAGGTAGTTGTTAAAAAAGTCGCATGGGAAATTTTTATGATAGGCGCAACAAAACTACTTATGCTTAAAGCCTTGGTTTAATGTTAAATTATAGTTTACTCAATATATTTGTTAAAGTCAAATCTTCATTGACAAATCATCAAATTTAATTAGACTAATTCGTGAATATAAATGACTCAATGGATCAATTTAAATAGTTTCAAAGTGATAGTTTTCATTTTAATAATGTTTTTCGAAGAGTGAAATTTTAAAATGTTTTGTACATGCATTTAGGTTGTAAAACAATATTTACTCTTGTTCTAAGTAATTTAATTATACCTTATTTATTATATATTTTTACCTATCTAACCAATACATTTATATGCTTCAGCCTCAATTATATCATATGAAGACAATGTATGTGATTTTTGTCTACTATTTGAATTTATCTTTCTAATTAATATATTATTAATTTTTATTTTTAATCATTCTTTAATTTTAAATCGTGTTTTACTTAATTATATTAATACTTGATTTAATAATATATTTATAAAATATTTTTACTAACAAAAGTATTATTTGGTTTGTATTTGTATAATTTAATAAAATCTCTACCTTTTCTTTGGAGTTAAAGGTTTTAAAATGTATTAGTGACATTATTTCAAAGTAAATGAAATTTTATTGTGAAAATTCTTCACCGTAAATATTTTTTTTAAAAATAAATAGATGCAGAATTGGAAAACATTATTAACATCATCTGTATCTTACATCGGCTTCATCCAAAATATAAAGGTATTAAATTAGGCAAAAAATTAATTAAGAATATAATTTCTAATTTCTCCCGGTTTATAAAATTGTAGAGAAAATTTGCTGTCCATAAAAGTCTTGAGCTTCAGATTTGTTTTACCAGCGTTATACCCAATACACCTGGCAATGGCAGTTGGAACAGTTTTAGCTGATAATTATGCAGCTACTAATTGGTTACTGTAAAAACAAATAACCATGGTCTGTATTTAAGTAAAAGTACTCCTGGTTGAGATTTTTGAAATTATTTTAAAAGATTTACGGAATTTTTAGGATTCGGCAATGTTGAACAGTCCACATCCGGATGTAATCGTTTATACGCACCGGTAAGGTTTGGCTGGTAAAGCTATGGTCTATTTATTGACTATAGTATGTACATTTTATCTATTCAATACACTTGCTCTAGGCCCTAATTAGCTTACTCTGGGGAAAAATGGACGTTTATGATTTATTTGTTTTATTAAAATTGTACTCTTTATTTTAGGTTGAAGCTGCATTGACCAACAGTCCTGATGATCCAGAACTTATGAAACTAAAAACTGATCTAGAAGAAGTTATTGAATTAACAACTGAACTTGTAAGAACACAAACTCAACCTAAAAAAGAAGTTGGTATGTACTTATATTCATTACATAACAATATAATTATATATTAGAGTTTTCGGTTTTGTCCATATTTTAATATATCTGTATATTAAAAATCTGAATACATGTATCCAAAATGTGTTAACACATGTGTAGGTACTGAATAAACTCGTGAATAAAGTCCAGTTACTCTTGTATTGAGACATTTTTATTGCATATATATGAGAATTTTTTTTAATTAAAATAAATCATATACTATATAAAGTAGTGTATGCATTGTGTTGACAAAATTTAAGCGTAAACATTAAACTAAGGCCCTCGTCCCACTAAGGCGACGCAACGCAACGCGACGTTGACGTGATTTAAAAAAATAGTTGCCAAGTAAAATATCGTACGACCTGACGTCATGAGTTGTGCACACTACAGGCGATATTTCGGCAGTTGCTCAGTAGTCAGTAGCAATCATGTCGTTTCTGAAGATGACGAGTTTTGTATTGTGTCGTATATTGGTATCGACACCGTAAAATTAAAAATTAAAGGAAATATTGGATACATCCATAGATACAAAATAATATTAATTGTCGAACATTTGTTGCCGCTAATGAATTAATGCAAGACGATGTAAAATTTCAATATTTTTATGTAATGTGCCTTCTAGTGTATTCGGGTATTTTGAAGTAATATAATCATGGATATGGCTCTACAGCTTCGACTAGTTTTCAACTAGTTCAGTTTTCTTCTTTTGTTTTTGCCATATTGTCAGTGATATTTGCCAAATAATAATAAAATTATGATATTTCAAAATTTGTTATGTGGTTGACAAGGCAACTTTTATTAAGCGACTGACAGCACGAGTCGCGCGCGATTAGTTGCTTTCGTGTCGCGTCGGTGGGAGGTCTCCGATATATTAACCCGTGTTTTATTAAACAAATGATTATCGCACGATATTTATTTATAATCGCGTTGCGTTGCGTCGCCCTAGTAGGACGAGGGCCTAACTAAACATAAAACTTTAAGATCCATATTTCACACTTATTTTATTTATTCAGACTTAAATACCATTTTTTTTTTAAATATGATATATGTGTTCTTAAATGCACATGGAATATAGACTCATAATATATATATTTTTTTATTTATATATTCTTTTTATTTTAGTTCAAACAAAAAAGGAATCATCCTATCAACCTGATATACTACCATCTGTTGCAAAGACGAAAGGTGAATGGAAATCAGGAGACAGATGTTTGGCTCAGTTGGCTGATGATGGTAAATTCTATGAAGGCACTATTGAAACTATTGATGGAGAAGCTGTAGCCGTTTTAATTGATGGTCAAAAAGCTGCTGCCGTAACGACACTAGATTATATTAAAGATTTGCCCAGAACACATCCAAATGAAATGAAACATAAGTAAGAGTTTAACATTTTTATTTTAGTGTAACTTTTTTCAATTTCTTTTAATGTTTTAGAAAACAGCCTGTAGCTAAATATAGAGAATATCAAAAAAAAAGAAAACTTGCTAAACAACAGAGGTTCAAACAACTAGAAGAAGAACGAGAAGTTGAAAAAAATAAATGGCTTGCATTTGCTACTAAAGTAAGATCCATATTATTTACTATAATAATAAGTATTAATACTATTTTATTTGTTCATACAAATACTGTCAATTTTTATATTTTTATCAGCCAAATTGATTGACTTATTATTATCCTGCTTGGGAAGTATTATGATTTAAGGTTACTTCTCAGTAATATTATACCTAAAAATAAAACATCTAATTTTTTTCAAATAATCTTAGTCTAATTCTTGACAAATTACAAATTTAATGTGCTTTGCACGACGCTTGGTAAAAAAGAAAAAGGTTACTACTAATATAAATTATACAAGACTTTTAATTGTTAATTTTTATTATTTATCCTGATATATATGTATATATATATATATAAAATATAAATGTTTAAATGTTTAAAAGCCACTATTAAAAATATATCAACTTTTTCTGACATGATAGTTTGTGTATCATTAATCATGTAATTTGTTATTTTGAAGAAATATAGATGAAATATTTTAGATCTTATCAGTATAATTGTTCCAATATAATGGGCTATCTTAAAATTAATTAAATAACTTTAGAAATAAAAGGATTTAATATACATATATTTATTTTGATCATATTTATGCATTCTAATTATTTATATTGTGTACAACAATGATCCAGATTATTTGATTAATTAAAAGAAAATATTTGTTATTTAGGGTGTGAAAAAAGGTATACCAAAGAAGAGTATATTCGCTTCTCCGGATAATGTTAATGGACGAGTTGGTATTGGCACCTGTGGTTTAGGTGGAAAAGGTATGACAGAATTTCCAACAGCTGAAAAAAGAAAAAAATAAGACTCTGGTTATATATTGTATTAAACATTTTGTAAAAATAATAATAACAATTTAAGTCATCATATCAATGTGTTAATTTGACCTTTAGTAAAAACAATATTTAAAATCTTAGCATTTTTTTTTTTCAATATACATTTGTGTACATTTTTTTTATGATATAAGATATGTATATTTAATTATATCAAATTGACTACTTCTTTAATTTTATAAATAAAAACATGTTTTTATGTAATAATAATAATAATATATGTTACAATAAATTAATACCATTATTTTACGCAATGTAGTTGTTGGAATAGTTCAATCATTGAAACTAAGCAAGTATCCAAAATCCTAACTCAAAGTGTATTTTAAGATATATATTTAAAGTACTAGATATATCATATAAGGCGTAAAACTTGAAATATAGTATAAGTACACAAGTTAATTGTTAGTATTTGTTTGTAATATTATTTATCCATGTGAAATTAATTATTTACTAACAAATCTTTAAATCAAATAGCATAATGGGGTACAACTCAGGTCTTCGTTTATCAATTGGTGCTTATCACTCAAGTCCAATACCCAGTATAAACAATCTTGCATGCACACCTCCACTCAACATAAGAAGACTGAAAATTACATTAAACCACAAATTAAAATTAGCAAATACTCTTCCTACACTTAACTTCAAACCAAAGTTTCAAATGTTACCAACACTACTCCAGGAGAATAATTTAGACACCTCTAACATATTAACTGCTACACCTACTCTAGCTCCCCAATGGAAAAATCTCAATGATACTTATACCGAATTTTCTTTTTTTTTTTTTAAAACGACACATCCTCTTACATTTATAAACAAGAATTTTTCACTTAATCCATAACACTATAAGCGAAAAAATGTATACCGATGCATCCAAAAACCAAGACGGGGTCGAAGCCGCAGTAATTTGGAAAATTATGAAGTTCATGTACAAACTACCCAACACCTGCTCTGTTTTCACAGCAGAGTCAATCGCCATAATAAAATCTCTCGAGATAATTACCAAACAGTAAACACCACATCCAAGACACCATAATTTTTTCTGACTCCCTCAGCGCCATCAATAATATTAAAAATACTTATTCCCGATCAGACATTAGCTTACACATCCAAAATAAAATATACTCGCTACAACAATGGTTATAAAATCAAACTCTTGAGGATCCCTGGACACGCTAACATCAGAGAAAATGAACTCGACGATCTTGCTGCCAAAACTGCAATCTCTTCTCTACTGTCATCGCTCCTACCAGTGGCGGCTCGAAGGAGGTATATTTGAATCACGTGATTCATAGAAATAATAATGGGTGGGTGGGTATTCTGTGGTTTGGAAAGGTAGTTTGAATAATTTTTGAAAGTTGGTTATTCAATTAGAAATATAATGTTTAGCTCTATATGTGTATCAACGTAAGTCGTACAGTAACAGCCAACACTAGGTTAAGGGACGTCGTACCCTAGTACCCGCATGTTTAAAGAATGGAATATAAATATTATATTTGTTAACTCGAAGAAACTATCGATGAAAGATAACGATTAACGTTACTCATTATAGTAGGTTACTGATTAGAGGTTGGGTGGTGTAAAAATATTAAATGTGAGTCAAGAAAAAAAAAGTTCTAGCCGCCACTGGCTCCTACAAATTACTTCATTCCGGGATGTAAAGAAACTAATACCAAATAGATGTCAAAAATTATGGCACCAGAAATGGACATCCTACTCCACAAAACTAAATACCATAAAACACAACACTGACAACTGGAAATTCCCTATCGAAACACCTAGAAAATTCAAAGTCATTTTAACCAGACACACACAAATCTCTCACAGTTTCCTTATGGCAAAAGAAGTACCCTCAATATACACAGCCTGCGGTGTTGCAGTCACCATCAAACACATTTTCACCGAATGGCGCACATACCAAAACACCAGAACAACCCATAACATATCCGAAACACTGAACAATCATCCTCAATCAATAGCCAACATCATCCAATTCATCAAAACAGCCAAACTTCAAACCAAAATTTAAAATTTAAAATTTATAGTTAGAATAAGATAACAATTAAAACAATTTGTAATCCATGTAATTTAAATTACATTTGTAATCAATTGTACTTTGTAAACCCAACTGTCCATGCTGCTGAGGGTTCTTTAATAAAAAGAAAAAAAGACATAGTATAATATTACACAAGACAAGTGCCTTTATAATTATTTGAATCGATTGGTTACTGGTTTAGTTCCAAATTAGAACAATGTTCTTATAAACCTAACAAGTTAGCGTGTAGGCGTAAAGACTAAAGTGTCATAGTATGTATAATTTTGTTATTTCAAAACATTTGTAATAACATATATCTTATTAATATATGAATGATTAATTAATATTTTACTTTTAACTTTATTGATTTTAGTAATTTGTTTGAAGGTAAAAATTGTATCTGTAATCTGAAATATAAACTTATTTAAAATAACTTAGTTTATCTTTAAATAATGATTTGTTGTTTACATAATAGTATTTTGAAAAACTTGAAATTAGTGCCTGGTTTAAAATACTCATATTATTTTATATTTTAATAATTAATATTAAATATTAATGATTAAATAATACTATAAAATATGACCAATGTAAAATAGCAACTTATGATTTAATTAAACTTTTCTAAATTAGTTTTATTCTAGATAAAATGTAATGAATTTTAAATCCAAATGCTTTTTGGAATAAGTGAAAGACTTACAATTAATTTTATCAAGAATACATTCAAAACATTTTTGTTTCTATCTGCAATAATAAAATGATACAAAACTTTTTAATGTGTTTTAATTTTCAATTATATTTTTCAAACCGTTTATATGTTTTTCAGTATTAGGTGAAAATGAGTTAAATAATTAAAAAGTATAAATCGTAATTGTTTTTATTTGATTAACAAACTTATTAAAATTTATTTGTATTCTGGCAGTGAAAATTTTAAGTTACATTCGAAAATTTCACCAGTATTTAAATAATTTCATAACCAACTATATAGACAAGTGACCTACAACTTCAAACTAGATGCACTAAAGTTAAAGTACAAAACAATTGCAAAATTGTTAAATACATGAACAAATTACTAAATGATAATAAAAATAATGGTTTTCTACTTTTAATTTCTGAAAGTAGCAAATTTAAATTTTCAACTATCACAGGCACAGTGAAATTGATACTATACTTAATTTCAAATACAACTTACGAATCACATTGTTGTGTTCCTCTTTCAAGGACGAAAAAAATAAGATATTTATAAAAAGTAGGTGCCTAATCACATCCGGCGGAAATGAGTAATGATCATAAATTTTACATTTTTATTATATTCGAATTTCATGTTACCAAGCTATACAACATTAGGCAACATAGCTATATACCAAGTCAATTGCCTAGTTTGAATACATGTTATAGATTATATAGAATTTGTACTGTTTGTAATACCTATTTACATAACATAGTTGTCTAAAATGGATGTATAGGGAAAATCGTTAGTTATCATTAAAACCTGCAAATTCTATATATCTATTAATATTTTCCCTCGATCTACTTATTGGCTTCATCAGGTACCTACAGAGTACAGGGCCATAGGCATAACTGAATAAGACACAAAAGTATAACACCCCTGGGCCACGACATCTTATTCTATAATTAGATACCTACCTACATAAAAATAAATGTGTAGATATTGAAATAAACATATCCGGGCATTTGTTGGCTTATTCCTTTTACATTGACCTCAGGTGACAAATTTGATGAGTGATATCAACATTTTAAATGTATAAGATATTGTATAATTGTATAAAAATATATGTTAGGTTAACCTATGAAAAATGATAGATTTTCAACTTATCTATACTTTATAGTCATCAGACTCAGACGACGTGTTAAATATTTTCACTAATTAAGGCAGACGTCTGAATTTAATTTTAATTGTTATGTGTAATATGACATACCTATTATGTATTATCAAAATATCAGGTGAAAAAGTAATAAATAAATTGTTCTACCTAGAAAATATTCACTTTCAATTAATTCAATTTTTTTAAATACATTTTTCTTGTCCTGTGTAGCCCCCATAGACGTGTATACCAAATTACGCCCAAGGTGATTTTTCATTATTTTCCATTCATTGGTCACTACTCACTACAATAAATTCAGGTTTGTGAATTGTGCAACACATACGTATATTATATAGATTCCGAGTGAAACTAATAGTTTCAAACTATGTAAATTTACTATAGCATAGCGTCATTAGATTAGCGTGAATAAATAAGTTTTAAACGATTATACAAGGCTAGACAAGTCAGACAATTTTGTTAAAGTTCATACAGAAAAAATGTAATTATGTTTTAAAATAAAAGTTACATCTCTTTTTTGCACTTGTTTAAGATACAGCCGTACAGGGTTAAGTAGAAAAAAAGTACATAACTTAACTAAATAAAAAAATAGTTAATTTTTTTTTGTTTTTTAATTGATATATGAATCTTTTCCAAAGCACAACAAAAATGTTTCATTAAAATATATTCATATTGGTACACAAAATTACATGGATTAAATATTGTAAAAAAATAATCTTATGTAATTTGTATTGTAATTTACAAAATTAAATACTTCCATGTTTTGTTTTTTGGTGTAAAAACAATAATTTGTGTAAAAAACATAATACATATATTATCTTAAAGTGACTATAACGTATTTTAACTGAAAAATAACTGCGTAACTGGGTGATAATCAAACTGGTTAGAAATTACTTTTAAAAAAGTAACTCGTTTATTAACTTGGTTAAAAGTAACTTAACTTAAACTTTTTAACTCGTCTTTGCCCAGCCTTGTTCACATATATTTAATATGTACATTGTATTAGTGTTACCTACGTCGAATTCGTGAAATTGTCGATTTCACGAAATCAACACCACTGCCGAATATAAAAATGTATTTAAAGAACATAAGACTACAAATTGCGCGAAATCGTCAACCCGGAAAAATAAACAACTATAATAATTATGAATGACTAAGAAAAATTAGAGATACCGTCCAACTATTAAATCTGATTGTGGTTGATAATTAAGTTAATGTATATTTTAAAATTAATTGGTTAGGTTAAATTAAATCAAAACAATTTTCTTTTATAATTATAAGTACAATATAATATGTAACAATTATTACGTCTAGTATATTTTGGCAAGTTCGAATGACACGCTGCACTGCATATCATAGCATTGATTTGGCACGTGTATATCTTGGATAAAGTATATAAGATAATATATTTTGTATTTAGACGTGAACTACCTACATATAAACAATCAACTTTTCTTATTATTTTATTGTGTTCTATATATTAATACCACAGTATATTGTAATTATACCGTGATTTATACCACTATGGGAATCTAGGGTATTTAGGATTTTTCCAAGGTAGGCATCAAAATAAACAATTTAATAGGAATTAGGAACCCCTTAATTAGTATTAAGCTTTAATGACTATACTGGACAAATGTATGATTTATATACCTAGGTACTGCGTAGGCAAAAATTTGAGGACTTAACTCCATAGCACAACAACAAAGTTACAAAAGAGTTACAAAATACACGGAAGTATGAGATCACATATTTAAATGAGATAAATTACAAATAAACCCCGTAAAATTTTGATTATTTTTTACTCTAATTGTGCATTTAAATAATTAAATATAAAACAGCAGTAGATATGTTTTGAAAAACTTAATATAATTCATATTTAATAGTTAACAGATATTAAAAAGCGACAATGTATTTTATTCTGAATTATATTTTTATTTTATGTAACAAAATTTAGTTTCCTAGATTTTTTAGATAATCGTCCACAACTTGCTAGTCAAAAAATCTAAATATTTCACAAATTACTATTTACCAGTACCAAAGAGCCATAGAACTAAAATAAATTTAGTTTTAAATAAAAAAAAGTATTCATCTCAAATCTTGGGGGGGGGATCTAACCCAATAATCTCCCCCGTAAACCTACCATGTAAGAATGTCAATAATTGGTACTTGTAAGTTTTAGTAGTCTCTAGTCCGAAAATATTTAATTTTGTATTTACTATTTATTTATATCAAAAGTAAGTAATAATTTAATAATAAAAACTTGTTGTTTTGTTTTAAAACTAAAAATCATCAAATAATGTGTTTTACGTATAATTTATTCAGCAAACTTAACTTAATTCATAAAATCGGTAATCATATTCTGCAGATTCCATGAAATCAGCAATTTCATGATTCACCGTAATAATAATAAGTGATACTGTTACTGAGTTCGCCAATAACTTAATCTTTGGCAACCAGATTTTTTTTTTTGCAATTCGCAAGCAATTTAAATGTGTATTAACTATTAACTATTAAGTAACTTCAAAGTTTTTATTTTATGCTTTTTTTTCTTTGGCGTCGGGATCGTATTTTTTTTCTTGAATGTGCGTAGGTGTTTATAATTATTTTTCATTTTATTTCGCATGAAACCAAACAAAATTTTCAACGTTTTCAGTGTCCATCGTATTACAATATATATATATATATATATATATATATATATATATGTAATCACTGCGGTTATGATAAATAAACATGTATTTTAAGTTAAAAGAACTCGACTATTACTACGCACACGTAACTACGTAAAGACTGTTTTTTGAAGAATTAATGTTCACCATTTCACTATTAGTTGCTGTAATGTGTTATTATTCACCTTACTGCTTGGGAATTGTTTTTTGGTAAAAATTCGCCAAACATAAGTAACGTTTTGGTGATTGGTTTCGTTAATTTTTCAAAATTAATTTATCTAATTAAAAATGAATAGTTGGACCCTTAATGACTCTTAATCATTAAAATTACTCTATGGCCATATTTATATTAATTGAATTTGAACAAATTGGTAAAAATGATAATATATTCAAAATATCTATTTTTTTTTCCTCGGCCGAGTTTACAATCGCCCCTTTTTACTGGTGTAATTATACATATTTTTTTACTTTATCATCCTTGATAATTAATGGCCAACACAGAAAGACGAAATCAAACAAAACTAAACGATAGTATCCTAAATTCAACAAGAAACCAATGGCAAACGACGCGTTCCATATTCAAGTATACAAAGAATAAAAATAAAATAAAATAATAAAATATTTATTGATAAATAATGAGTCAGGAAAGTTTCAATTAAAAATTAATATATTTTTATTAATCAATGATGATAGTGAATTTTAATCAATTATATTTTCATTGGTGGAGAACTGATGACATATAATTTCAATTTTCGCACGCTTGAACATTTTTTACATAATTTTTTTATTAAATAATCTTAAATACCACTGCAATATTTCCACTTACAAAAAACCATATTTGGAAAATTAAGGGGCTACAAATGTATACTATTGTGACATTAGTGTTATGTAAGTAGTCGAAAGTTCAATCCCATGCAACCCCTCAATTACGCCACTGAGGTGTAGACTGTAACTCCAATAGTAAATATAAAATAAAAGAGTGACTGACTATTATGGAAAGAGAATACGATGAACCTGTTAAAATAGTAATCAGAATAATTTATAAGGCCATAGAATAAAACTAATTGACGGAGGCTTAAAAAGAGATCCGTGTTGTGATTGAAAGAAATATGGTAAATTGGAAACGTTGGGTGTTAAAGTAAAGTAGTGATGATCAACTACGTCTCACTGGCCAAATACGGCCTGTTGGCCAAATATGGCCCGCTATCATTAATAAATTGGCCTGTCAAATTATTCAATAAGACTTGAAAAAAAATAAATATTCATATACCTCAAAATGTAAGTGTATAAAATAAAATATAAATGAATATTTCTTCTTTTCTCATTTCAGTATAGTATTCAGCGTTGTTCAGTGTTTCAAAAAAAAAAAAAAAAAAATTGAGAATAGACTCAGGACATCGTGTTTTTTGAAATTAATAAGAAAACAATTTACTTTTTTGTAGAATCTTGGAACGTCAATAATTTTTTTATGGTCTCCATTTAAAAAAGGTTGATCACTGCTGGTGTAGAGGATGTAATAGACTTAGCTAGATAAGTTGAAATTGAAAATTAGGATGACATAGTCACATATTCCAAATAGCTGGAAGAAATTTAATTATCAGATTCCATTTTAATTAAATCCCGTTATTTTTTAGTACAAATGAGAAATAATAACATGATCTTGAATAGAAACTAATATGGGATCCTTAAAGTTATTTCCCGCTTAGTTTTCTTAGATTACAAAGTATGTTTGTCTGTAAGTATGTCAATATTAATTAATACACTTAAATTTTGAGTTTTTGTCTACAATTTTGGGATCAAAAGTAATAATCATACTAAACTCTATAGAGACAAGTGCGAGGCCTCTCCAGACCAAAGAATCTTGAATTCACTTAAATAATTACAATTAATTTTGTATATCAATATCTGTATGGCGGTATGACGTGAACAATGCTGTTTATTGGTAAGTCTGTCTTACCTATGATAATCAATGGAAATCAAACGAATGTGATTGTTTAGGGAAAGTAAAATTATTTAATGAATTATGACTATGTACGAGTATATCATACGATTAATATGTATGACTCAGTGACAAGTTCAAAAAATACAAGTTCGGTATAGAAGATAACCTAAGGCCCTTTTCACACATACACGGTTTCCGTGTAAACGGTTCCGTGTCGGTTTACTAATATTTAGCAGCTTTAATCTGACGTTTCACACGTTGCCGTGACCGTGTGTTTATTATTTTTTTAAACATAGTCGCCCTGCTATCGGGGAATCCCGGGCGAAACCCGGGATTGAAAAAGTGAAAATAACAATCGAGTAAGAACAGACGCGTCTTTTTACTCGGACGTTTCGAATCATCACGAATCCCGAACTAACCGCCGTTTTTGAGCGATTCGCTCTTGAGTTCGCTTTTGTAATTTTTCGTTGTTTCGAAATGAGCCGCGAGATGCTGCCCGCGGAAGCGCACTTCTCGGCGCGTTTCGCCGAGCCACGCAGACGAGCGCGACGGTCCGGACGCCCGTAGCCGCGTCAGCCGTCGCGTGCAACAGTTCGAAAAGATGGCGTGCGGGATGGACGCCGTGGACACGTGTGGCCGCGTCTGGGACTTTGGACGTATGGCCAGCGGAGGTCACCAGCCGGCTTTTTCGCACACGCGCGACGTCGAGGATAACATAATAATATTATAATGAAATAATTATATGATATAATATAATAATGAAATAACATAATTATGACGTATGATAATAATATAGTCATCCAGACGCACGCACACACACACACACACACACACACACACACTCGAATAATATTTTGTATATGAGCGTGTTGTGATATGATATTCCACCTGAAGTTTATATTTAGTTGAACGATTGAGGACAAACTTTGCCATAAAATATACATTTTGCCATTGAGAAATACATTTGTCGAGGAGGAGATATTTTGCCATAGAGGGATATAATTGCCGGATAGTTCAAATGCCGACATAGAAGAATTTTTTTGCTATAGAAAACAAATGTTGCCATAGAGAAATACATTTGCCATAGAGGGCAAGAGTTGCCATAGAGAAATGCATTTGCCATAGAGGGCAAGAGTTGCCATAGAGAAATACATTTGCCATAGAGGACAAAGAGTTACCATAGAGAAATACATTTGCCATAGAGGACAAGAGTTGCCATAGAGAAATACATTTGCCATAGAGGACAAGAGTTGCCATAGAGAAATACATTTGCCATAGAGGACAAGAGTTGACATAGAGAAATACATTTGCCATAGAGGACAAGAGTTGCCATAGAGAAATACATTTGTCATAGAGGACAAGAGTTGTCATAGAGAAATACATTTGCCATAGAGAACAAACTTTTACACAAAGGAATACAATTATTGTCACAAAGGTTATTTTTTTCAAAATAAATATCAAATATTTTTAATAATGTTTAACAGACAAATGAAATATATGACATTTTATTCAACAATATCATCGTCAAAGAGAAACAAAAATTGTTTAAATGATACACTACACATTCTTTTGACGGTTCAAAATTCACCGCAGGACTGCAAAGTGAGTACGCAAAAAGTTCGATTGCACTACTTACAATACGCATGATAATAACCACGACTTAGCTAAAACTCGTTGTTCGTGAATTTCTGTTAGATTCGTTTTGATTTCGACGGTTTTTTTCAAAAACCCCCTCCTGAAATTGTTTCCTGCGTTCACCCCTGGTATGACTATATTGGTTTTCCACCACTATCGTTGAAGTCTCTAACCTTTAGGCCGTGTCAAAAGTTGATACCAAAATGGTTCCCGAGCTCTTCCTAACATGGTCAAATCGGTTCTCGTTCGGATTTATGATCCTTCAGCTCATTAGCCGAATTGTATTCCTAAATTCTCATCATTGTACCAGATCAGTTCTTTAATAATTACGTTCATACGTGACATTTACATTGTAACAGACTATACCTTTCTTCCAGAGATATAGACCTGATTAAATAAAACATCGTTAAATCAACAAATTGTGAATTATTTAATTTCAAGCTATATGCTTTGTGAAAAACTTACCAGTACTTATTCTAATATATTTCACTTCACGGAGACTCTTAAGAACACATATTTTAAATTATATCTAACTTTGCAACAACAGTACTTAGCTATTGAAAAATAAGCCACTAAACAAGAAATAATAATTTAACAAATGAATAACTAAGAAATATTATGCGAAAGAAGCGTAAACGTCTTAACAAGATTATGAAAGTTTACTATGTAGGTTTACGTTGAGGTTTTAGTTTGTACCTAATACTAATAGCTCAAAAACAGCGAATTACCTAATCACATTCGAATAATTGTTCTTGGTGTTATTATAATATTTTTAACAGAAAAATATGAATAAAATAAATTATACCTTGATATAAAACATGTAGCTAACAACTAACATAATAATATGTATAATATTTTGAACATAGAAATTTTATTTACATGTATAAAAGGCTAATTTTGAGCAAAGCTAGGTTAGAGGTATTTATTGCCTATAGGTGTTATCTACAATCATGTTCATTATTATTATAATTTTTTTTTTTTTTTGTAACATTTTTTCGGGTTTCTAACCTAAGACTATCCAAAATTACATTTGGTCTGTCTATAGATAAGAAATTTTACTGATTAAATTTAAAGAGGCTGTTTTTTCTTTATCCTCAAGTATAATTTTCATTCTTGGAAGAAACTACCGTAAAATGGTAAAATATGCTGTAAATAATAATTTAATTACCTATTAATTCATAATTGAAAAGTAATGTTGTGAGGTAATATATTATATTCATAGTCCTGTAGTAGAGGTTCTCAACGAGGAGCGGTAGAAGGAAAATGTGGGGCAGTGAACTTGGTTTTGGTAGTAGGGGGGGTGGTGAGTATGTTTTGGGCGTAAGGGGGTGACTGGGATTCAGTACTGTAACAGCGTGAAAAAAATATTTGCTCCTCAGGGAGGCGGTAACTTTAAAAAGATTGAGAAACACTGTTCTATAGGTGTATTATTTAAACTCAAGAATAGCGGTTCCCAACCAGTGTGCCGTGAAGCCTTTATAGATGTGCCACGAAATGTTTCAATTCTAAAAATATTTTGAACGATTCATTTACTGGTGATTATCTGATTCGTAGTATCTTGAGTTTTTGATACACAGCGTAATAATAATTATTGTCGTTCACTATTTCTAATTAAATAATTTTATCGATTTAAGTAGATATCGAGTAGATATCTACTTGATGGTGGCATTGATTATAATCAATGATGGTAGTTAGTCGTCCGTTGTGAAGTAAATTTATGTGTACCGACACGAGGGTGTACCTGTCAACTATTCAACCTAGGGGAAAACTTATAATGAAAGATAATCAAACCAAAATTTCTCACAAAATTATTAATTGGCAGTCGTATTTTTTTTTCTATAGTAATAAATTTAAGATTTATAATAAATTAAAATATGATGTCACATAATTTTTCCTAACCTTAATGAACGCATCACTTTATATTGTAAACTAGTAATAATTTAATGATGAAAAAAAAGTATAGATATTATAAATACGTAAATTAATATACATAGCCACATAGTTATATATATATATACATAACATTTATATACTGGTGTCAAATGTGCCGCGACTAAAATATCTGAATATAGGATTAGTGTGCCGTGAAGTAAAAACGTTGAGAAATGCTGGTCTAGAAATATACCTTATTTTTTGGACATTTTCATCAAAAAATTTAAAATTATTTATATTAATAAGCTATGACCTGAAAATTTAACATATTCATACTCATCATATTCATATCCAACTTAATTACTTATGAATGACACTAAAAAATGAGTATATATATTTTTGCCATCTATTATTTGTCACGCTCGTTACCTACCTATACTAAGGGTGAGCTCACGGAAAAAGGGAAACAGAGTAAGGTTGTCACATCCCTCCCTTAGACTTTATTTTTTGGTATGTTATTTTTTCATTAATTCAAAAAAACTGTATATCTAATTTACAGTCAAAACAAAAATAAATTATATTATATACCGTGCCATTTCAATTATTTCACTAAGTTAATAACGTGTAATGAAGAGACAAAAGGCTAATCAATGTTTTTAAAGTATAATTTACCATTTTTTTGTACATGTATAGGTAGTTAATTTTTACGTTGGTATAATAATGTTCTCAATTTGAAATTACCATACTTTAATCAAGTTACATTATCAGTGAAAATTAATCTTATACCATTTTTTGGTAATTTAACAACCAAAATCAATAATGAAAATGGAAGAAATGTCAACAGTATTTGATTTTAACACAACTACCTAACTAGATTTTTTACCTAGTTTTTTCAAGAAGGGAACGCTTTATAGGAATGTTAAGTGTCCCAACATTTCGATAACATATACGTATTATACACATTTTATTGTGTATTTTATCTTGTGATATTATGTTGTCAATAAAAAAATAATAATAGTATAATATAGGACGGCGTGATAATAACATCACGACCAACTACGAATACACACACACACATATAATATAATACATATTTAATTTTACGCAAGCGCATGCACATCTTCATATGATGAAATTGTGTCGCGATTACGAATAGGGATATTAACTGTGTTCAATTAAATTCCCTACCATTAAACACAAATAATGACATACTTACTCAGTTACTCTGTCCACTAATCAACACAAATATAACCATCTCCATTAAATTTGCTCATAAACACACATCATTTGTTTATAAGATATTTGGTATTTTTTGTGGTTCTTTAAATGTCTGCTGTAAAAAATTTCAATGTTTAAGTTTTTTGAAATGAATTTACATTACTAACACAATTTTAAAATGTGTTGAAAACTGTTGACTAAACAAAAAATAGGTAGTATTTGTGATTTGTCAATAGTTTTTCTTCGTGAAAAGAAAACCGTCTACCAATAAAAATAGTTAAATTTACCAAACAAGTATATTCAATATTGATAAGATTGAAAATTTTATTATTTTTCTAAAACTCCAAAATAATGGTGCAATTACAGTAAGTTAAAATGTTAACATATTATTAAAAATAGAATTGTACAAGGATAAGTTTTTTTTTTTTTTTAATCGTTTGAAATTAGATTTCTAATTTGTGTGTATATTATTATAAATTTTTGCTCAAAATTCAAAACACCCATATAGGGTATACCAATATCTTGTACAAGGAACAAAGAATGTACTCTAGTACGAAGTACGAGTATAGCTTTTTAAGCAACATTTTTTCTGGAAACCAAGCCGAATTTCGTTATTATTTTATTGACTATAAAAAAAGATAGTAACAAAACTACTGAAACTAAGTAGTCATGGAGGAGTGCTAGAAGCCTAGAGGTTAGAATAATAATCCTCTTGCTTCTTGCTGTTGACATCATAAAATAAAAATGTTATGTCTTTGCTTAATCCTTATACAAGGTAATACCGTACATGTCATTGTGTAATAGTGTTATTGTTTTCTGAATATTCAATTGCTTAGAATTGTTTAACTTTTTGCGGTTTATATGGCATATACACACGCAGAACTTAATACAGCTTAACAAACAGCATACAGATATTATATTGTACCTAAATATGATTAACGTTTACCTATATCGTGAAAACGATTGTATTTATACAAGGTCACGTCCGAAAAAATCAAGTACCTATAAATGTGCAGGTAATCAATAAATGACACGAAAAGGTTCAAACTAAAAACGGCGATGACAAAAATAAAAAAAGGTATGAAAATAGTGTTATGAACAATATATGTGGAAATGTATACAGTGTATATTTTTTTTTAAAGTATAAAAGCGTTTATTGTTAATTTACAATCTATATAATATGTACAATAAGTAAATGTGTTGTGCAAAAATTGGCTATGATAGACTTGAAAGGAGAACTCGCGGTCGAGTAACCTAACAGTATACATTATACATTATAAATTCATATAAAATATAATAATTTAATACGCAAAATAAGTAACGTTTAACTAGGGTTGCCATACGTCCTGTTTTTCACAGGAATGTCTTTTATTTTTATTTCATCGTTGTGTCCTATTGTCCTGACAAACGTGTCTCAGGACGCTTTTTGTCCTGATTTTTTAGTCAATATTATAAATCTATAAATATGTTTGTATTATATAGGTATAATATACACAAACAAAATACCCCAAATTATTCAATTTAATAAGTTATTCGAATAAAAATGACAAATTACAATGCGTAGACATGAAATCCAAAATATTATCATCAATATGAACGAAAATGTTTTTTTTTTTTTTAAAGTGAGTTTTTGATAACATTTTTAAAATTTTTAATTTATTATGTTATCTTTATCTATAGGTACCTTATTATTACTTTTCATTTTTTTTCATTTTTTTTTTTAATGTGTTTATTAAAAATTATGTATTCGTTTTGTTACTGCTTTATAAGAATAGAAATAATATTAATTATATAATAAATACTACATAAGTAATAAGTATTAAATACCATGTTAGGTATATTGAATAATGTTTTTTAATTATGACACAAAATTTGATTAAAATTATTTAAAAAACCTATGAAAATTATTTTAATCCTATTTTTAATTTTTTTAAATATGGCTAAATATGGTTAAATAATTTTTATTATTATTTGAAGAGTTCATAAAAATAAAACACAAATAAAATGATTTAAAAATACACCAATAAAAACACGTATCCAAATGGTTTTCGAGATTTTGTGAATTATGTTAGAAAAATATTTGGGGTAAAAATATTTTAGGTAATAACCTAAGTATAATATTACATTTTCAGGTCTTTTATGACAAAAAAATTTCAATTCAATAGAACAAATTATAAAAACTCGGAATAACAAGTTCAAAGTATTGTATTATATAAACGGTGTAAATGTGGTTACTGCATTTTTTTTCTCTTCAATATCAAAAAATGTACTTAAATCGAGACCGGGCCAACAAATTGTAGCACTTCGGGCACAATTAATATTTGCGGCTCCCTCCAGAAAAAATTATATTACCTTAAAATATAATCAAGATTTATTTTAAAGCTTTATATAATCATTTATCGTAATTTATTATTTATCATTCATCATAATCCTAAGGATGCAATTGCAAAATGTTAGGAATACAAACGTAAATATAGATAAACTTTAAAAAAACAGCGTATTTTAAAAGTTATATTTTCAACCCGGAAATTGACATATTTTTTCCAAACTTTCGTAAATTATGTATCGGTATAACATTAAAATTTGGTGGAAATTTCAAGTTTATAGTAATAATAATTTTCTAGTCATAACTAAATAACTAAAACCGATTCAGTGGAAGTGTCGTTTACGGAAAATGTTACCATTTTTACTAGGTTGTTCGAGAATTTTTTCCGTGCCTGGAAAAACTATCGAGAACAGAGAAAAACGACCTCTTTAAAGTACCATCTAGATTAAATTTCTGATCTATAAAGTTGCTGAATGAAACTTTTAAAGCATTATTATTACACGAAAAAGTGTTTAAAGAAACAAAATTAAAAAATAATCATCATTGTAAAATCAATAGATCCTTTGCTTCACTCAAAATCTAAAATAATGTTTGTATTTGCTCTAAGTTGAGTATTAACTGGCTACTACATAGTTATTTGTGAAACATTTATTAGGAAAATTTGGGCCATTTTTTTTTTAACATACCTTAGGTGGGGCCTAACTTATCAGTTAAGAAAGTGTAGAATTCGCCAATCACAATTCTATAATAGAGATACGTCATTTTTGAATTATTTTGGGGTAAGTTAATTTGGCTCACCATTATCTCGATATGTGTATCAGCCAAAATTCACGCTTGATAATTTTGCAAATGAGCTTGTGTTTATTTATATAGACATAGGTACAGTCATATATACTCACATCACTACGCCATTTCCTCTTATGTTTCGAGGAATTTTTTTATAACACAAAAGGTCTAAACCTATTTACGATTGTAAATTATGATAGCGTATGCATAGACTTGATTAAAGTTTAGGGGACGAGAATCTATATATAAAATCATATTTAGGTTTGTATCTTTAAATGTATATATAAATATATATTTTTTTACATACTTATACCTAATTTAAACATATTGTTTTAGTGATAAGTAATATAGGAGGTAATTAAAAAACAAAAATATTGGTATTTTTGAAGGTATAAAATGAGGATTGTCCAAGTCTATATTAATACGTAAACTTCTTTAAATATTAAAAATGTAGAATAATAAATTTGACGCCAAAAACTTACTATGGTCAAATAATGCCCGTTGTCGTGAAATAATAAAAAAGAAATAATCGAGTACGTCCAAAAATCGTCATGCTAAATTGACCTAGGTCAAATTAACCGTTAAAATTGCTACTGACTGCATATACCACGAATGATTTATCACGACGGAAAATAACAAATAAGTTACAGATTGATAAAGGACTCAGATATGACAAAATGCCCTTAATTAATGCCTTTGAAACCTTTTTGACGTTCATAAGCAACAACGGTACCACGTGTATTTAAAATGAAATGTTCTCAGGTACGATTAAAATTTCGTTTGTTTTTATTTACTTAACTAGTAAATTGCTTAGTATAAACAATTCTTTTCGGCAACTTTAACACGAAAATGATATGTTGCTATAAAATTATGTATTTGCATTAGATTACAGTTATGAATAGGTAGGTATAGGTGTAGTGCCTATGTACTATTGATTTTGAAAGCTTGATATTAATTTATAAATTCTACCGAGTGTTTTTGTCAATTTGTCACTATGTTATCCGTTTGTCGTCGAGTGTTTAGTAAATAGTTCCAATTTTACGATATTTCTATACGATTATATTTACGTATTTATCGCATAAGCGTACCAACACTTACGGTAAAAAATTGTTATTAATATTGCCGTAGGTACGTAGATTTTTTGTCGTTAATAGTTTAAACCCGTATTGAGGAGCACGGAGAGAATTCCCAAAATAAATCACAGCTGAAAAGCCGAGGGATAGTTACGAAATCGTCGTTGCCATAGGCGTTAGGGCGTAGCTATTAGCGCAGCGCAATGTCTCTATCTGCCGACGTGAAAATTTGAAAGCACTTAAAGTCGCGCCATTTCCACCACCATGTTATTATATCGATTACCTGGTAAATGTTCATCGAGTGAATTCTTATCACCAATTAGTAATAATAATAATAATAATAATAGTAATTTTCGTACACAATTTTTTTCCCTCCGCTCCGCATCGACTCGGCCCCCGTTGACCCGTCGAGTGTTGTTGAATTTGCGCTCCCGTTGCGGGAGAAAAAAATTGCGTACCTACGATGCGAAGCGTCGCCGTCAGATGATGTACTGAACTCGGCGGCACACGGCGCGGCGCTCCGATCATTTAGCGGTGGCGATGAACGGCAGTCCTGTACATGCACAAGACCCAAGCACAATGTCTAAGTTTTTAAAATTAGCGCACAAATTCAACAGCTTCTACTTGAACGGTACGTTTTTTCGTCGAAATGTTTCTCACGGCCGCCAGCGGTAGCGGCGAGTGCACGGTGTTTAGGTTGCTTTGTGCGCTCATTGATTACCTTCCTACCCGGTGATTATTTTTTTTACGCCTTGAACACTCTCACTAACAATTGTCGTCTGTGTGAAAATTCAGGTTTACAGAAAAAAGAATGTCACGCGTTCATTGTGGACGGCATTCAAGTAGGCTTAGTCCGAGCCACTGTCATGACAGAATTGAGACGCTATCCGAATGTGTTCATCATCAACCCCAATAGCGTCACATTGAACCCAGCATTCAGAAATTACGATGAACGTTCAGCGAATATTGAGTCTGTACTTAAAGATATGAAAAATAAACAATTGTTTGTAACATTGAAAGGGTGGAGGGATGAGGTATTGATATAAGCCTTTTTCTTTTTTTTTGTCTTTGATATATAATAGCAATTTTATTCTTGTTTTGCTGTTCATTATTTTACATAACTAATTTTGAAAATCACCTTAATGCTTATTTTCCATTACTAACAAAAATATAATATTATGATTCTATAACAAATAATTAACAGTCTCTGTTTTAATGCAGTGTTATGAAGTACGGACAATGTTTGCTGATCAACCGTTGCTAAAAATGGATCGGTCTGCTACATGTAAATGTCCTAGAGAAATGTTGATTTTTAACTATCTAAATATTTGTATTGATTATTTAAATTGTAGGTTTATTTGGAATTTGCAATTATGGTGTGGATATTAATGGTTATGTGAACCATCCACAAAAAGGATTATGTATTTGGCTTCAACAGAGGTCATTGACTAAACAGACATGGCCCGGAAAATGGGATAATATGGTGGCTGGAGGCTTATCAGTTGGAAATAGTGTTATACAAACTGCTCACAAAGAAGGTGAAGAAGAAGCATCATTGACTGCAGATCTTATGAAAAATTTGCAATCTGCTGGAACTGTATCGTAAGTTTTTACTTTTATTTTTTATCTCCAGAAATAAACATCTATTCCATGTTTTAGATTTTTCTATGAGAGTGAACGAGGTTTGTTTCCTGATACTGAATTTGTATTTGACTTGGAATTACCTCCAGATTTTGTTCCTTGTAATCAAGATAATGAAGTAGAAAAATTTGAATTATTGACTGCAAAAGTTAGTAGCTATTTATTTACTATTGAAATATTTAATTTTCATTTATTCAACTTATAATATTTTAGGAAACGGTAAATAGAATTTTATCGCCTGATTTTAAGACTACTAGCTGCCCTGTAATTATTGATTTTTTAATCCGACATGGAATTATTAATCCAGAAAATGGTGAGCTCTATTTAATTCATAATTTTCTTTTTTAGACCTATTGTCTTAAATAGAATAATATTTTTTATTATGTTTGATTTGATTAAAATTAGGAATAAAAACTTATATATAAAACAATTTTAATTTTACAGAGCCACGTTTTCCAGAATTGGTTGAATTATTACATGTACCTCTCCAGTCTTTATATAAGAAATGTGACAATTTATTGACTGAAAATGGCCATTCAAAAGCCGTGTGAATTGTTTGTTGTGTTAATTTTTTTGAATGTCTTCTTTCAACTCATATTTCCATATTTAAATTTTAATTCTTATTCTTTATTTAACTTGAAGTCATTTTTTTGTTTTTTTGCCAAATATATGCTAAACCCCATTACGTTCCTTCCATTTTTATTGTGATACATAAATTAAATGCGTACCTTACGCTCTAATATTTGTTATTATTTAACTATTTTTATTTTTATTTTATAAATTTAAAACGTTGTACTAAACAATGTTATTTTTTTAATTATTATTCGTGTATTTGAAATTGAAAAATCAGATTATGTATTAATATTTAAAGTTTTTTATACTATTCAATAGCGTTTTGTTAAATAAAATTAGAAAAATTAAAAATTTAGACATAATGTTCACAATCATTATAAGCTTTGTGGTTTGGCTAGTTTAATCTATATTTTTGAATAAAAACACTTAAAACCATTATTAAGATCATATTAAAATTGTAGTGTTATATTGAAGTGATATTAAAAATAAAAATTTTATGTTTTTTGTCTTTAATATTTGTATTGATTTGTATGGTAAAACCCAATAAATACTTACCAGTGAAATCTTTTTTTTGTTGAAATTGTTGTTTTATTATGCCATGAAATGTTCCTATACAAAATTATTTGAATTACACCCATAAATCAATAATTATGCAGTTAATTATTCAATAATTTGATTTTAGGATTCATTTTTGAATTTTTGATACATACTTTAATTTTTAAAAGTATATTTTCTGTATTATTTTTGGGTTAAAAATACAATTTTGGTACTATTAATAATATTTGACATGTTGATGTTGGTTGTTAATTGAAAACCAAAATTTTTTTTACAAATCGACTTATTATTAGTGGAGAAATTTAGATAGACATATTGAATACTGATGAGTATTAATAAAACTAATTTTTGAAAATCACAGTGTATCCAATTGTGTACATCTCAATTACTTTTTTTAAGGATTAAAAAAAAACAATATATGTACTTTTTAAAATATTAAAACTACATTTTATGTAATTATTTAAGAAAACTTCAAAACCACATGTACACATTTTTTATATAAATGAAGTTTTAAAAAGTTCAAAAAAATGATTGATTAAAAAAGGAATGATTTGCCCCAGGATACTCACAGTAAGACATGCTATATAATACATCGACTAAAACCAGGTATTTGAATTTTGAATTTAATTTTTTAAATTATAATTTCTTCGCAACCAATAACCGAGTCACTATTATAATAATTCCAGTTGATATGCTATCTAAAGTACCATAGAAAACAATAGACTGTGTCTTTTTTATGCATACAATATGTGTAAACAGCTTAGTTTTTTTCATTATTTCAGTTATGAGGTTTTATGCTGTGTAATTAAATCTTATCATTTTGATTGAGGATTAATCAATTCGAAAAATTAAAAATTATCAGTGTATACTAATGAAACATTGTGCTACAATCAATGTAAGACCAATCAAAAAATCAATAATTCAAATTATTGTAAATTAAATTGATGCAATTATTGCATTAAGTTTATTAATATCATTTATTTCATATTGTAAGAGGTACTTTTAAAAATGTATTTATAATATAAGAAAAACTAGTGTAAAATACTTATTAAATCCCCGTGTAGGTATCTACAAAGTGAATTAAAAAATCTTAACTAAAATCTTGTCCTAGAGAATAGAAAAATCAATACCTACTTTATATCCGAAATGCAGTGAATCTTACATTTTATTAATTTTTATTCTTTTTTTCAGTTACTATTTTTTGGGGTGGTAGACTTTGTCTTAAGTTAGGTACATTCATTCCTTCCATAGATTAGGAATGTTATCTACCTTGATACTTAATTACATTAAATACATAATTTCTCTAAGTTTTCCCGATAATTGAAAAAACTGCCATAACAGTAAATAAAAACTGTAATCAAGATTTTTATTCAAAATAAAAAATGTAGATAAAGTTAACTCCAAAATAATATTGTTTGAATTTTTTTTTCATTAATTATCATTTATCAACAACACTCTTATACAACCTTAACAAAATTTTCAAAACAAATTAAATTTTTTTGGAAAACAGATATTTGAAAAAATCTAGTTTTTTCAATGTTTCTTCTAATACATTTTTTAATTCTCAATATTAATACCTGAATATTCAGTATACCTATCCTTACTAATCCATTGCCACTGTAGTTAAGTAAAAAAAAAATAAAAAAATGTACCTTTTACAACAGCATAAATTTATATGCAAGACTATAGGAGTTAGAGTTTTCCATTTAAATAATTTAAATTCTTTCATAGACTCAGGTAATGTTTATAGAACTTAAAGCTATCACCTAACGGCTGAACAATTAAATCTTTGTAATATATCAGTTGAATGGAAATATTGTGCCGATGGGGAACGTGTAACTTGCACGTAGATTGGTTAGAAAAATCAAAATTACAAGCTGAAAATGTTCAATGTTCCAGATTATTTTATTGAATTTAATTATCAAAAAATAATAAATATTGTTGTTTCCACGACACACCAATGCTAATACCATAAGTCTGTTTCTTAATTATAATTTCATACTCATTAGTCATTCTAGTCAATAGTCATCTATAATATGTTATAATCAGATAAGTTCATAATGGAATAAATAATTTGATTACGTAAGTGGATTTAAAATATATTAAAATAAACAAAAGTTCAAAACAGGTACTTTTTTTTACAAAGAAAAAAATAGTTGATATAGTGATATCATACCAAAATCATTCATTTATAACTGATAACTCCGAATAAGAAGGCAACAAAAAAAATGCTTATCTTCTAAGTTCTGACGAATTAAACTATAAAAGACCTGAGGTAAACTGGAAGTATTATATGTTATTATTATATACAACTACCATATTAGAAATAATTTGAATACAATTATTTTGAAAAACTGAACTTAAGTTAACAAATTAGAATTTGGAAGTTTTAACCTTGATCTGTTCTGAATATAATGTATTGTGAATAAAATGTATGGAATCATTGATTAATAATATAGATAGGTTTGTTATTATTAATAAACCGAACCGCAGCAGCTCAAAACTATGCAAATATCTCTTAAGCTCTTGGTCCAATAATACAAATTCAAACATCGAAATGTCCAACAAAAAAAAATGTCTTTTTCATTATACAATTCTTAAAACGATAGTTAACATTGAATAAACCTGAACTAGGTACTTTAAAAAAAAAAAAAATCACGTGATAATAAATAGTTAAAGAAAAAAAATCATTATTTTTCCCATAAAAATGCAGTAGGTGGTAGCTTTGAATAGTACACGGAACAATATGATTAAAATTCATATACTATCCCCAGTCAAATCGCACGGTATACGTCGCCGCGGGACACCCTGTCCAATTTGATATCCACAGACAATAGGGACGCCCACAGATATGTCACTCAGGGGGACAGAAAACAAAATTGTGACTCGTGAAGTACAACTATTAATTTTACGAGTAGGTACATAATAATATTATATACGTAATTAATGGTACAATGATTGTCGGAGAGTCACTGAGTGCCCTAGTCGCGTGAGACCGACTTATTATAAAAAAACTTCCAATTTTGTAACTGACATGAAAAATCTCAGGGGGGCAAGGCCCCCATTGCCCCCCCCCCTCCGGGCGTATCTGACAGACAAGGTGGACATTCGCACGGGCGCACGCACGCATTCGGCATTCCGATATCCCTTGTCCCCCTCGATGCTCGGGTACCTGTAGATATTACGATATTACGCATTGTCCCGCGCGGCGAACGGCGACGGCCCTGAATCATGTTTTCGCCGCGGTTCGTTAAGAATAATTAGTAATTAACGCGACCCGGCCGATTAGTGACTGTACGATTTTAGGTGTTCAGTGTGTATGGTTGATAAGCACGTCGCGAACACTGTGAAACACAATTATTATTTTGACGTCGAGGTCCGAGAGAACGGTCTCGATTGATACCGTTTATTTTCTTTTCCGAAAGACGTCACTGACGCGATATGACGTAAGCCTTTGCGATGTTACACAAAAGGTCGTGCCATTGACGTTTATTTATTTATATTTCTATTTTCATAAGAAATCAATTGAGTTTCGATGACGTAGCCGTTCTTTGTAACACTGTATAACCGAAAAGTTTACGAAAAAATCGCTGTTCCATTCAAAACTATAACTTGATCATTACTTCAGCAACAACTGTTTATTTTTTTATTAAATAAAGTGAATAAAGTTTACTTCATTGAAATCAGAATGAGTCAAAACGTATATATATATATATAAGAATAATCTTTCTATCACACTCCCCCAAAAGAAGCATTTGCTACAAAATCCGAGCCATATTAATAAGATATAATTTGCATGTGCCCCTTCTCTGTCAAAATTTCCTAGATCTGATAGATTCATTGATGAAATAATAATATTGATAACTCAGCAGCTTGGCTCTCTTGCTAGTCCTCGTATAAGGTATTTAATATATATTTTACACATTAATATTATTTATTCATATAAATAGACAGACTCTGGGTCTTATTCTAAATACCTATCCCGTACTATTATTTATTAAGGCGCGTCCAGACGGAGCAACTTTTGCCGCGTGGCCTCCGTCGGCCCCGTGCCGCGCGGCAAATACGCGTCCACACGGTGCAGCATTTATTTCCCGATTTGTATTAAATCAGTGAGTGCCAAAATGTCATCGGAGGAGGATGTCGTTAGTGCGATTGCGTTGTTGTATGCGTACAAAAATCATACAAAAGCGCGGGAAAAAGTGGTGATGGGTTCGCCTAAGTTTGCAGAGCAGAAAAGTTGCAAATGGATCAAGATTATTAAATGAATTAAGATGATGAATTAAATTTTGAATCACGAGGTTCATTTCATAATTTTTCAAGAATGTCAAGTTCAGATTTTGAATACATACTGTGCAAAATAGATCCAATAATAAGAAAATCTGATACTTTTATGTATCGACATTTTGATAGAATTAAAATTGTGTCTTCTGGAGATTACTACAAAGTACAAAAATCAATTTACCTCAGTGAAAAAAGTTTTTTTCTGTTACTAATTACTTAAAAAATAATTTAAATACCTCCTTAAAAAATAAGTACTGATGCCACGCGGCTTTGCCGAAAATACGTCCACACACACGCGGCATAAGTGAGCGGCACAATCCGCGCGGCTTTCTTTTGATGTAGACCGCCTACTAGGCCGATCGGAAATTATGCCGCGCGACATAAAAAAAAGTCCCGGAAAATGTAATCATGTATTCATACTCATTCCGCACGGCAAAAGCTGCTCCGTCTGGACCCGCCTTTTAGTGTATACAATGTTGTGTCAAAAAATTCCAATTCCATGGCACATATAATTCGTCCATTATTATAAATACGTAATGAAAATCAATGAAAAAACCGTATTTGTTTTGATACTCGGTTATTCGCGCTGTCAAGTCATGGCCTTGGGACATGGTGGCGTTTTTGGCGTTTATGGCGTCTATGAGACTGGCGTCGTTTTTTAAGGGCTCCCGGTTGAAAGACATGGAAGGGGCGGGCAAGGAGTTAAAAGATCGTTCAATATGAAATATCTGCACATGGGCAAATATGGCCTTGTAATCAGTATAGCGAAACAAACAGAGTATAAATAATTCTGAATTTAATTCTTCGGGGGCGTATTCTCCTATATAACATCTATATTCCTATGCATAGTAGTTTATATGTATACACACACACCACACACACACACATACACACACACACACACACACACACACACACACACACACACCACACACACACACACACACACACACACACACACACACACACACACACACACACACACACACACACACACACACACACACACACACACACCCATTAACGACAATATACTTGTAAATACACACCTATATACTATACAGTATGTATAAGCCATTGCTTTGATTACAATTCAGTCAATTCACAATTAGTATTTATTTGCTCTGCAAATTGCGGTAACTTGCTTGTGAAAATAAATCAAATTCTGATTGATGATATTGATAAAATAATTTATTTTAATGTTTTTTATGAACTCAAAAATTCATTTTTTTTATTATATTGATATTTTGATACGTTAGATATTTACAATAATACAATCAATTAAATATACATATAATAAAAATAACTATTTCTTTGATCTGAAATGATTTACTCTAAAACATATACTGTATAATATATGCATATACACACATAAATTTATAAATATGTCAAAATATGTAGGTCATATACAAAATAGTTTTTCTTTGACATGTCTTCGATCTTCGTTAGTAATAACTAATAACATTGATTATAGAATAATATATTCTATAATCAGTGATAATAATTATAACAGTACAATGTGTATTTCGTTATTGTTTTGGTATGGAAAATATAAAATAATATGGCAAGCTCGTGTCGATTATGAAAAGTGAATAATTATCAGTAATGATTTTTAGTTGAGAGATTAGCGAATCAACTGTAAAAATAAATTCCAATATAATGACTAATCAGTCAGTATAAAATAGTCCTTCGGAGTTTAATTAGTAGATAATATACGTACAATCGTGTACATGAATATTTAAACTCATTTTTATAAATTTCATAAGTATCTCATTTTCCAAAAATTTTTAAATATGCGTTATAATAAAACTTTATCATTTATATCAACAAATATTATGGGGCATTTCGCTTATGAAATCATTCAGCACAATTTCGAACGTGTATATAACTATTAGCTATAGTTTACGTACCTAAAAATAATTCTTCAACTATGTATTTATTAAAAATATGAAAATACATACAATAATTCAGGGATTTTATAATAATATCACATGATAAGGTCTAAGATGAGTATTATTATTTCTAAATAAAAATCCCTTTCCCCTCTTATACGCCACTAAATACCAGGGGCGTCATTTCAGCTTTTTAACTGGGGTAGCAAGACCTACTGAGTGGTAAGGAATACTCACTGGTAAAATGGGGTTCGGTTGTCCTTCCCCGCCACCCTTCACGAATTGTTTTCAAAAACTGACTTTAAATTTGTTAGTTTTTGAAACTCTCAGATTAATTTCTGGAGGGGGTACTCCACTCGGAATCGTTTTATTGAAGAAATGATTTATTACGGCTCCTAAATAACTTAATACGGCTCTGTGTATGTATTATAATTTGAGTATGTTATAAATAAAAGAATTTAAATATTTGTACAGTGTATAATACAAAAATTAATTATATCATAGTTACTAGTTATATACACAGAGTATTATACAAAGTAAATAAAATACTGTATTTTTATATATCATTAGTTAAACATATTAAGAAATAATTAAAACTAACTTACCATGTCTCACGCTGTTTCAGTTCATACAATGTATAAAATATTTGCATACTATATACACATCAATACTGACGTCTGACAAAAAATCAAACTGTACCAGCAACGAACTTTGATCTAAAATAATATAGTAAAAATAGCAGTTTACCATTCGAGGTAAAAACTAAAAATTTCTGATATCTCTCAAGGAAACTAGTACCGACTGTGGTATCGTTATTGCCATGCTAATAATAACTATTATTTGAGGCGCTCAACGCCAAAACAGACTAACCCACAAAAAAATCAAATACCGTTTTATGTGATAAAATGTTTCAGATTGATATAATATTTGAAATCCACTATGGCCTATTCCACAAAAAAAATTATTCGCTAAATGGCAGCACATTCTTTCTTTTGGCACTGTAAATTATAATTTCAAAGCCATAGTGGCCCAACCCTATGCTAGTGGATTAGGCCATTTTTTTCTCCAAGAAAATAACTAATAATTTTAGAACCAGAGTGGCCCAACTCCACGGATAATAGATATATTATCTATAATATATCTATTATCCGTGGCCCAACCCTATCCAATTAAATTGGCCAATTTTTTTTCCTGAATAAAATAATATTGATAATAATTTTTTCCCAGCAAAATGAATGCAGTTATCATTTTTATCAAAATACGAAATTTAGTTCATTTGATTAATTTATTAACTCATGACAAAATAGTTTGTTAATTGTTTCAGTTGTTATTTGTTAATTGTTATTTTATTATTCTTATAATGAACACTTTAGAAATAAACGAATATTTACAAGATGGTAAGTTACTACTAAAAATGTATAAAATACCAAATTTTCAAGTTGATCAAATTTATTAAAAATAATATATTTTAAACTGAACTGTTACATAGGTACTATTAAAAGTGATTTTGATTTTTTTTGTTATGTTAAGTTTAGTTATAATTTCATTGTTAATAATCATTCTACACTAAAGATTATTACAATATTATTTAAAAAAAGTTACAAATAAACTTTAACAATTATTTACATATTATTTTCATGTTGTGTGAATTTAAATGAATTACAAATTCCCAATAAGCTGGTCTAAACCACAGAAAATTGAAATAAATAAATACAAAAAATTCAAAATTCATAGTGGCTTAACCCACATTACATCTTAACAAACTTTAAATTGGCTAGAACCTTATAGATGGTTCAAAAGGCAAGGATTTGTACATACTAATGAGTTATTGTTATTTTCCTTGGAGTGGATTTAATAAAAAAAAAATATTGAAAAATAGTCAAAACTTTAAATGCCCATCTTGCGCAATTACACTTTTGTGGGTTAAGCTGTTTTGGCGCTGAGGGCCTCATTTGTATACACATTTTGTATATTATAAATGTATATCTTGTCAAGGTAGATAAAATTATTTCAAAAATATGTTCTATATAATATAATATTTTATTATCAACAAGAATCTTGCTGTATTTCATATACAGAGTATTTTTTAATTTGGTGCCTATTCGTCAATTATTGAGACTTTTACTTCAAATTTCTGGGGTGGTAAAATACTGGGTTTGAGAATTCTAGGGTGGCCACTGCCACCCCTTGCCACCCCTAAATTACGCCTATGCTAAATACGTCTAGAGACTACTGTAATTGTTTAAATACCTAATATTTAAAAATATACATAATTTATGCATGAACGCAATACGTGCACGTACAGGCTAAACTAATATAGCCCACCTACCTACATGTAAGCCCTATGACTGATGAAATTACGCATTCACAATATACATCCTGAAAGGTATATACCTTCAGAGCCTGATTTATAATTTTCGATTAAAAAATTGGACTGTTACTATGAGTACTGTAAATAAAAAATAATTTGTAAATATAATAATTAATAACCAATAAATAGTAAATAGTATAATATTTCAATGTATTCGTATTACAATTAATGCACTACAATATTTCACCATTTTTTATAATTTTTTTTTTTTTTAGACTTTTTGTTCAGCTAATGCAGTAATGCACCTGTACGATTCTCAAAATCAGTGCTTGCTGTTACGCAATTTTCAGTTCAACTCTAGTTAGTGGGCTCCTGAACCGAATAGGCCCAAGACAAATACCCATTGTGTTTTGGCGTAAATAAGGCTCTATATATCTAGTGTCTACCAACAGTAAGTAGGTACTACATATGTAGGTACTACACCTGAATTCGGTATGAACAATAAACGAATATCGTTCAATTAAGACTATAGTTTATTAAAACATCGAGGAAATAATGGAAACTATATTTATAAATTACAATAATGTGCAATATTATATGACTTGAGTTATAGTCAGGCATATTAAAACAATGTACGAACGTCTAACACAGATCGTGATTTCACGTAAAGTTTTTCAACGGGATTCAAAAGAAACGCGTATAAAATAGTATCATCAAATTTAAAATCGCCTGTTTCTCACAGAAAACACAATAAAACGAACAAACGTTAGTGTAATGTGTTAAAAATAAGAAAACCAATGGGGTTGGGTGCACACCCTTGCATTTCATAATAAACGACGCCTCAAGTATTGACCGTCTAATATTATTTTACACTGGTATTTAGTATTTACACATTATGGCGTTGTTTACACGACTGTTTGTGACGCACGAACTGAGTGTTACATAAATATTATAACAGAACGACTACATCTGATTTCTATGAGAATAAAATTGAGAAGAAAGGGCAAATTATTAACGTTTCCCATATTTTTTTTTTTTTACAGTTAACATGATACATATATTGTGATGAAAAGCATAAGAAGAAATAGACAATCCATACGTAGTCCATCCAGACGATGAGCTGCAAACATTGGCGTGGACGGGACGTTCGTACACAGGGCGTATTACGTATACCTTGTAATCGACCTAATATAAATTAGTAGGTAAATTACACTATACAAAATTATATATAGTAAAAATAAGTTGTTTTAAAATATTGAATAATAAAGACATTTTGATTTTGTTTTCTTATTGTAGTCAATTATTTAACATTATGTAAATAGACGTTTTCGAGTTCATTTTTTGGCCCTTTCTCAAAATGTTCCGATAGGGCAAAATGGCCCGAATGACATTTTCTGACTTTAAAGCTGGAACTGTTATCTTTGGAATATGTTGTTTACATTGCAATTTGAAACATCTGTATAAATATAAAGAGTCTGAACTAAGTACATTCGGCACGCCCTGGGCGTTGACCCGTTCACATTCGGTTCATTCTGTCATTTCGTTTTCGTATTTAGCGATTTAGGAATTGAAACGAATACGAAAAAGTTTTACATCGTCTATCGCGCACTGTTCCAACCGTGATAATATTATAGCTATTGAATGTCGTATACCGTGTTCCTGCATGTACACTTGTTTAAATTTTCGGCATTTTGGTAGTTGATCACCGAGATTCACGGTCTTAACACGTCGAGATTATTAATGAATTGTGACGATAATTCGTATATGACAAATTAGTAATGATGGTCTAGCCTCTAGCATATTGAGCAAAAAAAAAAACCAAATTATGATATTATGTTGACAGTTTTACATGAGGCACGGGACAATGAGTCGTAGACCGTTTTAATTTTGAGGACGGGACAAATGCCGCTCTTCATATGACGCTTCTATATGTTAGTAATAATGCCGTCAGATATGGTCGAAGAGAAAAACTCAAATGATTGCATAAATACTGCACATCAGTGCATAAACTCGTAATTGTAATAATGTATAGCCGTATAGGTAATACCGAGCACCCAAGGCGCTCGGGCGTAAAAGTCTGACGGTAACGTTATAAGACGGCACTATTGACCTATTGACGTGTAAAAATTCGATATCTGTTCACGGCGCAGTGTGTTAGTAATTTGTGTACGTATGCCTGACGTTTCTAAGTAATGTATTTAATATCCAGGTACGTGAGCCGTTAACCGATGACACACGGTGGCACGGACGGCGGGGTGTGTCTCGTGTGTGTGTGTGTGCGGCGCACACGTGTCCGCGATGTGAAGATATGGATATTGTGACAACTAGCGACCGGCGAGCAGAAAAAAAGAAGTCGGTTATCGATCTCACGAATTTCCGCCAAACGTTCGCCGACGACGACGAGACGCGTCGTCTCGCTCCGTACAGTAGGTCACGGCTGTATGTCTATAGTGGCTCAGTGCCGTACGACGCACGAGTATATAGTGCGACGACTCGACGTGCATATACGTCGCATATGCACATGCCGCATACGTAAGTACGGTCAGAAGCTGGTTTTGAGTTTAATTGAAGCGCATAGGAGCAAAACGGCTTTAACCCACAAAAGTCGATTGGTGAAATTGTAAAAAATAGCATTATTTTAATCAGGAGAACTCAACCCAAGGGTACTATTTTGGGATCTGGTCGCCTGTACCGCCTTTTCGAACCGTTAATTGTCCGTTAACAACATTAAATATTTTAGTACCTACCTTATGTTTGATGAGTATTAATGCAATTTTCAAGCATTTATAAATGTTGTGTATAGCAGCGATTCTCAAACTGGGGGTAGCCAACAATCTTTTTAGGGCCATCAATATATAAAATAACTAATATATATATATATATATATATATTAACAATAAATAACTTTTAAGGTGTTTTTGTAAAAATCATCAAAATAATCATTGTTAAAAACAACAATTACAAGATAAAAGTTTAGGATTACCGATAAAAACATTATAGGTTACATTATAGGGGGCCGCGGACTCAAAAAGATCGAGAACCGCTGGTGTAGAGTACTGTTAAGAGGTCATATTGATTTCAACGGATCTATGTGTTTAATTGAGGATTTGACAGACATTTTTTTTAAATATCATTTTTTGATATTAGAATAAAAAATCAAAATTTTTCATGGTAAGTATTCGCATTTCAAAATTTTTAATAAAAAATATCGTCTTAAAATGTCCACATATTGCCAATAAGTACCTACTTAAGAATATCAATTCATATCATAGTTTTAAGTTATTTTGTTGATCAAATAAATACTCGTCAAAGTAATAAACCTATCATTAAGGTTGATTTCTAAATTTTAATATATAAATAATATATATTAATAATTGTATGTTTATAATTATTAATATTGGCGTATAATTGTTTAGTAGTTTAACCTTTAAAAAAAGGGACCCCCCTTAAACCAGTGGCAGCTATGGATTTCGTTTTGGAGGGGGCCATGATAATATTTACTTCATTATTGACATGTATATGTCTTATGGCTGGGGGTCATTCTGTTAACCTTAACTTGTGCTACACCGAGAATCTTATAATGACGTCATGAGTGTATCATGTAATGCGTGTGCGTGTGTGTTCGTTGACGGGTGGGGACCGTGAGTATAATTATAAATTAACGATGATACGACTGTCATCGGAATCGCGGTGGCGTGTGATCTAGTAGTAACAATAGGTAAAGCCCGTTGTGTAATAATTGTATGGCGATAAAAAAAAAAAAAAACATTATACTTTTAAAAAATGTAAATTGTATTGGTTGATAGTTTGTTCGACGATGTCAGTAGGTGGGAATTATTGGTGTTTGAAATTTTAGGTTATAAGTTATAACTCATCATAAATATATTAAATATATAAATTTTATATTATTTACATTGTATATATGTGTATGTGTGTGTACTAGCCGAGACGTTTTGGCTTCACCTGTGATTGGTTGTTTATTTTGTCTTCGAACGATGATATGTAGAATTTTTATTCAAATTTTATCGTTTAATGTGATCAGCAAATAAATATAAAAAACGGTTATAATGAAAACGTATTGGAACGTTTCTAGTGGTATTAATAATACATATATTTTTACAAAAATTGATACAAAAGAAATACTAATTAATCTGTAGTTGATAAAGAATTTTATAAAACTTCTGAAAATATAACTCTTTTGTTTTATTTTCTGTTGAACTCAAGATCATTAGATGATTCGGGTCCTTAGTTCGAGAAAATCCCACGTATAATTTACATACGTTAAATTAATTGTCCAAGTGAAAAGCACTCTGAACGAAGATCTATGCTAACGTACCTCAATGTTTGATCTTGAGCTTTGTTAATCGTAATCGCAAAAGAAACTTTAAAAGGGAATTGAAGCCGTTTGAATGAAAACGTTAAGTCAGTGGGAATTACGGGAATTCTCGGAATAAATGTAATTTTTGTAGGTTTTAATTTCGGCAAGTGTTTTTTTTTTTTTACAACAGAGTGCATAAAAGATTGTAATTGTAATGATGAATAAAATTAAATTGTGAATAATAGAATCACTCGTAGGAGTATTTGGTAAAACCTTGAGAAAAAAATTGGAAAAGTGTTAAATAGTGTTGTCACAAAATGGGAATATAAAAATACAATCCCCCCTCTCTCACCCCTCCGATAAATTTAAAAATCGAGTAATGTGTGGACACTTAGGAGGGTATTTGGAGCAACTCTGTGAAAAAAATGGAAAAAGATGAATAGTGTTGTCACAAAATGTAAACATAAAAAAGGCCTTTTCTAGCGGATCTCACAAAGAGGCCCCAAAAATTAGTTTTGTTTTTTAACTTTATTCTTATTTTTTTTAACAAGTGGTACTAAAACCTTCATCAGACTGTCAGGTATAACATATTTAAAAATTTCAGTCAAATCGATTCAGTAGTTTTTTCGGTTAGCGTGGTTGTAGAAAATCCCTTACAATTTTATATATTAGTACAGATATACCAGTTACCATCGCTGTTATACTGTATTTGTTTTTTCGTTCATCAATAGTGTCCGAGTTTGTTACGGATAATAATTTTAAAAAAAATTACATTCAATAAATAACAAACATTGCGGTCTTTGAAACTTGTTTATTTTTAACACGTGTTAAAAAAATTATCTACATTTGAATCCTTGTCTCCTCGTATCTAATATCTAAAATCGACGTCGACATTATTATGTCAACTGTACTCGTATTTAGTAGAAACAAGATAATATATACATGTACCGATGTATCTGCATGTAGTGTAAATACTCTTAGTTTATTATTATTCATTACTATAATACTAAAATACAATTTTTTTTTAAGAATTTTTGGGGGGGCATGGCACCATGGGCTCCCCTTAAAACCGCTACTGCTTTTAACGATTTCCAACTAAACCTCTGATTTTAATAAATATTATTAGTGATTATACCTGAAATGATAATATCTCCTACTTATCGTTTTGTTCGACCGGTGTCTCTGCTTTTTCAAGTGATTCTCGGTCGTATTCACGATTTTAATTGTACACATTCAATTTATTTATAATATACAGTCTTTATATAATCATAAAAATATGTGCAGTAAAATATTTCGAGTGGCTGGTCACAACAACTGCGTTTGTACATACATTTTTTTGATCTCTTCCAATTTAAATTGCAACACGTCATGTGTCTTCATAGTGTATATTGTGTGTAATATTAATGTAATAATAATAACACTGTTAACAATAATAATTATTGACTCTGACTATAGTCTCGTCTACAGACGTTAACGAAACCCCGCGGGCCCGCCGGTCTCGGAGTCACGACGTCTACACGCATAACATACTACCGAAATACCGAATAAGTACTAAGTACCTACCAAGTACCAAGTATGTATGCGTTTTACAATGTTCTGTTCCGTCGCGGTCGTCGTCGCACTACCACAACCACAAACCAAGACGTAGGATGTCTTAGTTCGCGATCACGTCAACAGCTACACCAACTGCCTTCTGCACTGATAACGCACCGTGCACAACACTCGCCTATGCGAGTCTAAACACCTGTTATCAATGAAATTACATTAATTAGTTATGATGATTTGTTTTTTATTTTTCTACAGTGATCCGCTCGGCGGCGTGTGCTTTTCGACTTTTCGGCGTCGACCGAATACAGTTCACTCGTAACAACGCCGCATATTTATAACACTATACGTACCGCAAATCCGTACGGACGTCGCGTCTTGCGTTTTATCGTCGATCGACACGACTGTACACACCTCGGCGGACGCGATTCCTTTTTTCGGCGGCTCCGTCGTCATCGTCACTACCGGAACAGATCGGCGGGGGCGTGAGCGATCGGTCGGGTGGAACGCGAAATCGTACGGATAACGAGGCGAGCGCGTGCTACAAGCCGTCAGTAGCTTCAAGCTTGCCGACCGGCCCACATTAATCACCCGGCTATGTCGCCGGGAGCGGGTGCCGGCCACCTGTTGCCGCTGCCGCACTGAGAGTGAGACCTCGTCGACTGCACACAACTTCCGCGCGCAGGTAAAGTTCCGATGACGTCCGCGCCACGGGCCGATTCCGTGTTCGTTTTTTCTTTTTTCCGGACGTTTTGGTCGACCGCGGACGTTGTTTGACCGACCCCATATATTTTTCAGCAATGGCTTGCTGTGGATTCGACAGAGATGCGCCGGAAGAACCTGGCCAGGTCCGGGTCAGGGGCTGTACAGACGTCGCGTGGCTTTGCGTCTTTTTTGTCTTGTGGTGTCTCATGGTAAGCAAATTGCCTTTTTCCCTCGATTTTTCGCGCTCTAATCGATAATTTTTTTCCCAACCCCGTCCCTTAGATATTTATAGCCGTGTTCTCGTTCGTGTATGGAGACCCACTGCGTTTAATCAATGGCCACGACAGCTTTGGAAACACTTGCGGGTCTTCTAGCAATGCCAAAATGAGCGAACTGTCTGGTTTGGACACTACAGACAAAAAGTAAACGGCTCTATGCTATCTTCTCTTTGGTGCTTTATTTAATGCCTTATTTTCATGTTTGCTCTTAGGTTTTTATTTTATTTGGATCCAGTTAATATTGAACACAGTTTGCAATTATGCGTTGAAAAATGTCCAGACACCGATCTATTGAATTTGAACGATCTCCAAGAGTTTTACAACCGGACAGACTCATTACTCTGCAGGTAATTTCTTTAAATTTAATTAACTTTTTGTGTTGTTATTTATATCATAGTCTTACTATTAATATTTGTTATGCTCAGCTACAATTTCAATTTGAATAATGTAACAATTGAAGATGACGAGAACACCGTTTTCACCACTTCTTTGGGACCTTGTCCTCCATTCCCAGTGTATAAAAGTCATCAAGTGATGAATAGATGTGTTCCTGAAGAACTGACCAACCAGACTTTGCCTCTGATTTATAATATTTATAGTATGCTGAACTATTGGGATTTCACAGAAGAAATATTGAATGATTTGTACAAAACTTGGCCTCAAATGATATTTTATACCATATTAGCTTTTGGTGAGAAAAATTGTATATTAGTTAGTATTTTTTTTCATTCAATGATATATTAAACTCAACAAATATGGTTATTCATTACCATCAAAGACTTAGTTATGTATGTATTTATGTAGTGAAAAAGAATAAATAAATACATTTTGTGTAGATGGTGGAACTATGAAAGTGAAGATGGTTGAATTTGGTCTTAGAGATCATTAAAAAACAATATTATTTACTTTATAATTTTATTAATTTTTTTGTAATTTATTTGTTATTTTGTTCACAGTGTTGTCATTCACTATTATTATAATTGTTCATTTCTTCACAAAATATATATCTTATATATTATTGATTGCTGTGAGCTTGATGGTACTAGGTAATTACCTAATTATAAAATTTGAATTATTTTGAAAATATGTTCATCTGAATACCTACTTTGCTGTGTATGAATGTATAGTAATTAAACATTTTATTAATTGTAGTGAACATGGTTCTACTTTGGTGGGAATATTTTACATTGAAGACACGCCTGGATAATACAATTGAATCACAAACCTTAAGTGTTGATGCTTGCAATGAACACACATTTCAAATATTGTCTATTTTTTTTACACTATTTTCGGTAAATTTAACAGTTACAATTCAAATTTAAATGTTTCTTAACTATATTTATGTATATATTAATTTCAGATTGTTGTACTTTTGTTAGTATTGGCCATGCGTAAAAGATTAAATTTTTTGTCAACGTTATTTCACGAATCAGCTGATTGCTTATCGAAATTACCAGCCTTGTATTGGCAACCTTTGGGTACATTTATTTTATTGCTTTGTTTGTATGCGTTTTGGACTGCTGTAATTCTTCATTTAGCCACAGCAAGTGAGTTAGCTATATTATTATCTGTAAAATTGGTTTTAACTTTTGTTAATTATGTTTATTATTTCAGATTATTTGGGTACAAGATCATTAAAATTATTTACCAACTTCGCAAACACAAACTTGACATCCAATCGTAAGTATTTAAATTTATTTCATCTATTGTTAAGTAGGTATCAAAGACAATAATTTTATTTCAGCTGAGTTGACTGCGGTAGAGTTTAAAGACGCTACTTGGGTGCGTTATATGTGGTGGGTGTATATAATTGGCTTAATATGGACATCTGAATTTATACTGGCATGCCAACACATGATTATTTCTGGAGCTGTAGCAAAATGGTATTTCACAAGGTATGTAGTTTCATGTATTATGTATTTTATTTTCCTTAATTTTAATCATTTTTTAGTGGGAAAGATAAAAAATCTGTTGTGCTTTCTTCAATGCACAACTTGTTATCTTATCATTTGGGTTCAGTTGCACTTGGATCTTTGTTGATTATTTTGTTCAAAATTCCAAGACTCATATTGACAATGTGCCAATCTAAGTATATACAGACAGTTATTTAAAAAAAAAATCTATTTATATTTTGAATTAAAATTGTATTCTTTGAACATGTTTTTTAGAGCTGATTCAGCCTCAACAAATGATAAATGTATGAAAGCTACATGCTCTTGTTGTACATATTCATTTGATAATTTTTTCAAGTACATCAACCACAATGCATATACTATAGTGTCAATGGAAGGCATTGGATTTTGTTTATCTGCATCAAGGGTACATTATTTGAATAATAATTGTTGTTAGTTATTATGTTTATTAACATTTTTTTTAAAATTTTTGTTTTAGGCTTGGCATGTTATAGTTGGTAATGCATTGAGATTAAGTACCATAAATAGTATTGGTGATTTCATACTATTCTTAGCTAAATGTTTGGTTACTTTGATCATTGGATCTGCGGCATTGTTTACTTTACGATCTAACTCTGAACTGCATTTCCATGCTATACCAGTCATCATTATTTGTTTATTTGCATTTTTCGTTGCCCACTGTGTGATTTCTTTACATGAGGTAATAAATGAGTAAATTATTTATTTTCAGTACATTAAATATCTGTTTTATTGTTACCAGAATTTGGTTTTTGTAGTAAAAAAGTTACTTTTTAATTTGGGTATAATTAAAGTAATTTTTAAATTTATTTTCAAATAACAATAATTATTGAAATGTTGTCAATATATTTAAGATTTTTATTTTTTTTTAAATTTTACAGGTGGTAATCGATACATTATTTTTGTGTGTATGTGAAGATAAAAATATAAATGGCGAAATGTGGCACAAAAGTCCTATAATAAAACTATCCAAACCTAGAAAGCGAATTGTAAATAGCTCTAACAACACATAAGGTTGTGTCTTTAAGCAATATAAATAACTATCCTATTTAAATGTCTTCTTTTTTTTTTTTGCTAATGGCTTATAGTTAATAATTATTTCAAAAGTTTATGTTTTAAGTAATCTGTCATACACATTAATGAACTTACATTAAGTTGCTAATCTTTTTGGTGTGATGCAATTGGAACGTCCTACTTTTTGTTTTATTATTATATATAATTATAATATAATTATATAATATTTATATTTAACTTTTAAGTATATTATATATTATATTTTTATGATAGGTATTTTGAAATTGTTAAAACTTACTATTTTATTTTATTTTTATATTTATGACAACGAAAACATATTTATGTATTTATATTTTATATAGAGTGAGATAAATTTTGTATATTTTTATTTATTCGAGTATCTTGAATACTTTTGTTTTGATTAATTTTTTTAAATTTTTATTTCTGTAAAACATATTTTAAGTGACTACTTTTTGTTTTTTTTTACAATATGAATGAATATCTAGTTTAAAAAATTTAAATAATAATTCAGGCAAATCTTTGGAATTAATATTTGTATGAATCACAAGTTAAAAATTGTAGTTTTTTTTTTTAATAACTAGTGTCTGAAATAATTGTATTTAATATGTCACTTATGATGACATTTTATGTTTGGAATATTACCGATCTTCACTCCTTACATTATTGAAATTATTGTGCAATATTTATCTGTAAGATGTAATGAGAATTTTGAAGAATAATGAAAAAATATTAATTTTCGAACAATACAATAAAGGTGTAATTTTATTGAAACTGTACGTCATATACATGTTTTTTGAAACAAAATATTACTTTATATATAACATGGTAAAATAATTGTTTCTATCTAGTCTTGATTATTTGATTGTTGAGGAGCCATCATTAAAACGCACATTAATATGATAATATCTGTATATTAATAATATTTGAGTATAATTCTTCTTTTAGTGTGTAGGGCTCAACTATTTTAGAATAAAAATATTTAATTTCATAAAACTCTTATAATATATAGAATTTATTTGTAAATTTTAAATATTGGTATGTAATATCAAACACGGAGTAAATTATTTAATTATCATTCAACATCAAATAAAATAAATCTATACAATAGTGATAAATAATAAAAAATTATGATTAATATTTACGAAAAAAACATAAAAAAAAATTTTAAAACATTTTCCCACTAGGTACCAAATTAACAAAATCAGGGCAAATTTGTGGTACATAACAATGAAAATTTTCAAATAAGAATTTTTACTTATCTTAAATGTTAGCATTTATTATGAATAGTTATCATGAATATTTATAAACAATGACTTAAGATATAAAATTAAGAATTTTTTTATAGTAAATAAAATAAAATAAACAATTTATTATTTATTTCTTCTAAGCTTGTGAACAATTTTTTCTTTGTAGTTAATTTTTTCCACAGATCTTTTGGACCTTAGAGAATAAGTCGATTCATTTTCTGATATAACACTTGATTCACTTGATTTTCGTTCATAACGTTTTCTACATGTGATATTTCTATACATTCTTGATTCTTGAGTAAATGATTCTTTGTGACGTTTTTCATTTTCATCATACATATTGCTTATACAACTACCTAAACTCAAAATAGGCAAATCAACCTCAACTGCATTAGATGATGTTTCTCCAACAGCTGGTGTAGCCATTTCATTTTTCATTAAAGTTGTTACTTTATCCGAAACAACAAAATAATTTTTAAAATTTTTAGTTACATCATTACCATTAGCAGAATTATGAGTTGGATTTTTTGGGGTGTGCAACCAGCTTGGCCCTTCGCCAAAATTGTCAATTGGCTGGCGTCTGGGAGAATTAGTATTAGTAACTGATTTTGAGTTTTGAAGTAAAGCTGCAACGTCTTTTAATCTTACATATGATTTTGAACGACGCTCAGCTATAGGTGCAATTTTTAAATTTAAATGTCTAATTTTAACAACAGGTTGCTCAATAATATAACCTTTTACCATAGGATTGACTGATTGGGTAAATGGTTCTTTTTTCCCCTTGCCAAATTCATAGAATTTGTCTAATTTTGTTATTTCATGTACATTTTTCATCATAGAAGGGATATATTTTGAAAGAGTAGCTAATTCAGGGATACAAGTTTGTAAGTTTTCTTCAATTATTTTTGTTTTTTCGCGAACTATATGAAGCATTGCAATTAATTGAATATTTGCATTTTTAATAGAATTTTTCTCATTTTCCAAACTTATTTTTTCTAGTGACAAACTATTTCTAGCAAGTGATAGTTCTTTATTTTGAGCAGATAACACTTTAATTTGTTTACGTAATCGAGCATTGGATAATAAAGTACGATTCACTTTTTTTTTATGGATTTTCATATGTGCATTGGTGATCTTTGATTGATTTTGATATAAAATGGTTTTAGATGACATTGTTTAGTAATATTAACTGTAATAAGATATAATCAAAAGAAAACTTATGGTTTCAATTGCTCCCTGCAAACAAAAAAATTTAAATATTTTTGTTATAAAATGGGTAAGTAGGTATAGTTAAAACATTTTTGAAAAAAAATAATACACATATATGAAAGACTTATGTAAAACATTTTTCTTTATAGATAAATAGTAGAACTTAAAAAATAAGACATATATTCTGATTAAGTTTTGGTTCACAATGGATCAAGTCATGTTCCATGTATATCCAATATGTGTAATGGTATCCAATGGCTAAACTACAAAGAAACCATATTGGAGACAGTTATAATAAATAGATATATTCACTACCATAGCAGTAATTTATTTCAAAGCATCAGTTAAAGTTAACAAATTCCTTATTTTGCAATTTACTATTAATTTAATATTCATAAACAATAAGTTCACTGCAGGTTGACTAAGTATTCATGACTACCAATCAAGTCATGAAAAAACGCCAATTTCGGGATACTAAAATATATGTATAAATACATTTTTCACTAGGTCAATGAGAAGTGATCAAAAAATAAGTTCAGAAACCAAAGATAAATTCAATAAAATATATGAAAATACAAATATGTGGTTAATATCATTAAGCGTGTATACATTTACACTGAAATTTCAATAATTTTAAATGTAAGATTATTTAATAAACTAATATCAGAACATTTAAATAAGTTTGTATCATTTATACATAGAATATTATTTGCCACATTATTCATGAATTGAAAACTTATATACAAATTTCAAAATTCTCAGATAACAAAATATAATATTCATTATTAGTTGTTACTCCAATTATAAATAATAGTCTACTCACTACTGTATATTATTATTATTTGTTTGAAGTTGTTGAGAATTTAAAAGAAATTACTTGTTCGACACTTTCATTCATTAATTAATGATAAAATCTATTAGGTAGGTACCATGTTAGTTGTCATATTCTTTAATACTACCATCATTATAAATCCAACACAGTACACACATATCTAATGATATGTATGCAGTATGCACAAATCAAAACATGTAATATAATTATTAACGAGATTAACTAGTAGTGAACACGTATTGGAAAACACGATGTATGGAAGGGAAACCTTTAAGTCAACTAGGAAAATCGTTTAAAAAATTACCAAACTCAGAAGTCAGAAGCGACGTTGCAGTACTCGTGGAAGTCCGTGGTTAGGCCCCACCGGCTCACCCGGAAGGCTGGAACATGGAAAGGAATTCAATTGAAAATTTCAAATCTCATATTTGTATTCGGATGTCGGACCACAGGCCGGTAGCTAAGATATTAAACGAAGAAAGAAGATAAATTTCACACCATCACGAAATATTTGAACATTTTAAACATTGATATTGAGTTCATGGTTCAATGTCCATGAATAATTTTATATATTTTCTATTATTATATAACATTATAGATATAAAATTATAAAACAAATTCTTGATGGCGTATATATTACGAGGCGATCTTACTTCCAGGTTTTTTTATTCCCTGGCTTTCGTTATTAAAATGTTCTCTTGTATTTCGTTAAACTGTTCCTCGCTCGGTCAATTTAGCGAGTTTCCACGATTTTCCGTCCAGCCGTTTTTCTGACAGAACCGATGATAATCAAACTTTTCAGTAAGTTAGTTTGAGGTTAAGTATAAAAATAGAAATTATATGAGTTCTAATTTAGCTAACCCGCGCAAATCAACATTTGTTTTCAAAAATTGTGTAAAGTATGGAAATTTCAATAATGCTTGAATTTTTCTGCGGAAATATTCAGTTCAAAATTTAAGATGATTTTAAGCTAGGTTTTCGCGTGAAATCGCTTCTTACGATTGAAGCAAAGTTAATAGCTAAAAAATTGACGGGTTCTTCGATCACTACCATTTATCGTATACTAGGCTGTAACTCAGATTTAAATAATTTACAAACAACATTTTACTTTCAAAAAAATAATATGAATTTCCTATTGAAATTATTCTTTACCCCGCGCTTATTTTGAAACTAGTAAAGAATGCGTTTGGTGGAAAAACAGTTTGTAGATTATAAGAATAATATAAATTTTGGTTTGATTGAAGATTGAACCATTATTTATGTTTCAAGAAAATAGAAGTTGTAATCTGGCCAGTAAAATTCGAAAACAACTTGTATTCTTTTGTAAAATTAAAATTATAGTAAAGCTTATACTATATGCAATAGGTAGCTAAGTAAACCAATAACTAATGATTTAAGTTTTTGCCAAAATAATTTAGAACTAAAAAAAGTTTTCAAAATTTGATGTCACTATTAAATGTATTAAAATGTTAAATAACGTTTTTGATATTTGTGATTCCAGAACCTATTAATAGGTGAAAAAAGCTGTATATAAAGATAATTTTCGATACATTTCAACCTTTTTATGAGTGTGTAAAGGGATTATAAGCAAATGAAAATATAAATTTAATATTCATGCAAGAATTCAAGGGGAAAACAAAGTTTATTGATTTCATTTCATGTTTAAATTAATTATTACAATATTATGTACGTAAGATTGAACCCAATTGTTCAAATTTTATTGTATATACAGGTAAGTCAGGACAAATTGGAATTATTTTTTGGTAGTATACGAGTTAAAGAAGATTATGATGATCTTACAGCTAGTTTCTATCGGCTTATCGAAAATTAATGAGTTTTAATAATAATCTTGATGTAATTTTTTTTGAAGAAAACTCAATTGTTGATAATGTTATACCTGGCCATGATTATATTGCTATTTAATTAGTGCCCTTGTGAAAGAAATTATTTGTTAAAAAATGTTTAACATGTTTAAGGCACATTAAAAAATATTAGTTTATAAATGAAACATTTTAATTTATAAGGATTTAAGTATCATAATAATGCGTAATTTAAACAAGTAACTCCTCTGACCATGTTTTAAAATTTAAAATTTTATATTAAAATTTTTTGTATTGTCAATTTTGTAATTCTATGCTTCCTGATTAATTTATTTGTTGTTCTTTTACATTTTTTCTAATTTTTATTTTTACCGTAAATGGTGACACTGTCGGTAGTAACTTAGTGCTGATAAAACACTACGGAGCACATGTACCATCCTTAGATCATATACTATGGATGGAGCCACTACGTATCATAGCAATACAAAAAATTGAAGCCGATATTAGCGACGAGTCTCTGAATTAGGTGTTCAATATGCGCATGCGCAACGCAACTTCTCGCAGATTTATCCGCCGATAATTTGTTATCACATAACCATACTAATATACTATGTAGTATGTTTTGAATTTTGACCATTATATTATTATTCTTTTTCTATGATTTTGAAAAAAAAATTGAATAAAATTAAACGAAATATAATAATACTACTCCTACTTTAAGTATTCAAATTGAAATCATACCATTAAAATATTAAATATTTCGATTATGAGAAAGACTCCACCATTTTGCGAAATCATATACTTTTGCAATTAGTGGTCGGAACATACGGCATAACTATACAAAACAAATTGTATTTCATAACCAATAATTCTAATTGTTGATATTGTAATTATTATAATTATTATAATGTATTATTATATTATTATTATGTATTATTATTTCAATTTTGTTTTTATTTATTATTAATTATTATAATAATAATGATGAAAATAATAAAATGTATTCAAATAAATATTATTATGACAAACGATTCAGTGACTACTGACTACTGTGTTTTAACAATTATATATTTTAAAAAAGAAATGGTATAATAGGTATCTACTATATTTATATATTATATTTATATAGTATATACTACTATAATTACTAATTAGTAAAATAATTAAATAAAATAAGTATTAACTATTAATTATTAAGCATTAAAATATTAAATAATAAATATTAGCCGATGCCCGATAGGTGATAATTATTATTCAATTGTGTGGTGATAGTAATCTATTGATAATTATGCGACGAGTTGCTTCGCGCATGCGCATATCGATCACCTAATTCAGTGACTCGTCGCTAATGTCGGCTTCAAAATAATACGCAGTGGCTCCATCCATAGTATATGATCTAAGGTACCATCAATGTACGTTCGATTGATACTATTATCACAGAATGGATTAAATTTTGTATGCGGATGTTGCGAATTGCGAATGTGCGATAAAATATCCCGTGGTTCATAATTTCATATTATTTTCGGTAAATAATACATATTAATCTTACTCGAAGTATTAAACACTTTATAGTTAATATTTAATAGTTTGTACAGTAGTTATTTTAGAGTGACTATTTATCATTATTCCCACGTTTAGAATTTCGTGTGAAATTTAAAGCTTTCTCATGAAAAATGGTCACAGCGTGTTGATCATTTAACGTTGTAAAATGTTGGCCAACCGGCTGTTGCAGTTGCATCTGAGACGGCGATGTCGCGGATACGGCCAAATAGCGGCCTTAAACAACGACGTATTAGACAGAATTGTGTATAGTTCGGTGTTGCAAAGTAAAAAAACGGTTCAACACTGGAAAAATGTGCGTGAGAAGGCCAAAAATCAAAAACGTGTAGAACTGAAAAGTGATGTTGAGCCCGTGACGTTGCAATACCTAAATGAATACTCTGAACCAGAGAAAACCGAAGAACCTGAAATACTCAATGAGTCTAAAGACCGACCGCATATTTTACCGTACAGCATTGTTAACAAAGTCATCTCAGACATAGATGGTAAACAAATCGATGACAGCGAAGACCAGGAAATAAATTATGATCGTAAGTCTGGAACTTAAGTGTGATGGTTTTTAATTTTGTTCTTAGTTTTATAATTTGGTCAAAATTTTCAGATGAAATGAATGAGTTGTTGACAAAAAACTGGATGAGTGATTATGAATGTTATGAAGAGAGGGACTTTGAAGAGGAGAATAGTTTCCTTTCTTGGACTTCTGAGTATGGTACATCTGATCCATCCATAGAAATCAGTAATGTACCTTGTGGTGGTTGCGGAGCGTTGTTGCATTGTCAAAATTCATCTATCCCGGGTTACTTGCCTAGTGAATTGTTCTGTCACTGTGGACCTGAAGATCTTCGTTCAATGGTTTGCCAACGGTGTCATTTTTTGCAGAAATATAATACTGCTCTTGCTGTACAAGTTGATCCAATTGAGTATCCTAAGCTATTATATCCATTGAAAAGAAAACGGGCATTGATTATTCTTATGGTGGATTTGACAGATTTTCCTTGCAGTATTTGGCCAAATTTAACAGAATATATTGGTATAAACAAGCCAGTGGTCATTGTAGGCAATAAATTAGATTTATTACCAGGTGATTCTCCTGGATGGGTTGAACATGCTCAAAAGACTTTGGCTCAGAGCATACCCAAAGAAATGAATGTTAAACATGTGGCTGTTGTTAGTGCAAAAACAGGATTTGGCATCGAAGAATTAATCAACAAATTACATTCTCTCTGGCAAACAAAAGGTGATGTTTATTTGATTGGATGTACTAATGTGGGCAAGTCAACAATGTTCAATACTTTATTGCAATCAGATTATTGTAAAGTAAAAGCTGTAGATTTAGTGCAAAGAGCAACTACGTCACCTTGGCCTGGCACTACTTTAAATTTACTTAAAGTAAGGTTTACACAATTGAATATAATTTATTTTTATACTAATGAAAATTATGTTGAAGTTTCCTATATTACGTCCATCTAATTGGAGATTATTTTTGAGAACCCGACGTCTTCAATTACTAAAGAATAAAAGGATGTTAGAACAACAACTGAAAATGGACCAAAGACGATCATTGAGAATGAAAATAAACAGTATACCTTCAATCATTGGTAAATTATTTGTTATATTTATTTTTAGCTCTTAAAATTATATTATACATGCATATTCTTTAATTTTAGGTCAAATTGGTTTTACTTTTCATAATCCTTCAAGTAGCCCTAATACAATGGGACAAAATAAAAGTGATCCATTTTCTTCTAATGTCACTCAAGTTAATAGAAATCGTGTTACCAGTAGTTCTTTGGGCTTAGATGAAAATGATCCAGAATTTAAGACTAGCAAATGGATGTTTGATACTCCAGGCGTTGTTCATCCAGATCAATCTATTAATTTGTTGACTACTGAAGAGTTGATGATGACTCTTCCTGCCACTGTTATGAAACCAAGAACATTTAGCTTAAGACCTCAACAAACTTTATTTGTTGGAGGTCTTGGTCGAATTGATTGTATGAGAACTGCAGCAAAATTTGTTCGTTTTACTGTCTTTAGTGCTCACACACTTCCCATTACTGTTTGCAACATGGAAGATGCAAATGAGGTGTATGAGAAACTTTTAGGTACATATTTATTTGCAGTTCCGTGTGGTAATAAAGAAAGACTTTCCAAGTGGCCAGGACTGAGTAGTTATAAGGAACCAATTCGGTTGACTGGAATAAGTGAAAAAACTAGTTGTGCAGATATTGTTTTGTCTTCTGCAGGTGAGTAATCATTACTTCTATGACCTTAGTTAAGTATGTTCATAATTATTTTAGAGTGATTTCATTTTAAGGTCTAATGAATTTTTCAGTATTTTCCTATGAAATGTATGCACTTATCTTTTAAATATTGTATTTTGTTCTTACACATAATGTATTATTAATTATTATATTTCCTTTGAAGTTTGAATCTAAGATAAGATGGTATAGCACTGTAAAATGTTTAAAGAAGTGTAGTATAATAGATTTTGAATGATAAATTAATTGTAAAAATTTTTGAGTGGTAAATATTTGCAATATAAATTACAAAATATGCATACATTATTTTTTAAATGTAATAATACAGTTTAAAAAAAGCTGATGATACTTTGCTTCATGGGTATTTTTCCTTCAGTATCAAAATATACCAGTTTATATATTTTATAATTTTTAGTCTAATTTTCAATAGGTTTTTTATTTTTTTATTAAATCTATTAAGTTTTCTTGTTTATCAAAAGACAATTTTTTTTTTCAACTTAAGATTCTAAACATGTTGTTTTATTTTCATCCAAAGGTTCATAATGATTGGATGGTTCAATTATTTTTTATTGACTTTTAAATTTGAAATTAATAAAAAAATTAAAAAATAAATTAAAAACAGATTATTATGGAAACATTTATTTAAACGCTTGCAAAAAATCCTGAGTAACGATTTTAAAATTTTTCAGTTTATTGTGAGATAAAGATAAAAATAAAATTATTTCTTTACACTTAGAACAAAAAAAAAAAAAAAAAAAAAAAAAATACAAATACACACACACACATATATATATATATATATATATATATATATATATATATTGTTTTCTAAAATATAACTTATTAGAAATATAATTTAAATAATATAGGATAAAATAACTTAAAATTTAATACAGTGAAACCTCTCTATAACGGACCCTTTACTAGATTACTAGATGGAATCCTCCTTATAACAGAAAACCTCAATAGCCCCCGGTCGGCCAACTTCTTTTTCTGTCTCTCTTTAACAGAAAACTCTTTACCATGGAAACATTTGTTGGTCCTGAGCGGTTCCGTCTTAGAGAGGTTTCACTTTATACAAAAATAAATCATTACCAAGTGTGTTTGTATAAAATATTAAATTTAGCTCTACATAATTTAAAAATAATTATTAGGTAACTACTATAATTCTTAAAAATGCACATAAATATGTGAATTTTATATGATTTTGATTAAGTTCCTATTAATATTTATTTAAATTTCAAATTTATTTTCTAATATATTGCACTAATGATGTTGAAATTAGAGTAATCATCTATATTTGAATTGTATAGGATGGGTTGCAGTGACTCCATTTAAAGATGATGTTTGTGACATACAAGCATGGACGCCTGAAAGTCGAGGAATTCATATTCGTTCACCACCTGTGTTGAAGTATGCTGTCAATCAACGAGGGCCAAGAATAAAATACACCCCGACTTATTATCCTTATAGAGAGTGAAAATGTACCAAACTATTTTTCTATGTCATAATTTAGTTGTTTACATAATAACTATTTAATTATATGTTTGTAAAAAATGTGAGCATTTATGAATATGAAACATAATACTACAGAATACCATGTATTATTGTATTTTTAATAAAATTATTTTTTTGTTGTTAATTAATTTATGAAGTTATTTTGATTTAGTTAAATTCTCTTTTGATTATTATTTAATCTACGAATAAAAATGTGACTGAGTGATTTTACATACACTCATGACTCCCTTGAAAAAAAATGGGGGATAAATGATAAACCTATAAGAAACATACATCTTATTCTGCAAAAAATAATTGCATTTTTTGTATGATTTGGTAAATTAAACATATAATATTTTTGTATGTTTTAATGCATTAATTTTATTTATTTGATACCTAGTTTTTCCAACAATATTACTAAGAGAGATTATTTATTAACACATATATACGTTTCTAGATAATATGATGAATACAATTTTAAGACATTAAGTACAGTGGCCACAATTTACATGAACCTAGAAAAATTAAAAACTATGTATTATAAAATAATTATAAAAGAAAAAAAACAGTTCATTAAAGACGAGTAATTTTTAAAAGAAACTGATTATTTTTTTGTTTTCAACATTTAATTTCTAATGGTAATTAAAGTATTTTGGTTAGGATAGTATTTTTTTTTAGTTGATAATTTGGCACTCTTGTTGAGATGTAGTTTTTGTATAAAAAATGTATACATTCATAGGTATATTACAGCTCTGTTTGTGATATTGTAGTTTCATAAAAGCAAAAATAGTAGAATTTGATAGTTTTGAGAGAAGCCTGATTATTCATTAAGCTGATTTTGCTAGATGGAAAGATTTGACTAAAAATAAATATTTACTTTTGAAAAATGCAATAATTGAATTGAATTGAAAATTTTGTTGATTTTCACAATGTTCTCTAACATTGTTGATCATTCATTTTTGTTGAAACCTAATATTTTTGATTATTGATTTTTTTTTGCGTGAAAAATTTTCTGCAATATAAAGGTAAATATTTGCAAAAAAATAAAAAAAAAATGTTATAAATATCTTGTTAATCTAAAAAGCTGACTTGATTTATATTTAATATTTCATAATGTGCAATTTTGACTCAGACAAATTTAGTACAAGGTTAATCATTGTATGTTCATAAAATTGTTTGCTTTAATAAAAAAAAAATCTTGAAAATCATAATTCACAGTGTTTTCATTGGAGTATAAAATTTAAATAATGTTTTATGAACAATATAATAATGAATCAATGCGTTCCATTAGTTATACATATTATTTGAATAAAATTAGTTATTGTTGTTTAATTACAGTTATAAATACCACTGTAATGTCAGCTTGGGCTTAAATGAATCAAGTGTCTGATCTTTGTAACATATACATAGTTACCTATCTACTAGGTAAATATGTAAATCGGTACATATTTCATTAAATTATAAAAATATGGGTTTAAATGAACATTTTGTTTTTCTAACCAGTAGTTTAACCTTGATAATTGAGAGTACCTACTTAGTTAAATTAATTGTGTTATTAATATAATTTCTGTACACCAATGAAGTTTAAATATTTTAAATTACATATCACATATAAATATGGTTGGTAATTGTAAAATCAAATACAACTTATCAAAAGAAAAATTACACAAAAAAAAAAAAAAATTATCTCTCAACTAAATTAATGTAAATATCTAAATCTACTCAATGAAAATGTGTGTTTACATTTAATTTGAGTTCCTGTGCGTAATAAGTAATAACAAATTTAAGTCATAAATGATTAAAAACACTTAAATCATAATTCGTTTTTTCCAGAATTAGGTCTTTGAAATATATCTAATAGTCATGTTTTATAAGTAAGCATGTTTCTAATTTTAAAATAATTCACTGATAAAAATGTGTTCTAATATAAAATAATTTACAGGCAGCAAGTACCGTACAAGCAACTTCTCTTGAGAAGAATTATTCTATTACTGTAAGAGGGATGGTAGAGTTTAATTTATTTATTTATTCACTATCAATAAATATTCATCGACAATTATTAATAATAATAGAATTACAAAAATATTTCAATTGTAATAACTGTCAATTGGAGTCAAAAATTAAAAAAAAAAAATAAAAATAAAAAATAAAAAAAATAAACATTATTTATAATCATGTACCTGAAACCCCTCTCAGAACGAAATTCTATCGAATTTAAAGAATTTTTACAAAAAAAATGACGTCATATTGGGCCCGCCATCTTGAATTTTGAAAAACTGAAAAAAGATTCGAAATCAGCACCCTCGAAAACCCCTACTACCCTTCGAGACTTGAAATTATATATGAAATTTATATTGCGTGCATAAAAAAGTCAGTTTTTTACAGATAAAAAACAAACCACTGAACCGATTTTCTCCAGACTCCTTTCAGATCTAAGTCATGACGTGGCGTATTGATTGATATGGTCATTAGAAAATTCTGTCCAGTAGTTATTGAGGAATCGAAAGCCAAAATATGTCTACATACATACATACATACGCACACACACACACACACACACACACACACACACACACACACACACACACACACACACACACAGACATCACTCTAAAAATACTTGTAAACGATTGTCGAGGTCTTGAAACGTAAAGAAAACACAAAATTACCTATTTCGATTTTCAGACCTATTATAATAACTTCTCAAGAGAAGTTAATACATTTTTGTGTTTTCATGAGTTGAAAATATAAGTAGACAAATATTTATGTATTATAGGCATGATAATATTTAAGAATATTAATGATATTAATTTAAATGAAAATTAACAATTACAATAATGAATGAATGAAGTAGGTAATAAAAATGATAATATCAATAACAGAAGGTATATAAGAGTTTATAGTTCAGTTTGACAAAATATATAATATTATATAAGTAGAATGTTTCAGATCTATTTGAAAATTTTAATAATTAACTTTTGTTCAATTTTTAACTTCCAAAAAAATTAACAGTAGGTACTTACATATAATAACACTAAATTACAATTTTATAAACATAATTTTTAACTCCGTTTTATCTGTGTACAAAGGTTTACTTAGACATTTAATTCCTAACCATCAAATTTGAAATCATAAAAATATTTAAGTGTATTTTTATGTCTTAGGACAATTCTCAAATTATTCATTTTTCACTTTTATATCAAATTTAAATAGGTATTATATAAACTATACGCGAGCATATTGTATACATTACAGTGTGTTTTATTCAATTTACTCTGCAACTAAATATTATAAAATAATTTATTCATGTATTAAGATTTCAGGTGCGATATTATAATGATATACTTTGATAATAACCTATTATGAAATATTAATTATATTCTCTTTGGTTCGTACAATGAATAACATCAAATAACATGCATGATGGAAAATAGTAAATTTAATGATACGAATTGTATGAAATGAACTTATGAGGGTAGGCAAGTGTAATTTAGGAAAGTTGTAGATATTAATGAATTGTGTAATTGTCATAATATTATGTTGATATGTATTCATAATATCATAGTATTTGTACAGCATTACGCATTGAGTACCTATATACAGCGTAAAGTGAGGTCATTCACAATTCAGTTTCTAGTTGGGCAAGATCAGACTGTATTATACGTAAGTAATGAATTTGTTGTTGCCCCTAGTTTAAAAAGTGCTCAGCCGGATTGACGCTACTGATTTATAATATTATGACGAAATCGGTCGGTACCTACCAATTACTTTTAACCAGTTTTTCTTAAAATAATTTAAATAATAACCGGCAGAAAATGTTGGTCACAAGTAGGTACCTAATACAGGTTACATTTATTTCATTGTAAATCATAATGTTCGAAATTAATGCGCAAAATACAGTTATTAAAAATAATGTGTTGGTCCGATGGCCACTCACTGGATTTAAATTTATAAGAAATAAATCAAGTGTCTACTTAAATTATCGAAAAAGATAATAGGTAGGTATGTATAAAGACGGTAAGACACTTCCCTAAATTCAATGCTATTTATATTTTGATATACCTATTTCCTCAGTGATATAGATACCTACCTACTTACTTGATATTAGTAGCACGTGATTAAAAAAAATATATCTATATTTTTTTATTTAATGTAACTTATTTTTCATTTTATTGTAATATTATCGAAATTCTCATTGATTAATTAATTATATCACCTACGGTTGTCTTCACGACTCACACGCTTAATATTTACAATAAGTACCTATATCGCCCATGGCATGGGCGCCGGGTTTCCCAAATTTCACGGGGTGCCTAAAATCCTTAGATATTAATAAATGTCAATTTAAATAAATAATAATTTTTTTTCAGCATAAATTGTTACCTGATTTAATACGACCTTTTTCATATATTAAAACTTTTAAATACATATTAATTATTATACATAAAATTATGTTCATTTCATATACGTATGTTAGGAACGAGTTATCAAAACATCCAAAATATATTGTCGCCATAAATATTATACAACGAAAAAATTATGAACGTATTAAATTACATATTGCTCTATATTTTTATTTCATGGGGTGCAGAGCACCCCATAGAATGATTCATGGGGTGCTTGAGCACCGCAGCACTCCAATAGTCGGCGCCCATGGCCCATGGGATAATCAATAACGCAACATATTTTCTGTGTTTGAATCTGCACTGATGTTTGATTCTTGATAATCATATTTATTTAAATAATAATAATGATAATGAACAATTTCAAATGGAATTCATAAGTCATAACTTAAACCGAAATTTTTACAGGCACAATTTGTTTGATTACAGCACTTGTGTACTGCTAGATATTGATTATTAAATCGGACAGAACGGATGTTTTCTTTTTTCTCTTTTTTTTTACAGGAACTACCTATGAGATTTAACACTTGATGTTTTCATACAAAAAGCAGCGGTTTACTGGTTTCATATTTGGAATTTGAGGACATAACGAGTAACGTATTTGTATTTTGTGCAGTTGAGGCCGTTTTTATATTTCCGCCATAGAGAATAAAATATATGGGTCTAATCCGTCTTACGACTCTTATCCGTTCGAGATTGAACGATTTTACGAAGTGCACGTAACTTCTAAAGCTAGTAAGAAAGCTAAAAACAAAATTGCATTTTATGATATGTGTTAGTTTAGGAGGCAGCATATACGTTGTCGTTATCCTCAGTGTTGCTATCACTATTGAGTGTTTTCGGAGAAGTAGTCGGTTATTCGGAGATGAACTCATTACTCATGGTACATTCAATTACTCGACTTGGATCGTATTCGATTTCATTGTCTTCAGTAGAGTTTTTTAACAGATTTTACCGATTCAATTGATGACTTGGATAAAACAACAAATATGATTAGATATCAGCTCTTTCTTTTTATCTTAGTATTTAGATCGTTTTCAATGTAAGAACTTAAAAAAATGTATGCCTTATGGCTGTTGTTGAGTTATGAGTAGGGTGTCATTTGGACGAGAGAGTTTGGTCAGGTTTCTTCATTTTACGAATTGCTTTTAGTCAGCAATTCTCTGTCCTATAACACTGAAATAATAACAAATAAAGTGACACTTTAACTTATAAACTTGACAATTTAACATCTTCTTACTCACTTACTCATATCCTTAGCTAATAATTCTAAAAAATCTCAAAATTCGGTGGCCGGGATTTTTTTGATATTTTGATTTGATTCTAAGTTCAAATTTTGACGGAAACCGTTAATTACATATAAATCAAAGATATTTTTCAATAACAAATTTACACAGTTTTAAACTGTTAATCCGGTAAATATTTCTTTAACCAATAGACTTGTCATATATATTTCTATTTATGGTTCAAGTTCATAGAGATGAATTTAATAAATTATTTTTTACACGGGTTTTAAGTTGAAATAACGGCTCAAATGACTCTTTGTACGTAATATGTTACATTTTTTTATATATTTGTATCATAAAATTAGTGCCTTTGGTTATAAGATCTGATTTTTTTGTGTACAAGCTTCTTTATTAGTAGCTTTAGCTAAATTCACATTTTTATAGTAATCGAATAGGTTGATTTTTTTTGTAATATGCATGAGGTGTCTAAGTATGGTGAAATAGAGCATTTTTACGAATATTAAGTCAACATAGATTTTTTTGTTATTATTTCAGTAATGCCCAACTTGGAACTTGAAAATTTCATCAATTGTTTATCACTATATTTTTCCTTTTTTTGAAAACTTAATTGGTTGATACTAAAATAAATTATTACTTGAGTTTTGCTCAGAATCGTTTTCTGAAAACAATAATTAGGTAATTATTAATTTCAAATTTAAATAAAATCGTACTAAACGTAAAAGTAGCTCATTTAAAGTTCTTTAAATCTGTCACCATTACTTTTTGCTAGAAGCGAAGAATACCTACGGCGCGGCGCGGAGTATTTGTCCGGTTTTTTTTACATTTTGTTACGTAGAATTATTTTTATTTTCCGTAGGCATGTTTTTAGAGCATAAGCACACGGGTAGGTAGTTGGTAAAAACATGTTCGATTCAATATTAATAATCTTAATGTTTGATGTTTTCACGATCCACGAATCAATGAAATTCTTCGTTGATTCGTTGAACTCTTCGTCATTCGAATATTTTTGTTGACGGGCCTACAATAGTAATATCACTATTGTAAAAAGAAGTTCTTGATGGAACTTCCGCTTACCTTGAAGTAAAAATCATTAATTTATATCGCCACTCTTTTTTTAACCTGTTCCAGACCTTTTTCTAACGTTTGAACGACTGCATCGTGACATGAGGATTTGAACTAATATGTTACTGTCATCATTTCGTTTTCATCAGCAAATTGCACAACTCGTTGAACTGGTATTAAATTCACCCAATGCCACAATACCAGTTGTTTAATTTTTGTAATAGATAAACACTATAATGGTTTACTACATTGTGGCATCTCTCATTTATCCAAACAGCGAGTGAAACGACAAAATGAACTCTATCCCCGTGAATCGCACAACAGATTTGGTTATTCGTACATTTATGTATTTGAGCGCATTGGTTATTATGCCAGAAATATATGACTTTTCACTGCCGTTCTTTGCTTTAACCGTTTCAATATTCTTGTGTTTCCCTCTCACTTTACTACGATCACACACACGAACGTCAATCGTTGTAATTAACTAGTCGGTAATAAATTGCAACGTACTATTCACATCTGTTTGCATAAATATTATTCTGATTTAAGGCGTTCCTCTAAGAGGCATGGTCATTGTCAGATAAACGTTTCAATACGTTTCTAAAATATTTTGCATTTCCTATGGGCTATGGAACCTGTTGACCTACGTGACTACGTGGTCCACCTGTATATATTTATCAAAAATGTTATAATCACAATCGCTGATGCATAACGAATTTGTAATCTCTGTACTTCATATGTGGATCACTTAAATCATTACTGCAATGTGAACTCAGCTATTGATAAATATCAATAGCTGAGTTCACTGTTAAAACTTAAAATGTATTCGTTATTTTTACGTATGATCATGGTTACACGAATAGTTGAATAACTCTTGGTGTTGAGCGTAAAGCGTTGGTGTTTTCAAACGTATATTTAATTTGATCACAAAAAATCATACTGCAGTTAATTTTAATTCACGTGAACTTAGAATACTAAACCGTACGTATTCAATTATTGAATTACCTATTTATCACTGTGTGACCGAAAAATTGAAGAAACAGCGTTTGTGTAGCGCCTTCGCTCTTACAAGATCTGTTCCTGGTGATTGACGTGATGAATGATCTTAATTCAAAAGATATCTAGGTAGTTATGGTGATAACTCATTAGTCAGAATATTTAGGTTAGAATGTACTTTTTTGTTCATGATCTACCAGAAAGATATATTTTTGAATCATATCAGTTTTATACAATTTACGAATCGAATGAATATATAAAATAATATTAAAAAAATGTAATTGTTTTACACAACAATTTTTAAGGAAAACAAATTTCATTGGTGTATTCACTTGCATCCACGGTTATCATGGTTAAGCAATCAAAAAAAATTTATTTTCAAGTTTGTATATTGTCAATATACAAGTATAACCAAGGTTAACTGGTTATTTTACAGTTTTACCAAAACTAGAAAATGGTGTACTCAATTAGTTTAAAAATTAAGGCAGATCTTGTTTGTGTTTTTGCTAAACATTAACTTTTGAAAAATTGCCAAGAAAACAGAATGGTATTGAGAACAAGTTATGTTTTATATGTGCACTAAGACTTGTAGTGTTTTCCTTTCACGTAGTTAAAGTATGTGCATTTTTTGATAACTGGAAAAAAGTTATTTTCAATAACTTAATATTTTATATGTACCTATATATTATACTTTTTATTTTAAACGTATTCCTTATTATTCTCTCTAAATCTTCGTTTGTAAGTATCACGATGACACAGTGGCAGATACAAGGAGGGCGATGGGCACAACCCCCTCACCCTGTTCCCATGTATTACTCTTTACTTATTATTTTCGAAGATAATCACATTTATAGAATATAATTATTTTCCTGATATCGCTAACATCGTATATATCAATACACCTATTGTACGGGTTGCAATTAACATGATCAATTATGAAAATACGAAAATTCTAGATTAGTGTGCCATCGACACAATACATGACGAGAAAAATAGTTATTATTTATTATTAATTTTCTTTTGTAACTAGACTGTAGAACAAGTAATATCGGGCACGTCTTGTTATAACTGAGAAATAATAACTCATTATAAATGTGCGTAACTATTAAATAACTTAATTTATATTTTATAATTTAAAATTGTAATTTGTATTTATAAGTATAGGTACAATACCTACGTAAACATCTTTCTATTAAAAGATGAAATTTTGTGAATGGTACGTTTTTTTTAAACGTTTCTAATTTATTAATACAATATGTAATTATATATACTTTTTAATACGAATATTGGACAGTAATTATTTTTAATAGATGCGAGACAATATGAAAAAATAAGTGGATAAATAATAATAAGTATGATAAAAAAAGAGGAATCTACGCATTGACTCAAACTAGAATTTTTACGCAATCCAATAACCTTGAAAACATTATATTGAAAATGAATAAAACCTATCATAATTTTTGAGCGTTTCGTACAAAGTTTTATTCTGTTACCTCAAGAAAAGTAATAGTGACTAATAACCGATGGTTTCATAACCCTACGTTTTGCTGTCTAAACTGTCTAAACTTTGCCTGTCCACCTCACGATCATAGGCATGTTAATGAACTACTAACATTCAAACCGTTATTCGAATGTTACAAAATCATGAGCTGTCATTTTATTTGAGGATTGATTGAAGGACACACAATTGACGCACATCCCATTTGTTGTACAACGACTCTGTATTCGTATCACTGGAATACCAGAATTCAAGATTTTTCGCGTGTACCGGTCAGCCGGACCAACTTTTGCGAAAACGCCACCTTAACTAGAATGGTGTTAATAGCTAATAACTTTCGTACTGAGGACCACCTAACAATTCTTTCTTTACTCATCTACCTGTTACTGTAATCTGTGATTTATGTTACTTAAGTGTATACTCAATTTTTTCTCATACATTATGCACATGTTTTCCTAAATTATTTTGTTTATAATTGATATATAATATTTCAAAAACTCTTTTATATTTCAAAAACAGACGATTGGCGTCAATTTTACGAAATAAAAATAAAAGTAAAACGAAACCTATTAATGAAATTGTTTAGTATTTAAAAAAAACAGAAATTTGATTTTGTTCAGTTCGAATGGATTTTATGAATTTTGATGGACATAATAAAAAAAATAGGAACTAATCTAGATTGTAACGACTAAACAAATCTTTATATGCATTTTACACACACGATTTGAGATTTCGTGCGAACGGTGTCTTGTAAAGAATGACGTTCGGTCTGTTACTATGCAGTCGTCTGCCATGCCTTGGCCCTAGGTTGGCTTTATATCATATATTTTCATTAAACATGCGAAAAAACGTGTGCGTGGGATAGACACGCCTTTCTGTAAATTCATAATACAATTTATGACAAAATCTACGCAGTCTAAACTTTCGCAAGTTCCACGATAAAGACCGATTTTGGCGAAATCTCTCTAAATGCACCCGTGTGGACTGTGTCGTATAATGCATTTGGACGCACATCACACACACACACACACACACACACACACATACACACACACACACACACACACACACACACACACACACACACACACACACACACACACACACACACACACACACACACACACACACACACACACACACACACATGAATTCACGAGGAGAGGCAGTTTCAGAGAGTGAAGTCAAGGTTATAATACAACATTGTGTTTTTATTAAGATGATAACCCTGCTTTACTTATTATTTTGAAGCATTTTTATCCAACAGCTTGCGCTCCCTTTTTAATGTTTCTGGCTACATTACTGTAACATATAGACAGTCAATATACATACGTACATATTGAAATTATGTACTGTCTATTATATTTTATGTTATAGAAATATTTAAAGTGATGCCAAAATAGGTACTCGTTTAACATACTGCCTATCGTAATTTTATGTTGGTTTAATTTGCTACCTACCAATAAAAATTGTCTTACTTTTAAAACGTGTCTAGTATTTTTGACTATTGTCAATTTTTTTCATTAATAGTGCGCTGGTTTTGTATTTGTATTTCTTTCTGCTCTGAGGAATGATTTGAATAAATTTTCTGAAGATATCGTTATACCGATTGTTACCACTCTTGCTGTGTTTTAACGTTACACTTGTTTTCGACGTGTCTCTAAAACGTTTCTATTGTGTGTGTTTCGGCACCTATCGTTGGGCCAGTGGAATTTTCCGAATTATTTTGATTGAACCATCTGTGGATAGATCCGTAAGTCGAGTATACTCTTCGTTTATCGGAGTATGATAAAGTAGTAGTACTTTGTGAAATTTTATTTCGTATGATTGGTAGTGACTAGTTAAGATATATTCCGATCTCGATAGAAATGACTTTCTAAAATGTCATCACGCCTGCAGCTCAAAACAAAATATCGATGGCCCTTGAATTCGCTGTGCATAATTTCGATTAATCTTTATTGAAAAAATGATAAATCACCTATATCCGGGTCGTGTATGGTAAACAGCATACAAAATCACCAGACGCGCGGTAAATAGCGTATTGCACTTGTAGCCGAAAATTTGAAATTATAGCACCTGATTATTCGACACGCGGGGACGGGATCGAAACACGTTTTTCAACTTCGTCCGAGGTCGCTAACGTCATCGTGACGTCACTATTCGTCAAACGGACTCGTACATTGATGCATCACAACGTACTTAGGCACGCCGAGTCCGGTACATCTGCCTGTGACACTCGTCGTCGTCAGGGCTGGGCAAGATACCTCAAAAAAAGTATCTAAATACAAGATACAAGATACATTTATAACTAGTATCTAAATACAAGATACAAGATACTATAATATTTTTAAAGATACTAGATACAAGATACATGTATCTGAGATACCTATAAGATACAAGATACTTAATATATTTGTCTATTTAAAATCATTAAATTAACATATTATATACAATTATTATTGAATTAATACATAATATATGTTTATATTTTAAATACCCAGTGTGCTGTAACACCCATAAAACTGCGATGTTTTGTGGACCAAATATCAGCAGTTGTTGTGACCAACAACTGTGTCATTTCAAAAAAAATTTTAATTGCATCGTTTATTTTTATATAATCACCATCTATACGGCGACTAAGAGTTCTTCGAGAGTATATATAGTAATTTGCCATCTAAGCATTTTGGAATATTAACAATTGTATTATTTTGGTTGTCCATGTTCTTAATAACACATATATATTGCAATATTAATATTTATATATTTTTTCGTCACTTTGTCAGTCTACACAAACACCGCACAGATGCATAATACGCACGAGACAGACAGAGAGTATGAACCGACAGACGTCAGTTGGCGACCGGTGATCAACGAAGTCTTATCTCTGATATAATATTATCGCCAGACACCAAAGTTACTTTAATCTAATATATTACTATCCAACATATCATTACTTATTGGGTTATTAGGAAAATTGTTATATAAATGAAATAATATGAAACATATTTTTTGAATGTATCTAGTATCTTAATCATAAAAAGATACTAGATACAAGTCAATAAAGTATTTAAATACCCGATACAAGATACATTCAAATTATGTATCTCGATACAAGATACAATTGTATCTAAGATACGTATCTTAAATACTAGTATCTAAGATACTGCCCAGCCCTGGTCGTCGTCTGCCCCGTCTGCTTTGTTGCGTGGAACTCGGACGGTCCGGCGCGGCGCGGCCAGCAGCCCAACTGCGCAGCGTCACATCGACGTAATGTCGAAATTTTATCACCAGATTTACCCGACCCTGACGAGATCGCATTTTTTCTCGTCCCAAGGAAAACGTCTGCGGGCGCTGTTCGTAGCCTACACCGCCGGCGAACGTGCCGCGAAATTTCGTGTGTTGTGTGCGCGAAAATCTCGTTTCATAAGAAAGGTAATAATAATAATAATAATAATACGATTGATAACTGAAAAAAAAAACAGTAACGTAACGTAAACCATAATGATAATAATAGTTATAGTAATGGCAACGACGGAGCGCGCGTGTACAATATTATATCACACGAGAAACGGGTTTGCAGCCTGCACCGCGCGGCGTGTAACCATGTCGTGTATTGTGTCGTGTTGGACATTTTCGAATTTATGGTTTCCAACGACACATTCAAGTACGACTGGCTCTCTAACGGACTGATTTCGTTCGGTCGACAAATCGAAACAAAAGTTTTTTTGCACTGTGTCGCGCCTTGCGGACTGCAATATGCGCGTCGGCAGATGACGATGTAGACACGCGCGGAAAACGTCGTATTTGTCGAGACGAGACTCAATAACGTCTCACGATCGAATATGATGTTTTCACGTAAGCTGGTGTAGAGGAGGAACTGAAGATCGTTTAAGGTTGGGGCTAGTCGGTTTCATGGGCATAAAATCAAGGAATCTTTATCCCTTCAAATCAATCGCCATAACGCCATCCTGAAATCCAGCGCCAGTGCGTGCGATAATCATTAGGAGTGTATTTTCCGGGGTGTGAGCTATGATATTGGCCCCAAACTCTATAGCAATTTGAAAATCAGAAATTCGCTATTTCGTATAAAGGCGAAATCTCAACGTATTTATTTTGTTTTATTATACAACTAGCATACTTACATACGTGTGTATATTTCATAATATCGTTTCGGTTTAATACGTTCGCAATAAACTGTACGATCATAATAATTGAAATATAGGAAAAATTATACTATTGCCTGCATTTTTTATTGTGAGTTTTATTGAATACTTTTTATTGAATCCAGATCAAATCAGTGATAACTCCTCTTAATAATATTACATAATTAATTGGCTGATGCATTTTTATGACCTTTCTTCATAATTTTCTTTGATTATAGTCAACGACTTAAGGAATACGATTTTTTTTTAAGGTATCAAGTCTACTTCATTTGTCCTGCTCTCGGAATGGCACAGTTAATATCCTGTAATAATGCGTTGTAATTTCACAATTAGTTTCTTACTATCTATTATATTTAGTTTGAAAACATTATATCATAATACATAAATAAACATGATAATATTATATTAAGTCAGCAAAGACAAACGTTTGTATTTAGTTGACATGTTTAAATAACCCGACCGAACTTGTCGATTGGTATCGGAATTTATATTTTTTCTTTTTGTGTTTTGAAGCCAGCGAATTCCGACAATAATTGTCCTAGTCTACGAAAACTCGAAATAACGCCCTCTGATAATGATGACGTGTCTCGTTACATCCGCCGTCGCATGCACGTATAGATGGTAGACCGTATCTATCGTGTATTGTCAGAATACAATATATTGTTATCGGTGCAGCGGTCGAGCGACAGTGGCATATTTACATATTTACGGAGGTGGGAGGTACCTATGAATGATAGAATCCCTCTTGAACTTTTAGATTCTGAGTGGTGTGAAGAATGTATTGGTGCATTTTCTTAGTGTCTGAGTGAACTGAAGGTTATCAGTTATCACCAATCTATTGGTTTTACATTAATATATATTTTTCTGGAACCCATATTCTGGATAGAAGACTTGGTTCAAAAAATACGTCCTATATTTTTATTGATCGGAAAATGTTTTTTATGTGTTTTCTTATGAGTTGGTTATTTTTCAATCCCCCAACTTGTTTACAGTATTTGAAAAAACTACCGTAAATGAGCATTTAGAGACATTTTTATAAAATGAGGTTTAGCTATTTAGTCATAATTATTGATTTAAAATGTCATGAAGCTAAACATTTGAAATTTCCACTAAATGTTAATATTATTCTTATATAGGTTTGGCAAAAGTTTGAAAAAAACTTTGATGACTTTTAGGCTAAATATAGCAGTTTAACAACTACATTCGCTAAAAATTTTCTTTCATCCAAAGATTCATCACTTTTTTTCCCATTTATATCTAAGTTACACTAAATTACGGTTCAATTGTCCCATTTATGTTTTTGATTTGATTCGAAAAAAAATTGAAATTTGTGGATCAATCGATAGTTCTTTCTTTTTATGAAGGCATTTAGAATATGATGTAAAGAAGCGAAATGGATTATTTTGTTACCATTTAAAAATTTAAATTCTTTAATTTGTAAAGTTATGATGCTATAAACTTGAAATTTCTACAATACATTAATGACATATTATTACATATTTTATAAAAGTTTTAAAAACATTTGACCACTTTTAAGCTAAAATAAAACTTTGAAAAAACATTAAAAAAAAGTTTATCTGTAATTAAATTTTTGATCTTTGATAAAAAGTCCTGAAAATTTAATATAGCCTTACTCATATACTAAACCAATGATATTAAAACAATTTTGTGACTGAGGATTTTTTTTTTAGTGTTTACTTAAGTTATTATATGATTGTTACGGAATTAACTATTTTTATGTCAATTTTCAACTTTAAATGTTGATTAAAAAAAATTGGTCCATACAACTGTTATGAATCTTTGGATACAAATAGAACAACTTGTTTTAAATCTTGTGGTAAAAAATAAATTCTCATTTGTCCCAAAAAAAAATTAAAACAGATTTGATAAAAAAAAAAGCATATCGACAGTTAAATAAAAAACAGTTGAATACATAAACGGTATAAATTTTTTTTTACCGAAGATTTACTCAGAATGGTTTCTACTAAAGACATTAACTATAATTTCTTTAAAATTCAATACACCCATCTTCATTATCTAGTCCTTGATAAGACCCAACCGAACCGAGCGAAGAAGACCCCTTGGTACAGAGTTCGTACTTTTTCACCGTTATTTGTTTAGAAAAATTAGATTTACCATCCGTGTACACATTACATATTTTATTATAATCTTCGTAACTTTTGAACACCGCAAGTGATGGGGGAAAATTCCAGAAATGTTATTCTGTTCCTTGATGAAATCCTAAGTACGCTATTGTGCGCGAATAAAGACGAAAAAGAAGAAGACGATATTCGTTGTAACTTCCCTTTCTTAAAATCGTGCAGCTTGTGGCGCGTGCATTTGGTATTATCAGCCATGACGTATTCTATGTGATAACTTAAGCGAATTTCTAACCAGTAGTCTATTTCTGTCCTTTAATTTACGACTCGAAATAAACAAATATTTCGTATCTTCGTCAAAACATCAGTTAGGATAAATATCAACATTTATCTCATATAATAAAATAATAAAAAGAGTATTTTTCATATTTTATTGGCAAATACGATGGATTGTGCTGAACACGGGCTATGCGACAAAGAAAATCCATTCTTTGAGATACTATCTTTGAAGGACGTTTTACTGAAAACTAACTTATACTATTATACCACGTATATTATATGCATAGTATATGGTAATAAATGTTTCTACTTTCATTATAAAATATTTTTTAATTACATTAATTATTATTAACAATTGACGTCGTTTTATGACTTCTTCGTTCATTAGCGAACACATGTCGAATTGCATTTATGTGAAGCTAGATGGAATTTTTTTCAAAAAAAAATTTAAATGAAAAACAACAAATCTTTTAGTATTCCTTAATCATACTTAAAAATATTGTTGTAGAGGTATATGTATGTCCTTTATAATTACTCTAGCGTCTCTTGAGTGCATAGCCGTCATAATATTAAAAAGTACTTACATAATATAAATTTGTTCCTACGTATTATTGACTGATTTTAAATTTAGTTTTATTATTATTGAGTTTTGCATCATAATATCCTGTTTATTCTTTACCTTCGATCTCCAAACGTATTATTAAGATACCAAAATTAGTATCAAGGTAATACCAACTAGGAATGTATTATTGAAGGAATAACGTACATGTTTAAGGTGGTGAATCAAGTTATTGGAAACTTTATATTTTGAATATTTATTATATAACAACGTAAGAATACTTCAGAATACTAATTTTTACATGATTAAAATAAGTAAATTAAAACATTAATTTTTTAGGTAATACTTCATAAATGATTTTTATTTAAATACCTATTTATGTCTTTAATTTAAGAATAATTATACTGAATATTTTAATGTTATGTAACAGAAATCAATAACAAATGTTAAATTCCGCAAGTATAAACACAAATTCAATATCAAGTCTAGCAATATTTTAAAATTATTGTTCATTGTTATTAAAATATCTAAACAAACCTGAGAAGTAAAAAGTAAATCACAGACAGTTGTCATGGGCTTACAGAAGACAAGAGTTAAAACTTTAATGAAGTATACAATTTACGATAAGCATTGTAATTTGTATATACCATTTTTATAGGATTACGCCGCCAAAAATTTAGATCAACAATAACGAATAATTCAGATTTTCATTTTAAACACTAAAATAATATTTTAATGGTTTGTTATTGGCTTAAATATAAGAGTTTCACTAATTGAGATAAAATAAGAAATAGATATGAAAATTATTTTTATTAAATTAAATTAATTTTTAGATTGAACAGTTTCAGCTTGGTATAAATATATTTTAAATATTCTGAAAAATCTGCATGATTTCTAGATTTTGATGAATGTAAACTTTTATTGATGAATTGATAAACATCCTAATGATGCACATCAGTTATCTATCAGATATATTTTTTAAATTGTGAGTTACGGTGGTGTAAAAACGGGCAATATGTTTATGAAAGTATAGTAAGTCAAATTAAATACCTTCGAATAAGGATAAATAGTTAAAAGTTAATCAATATTAATTAGTTCGTCGAGTTTCAAATCCAATCAAAAAAATATTATAAACTTGATGAGATAAAAAAAGAGATTTGAATTTTGAAATGATGAAAACACAAAAAATTAGAGTAGGTACTTAATTTAAAAAATGACCGACAATTCTTAATTAAATCGGTTTGTTAGTACATTAACTATGAAAGATAACTTATGATCACCTTGATATTTGAATTTTTTAGTCTAATTAATCGTCTTTGTAATGATAATGTCATAATAATCATTACATTTCATAGAAATGTTTTGGCAAAAATTCACCAGTAAGTGTTACTAGACGGCGGCGTGGCGGTCGCATATTTGAATATTGATATCGAAAATAATAATTACGAACTCATCGAAAGGGATGCGAAAACATTACATAACACGAGTTGACTGTAAAAAAATAATACGTTATATATATTATTCAAAATATTAGCAACCGTCGTGGATCGTATAAGTAGTCATGCATTGTGTTTAGGTGTTATTTAAGCTAATGTGTCAAGGTCCCCGGGAAATATTTTCCGCGACACTGACATGTCACATTATAACTCTTCGCAAATCGATTTCGCTTTTCGGATAGAACGAGACGATATCAATAAAATGCACTCGATTAATTCACCGTTTCGATGTTCCACGCGTCCGCGATAAAATCAACACGTGGTTGTTGATGTCATGAAAAGTCACGGTTACTAGGCCGCGATTTGGGACGGAGACGTCGCAAGATGATAGGCCACTAACGGCACTAACTACGAATAACAAAATTCTTGCTCGGATTTTGCGACCACCTTCGTGGGATCGTGGGCGCGAAGTCGTTGGTCCAGCAATGATCACGAATGCCGTTGATGTGGCCACCGATGAGTCACATCGCAGGCCGCACGGCGGAAAGCAGTTCGACTAGAATAGTTTTAGGTGACGTGTTGTACACACGTACACATACCTAATGTATACGATCGTCGTTATTCGGTACTTTTGAGGGTTAGTGCACACAGGGGTGGACGTGGAGGAAGCGTTTAGGGGTTGAGACCTTCTCCGAAAATTATATGGTCGTTTTTTTCAAATGTAGAATAAATGTATTTTAAAGAAAATTCTTAAAGAATCTATTCTTATTTTTTCAAAAACTGCTTATCGAAATCGTTTCATGCATAGGTCATCGAATGCACACGATAGTGACGTAAATTGTTTATTGAGGGGACTTTCGTAGTGTACTGAGCGTATTTCACATACAGGATGTACTGAATTACACATGCTGTTGTTGTTCTATTATTATTTTACACGGCGTGTATCTACACGTGTATTAATAATATTTAACGATTTACGTAGGTGATTGGAATAATTCAATGCAAATTATCAAAACTGAGGCATATGCATATTAATTCACTCAAAGGAAAGGTTTGAATGATAATGTGGTAGATTTTTCAAAATAATTTATTAAAATATATGTTTTATACGATCTGTAATACAAAAAAAAAAAAAAAAACCAAAAATACAAAAAAAAAATATACAATACATACTATATATATATATATATATATATATATATATTAAGATAATGTATGGATTTTTAATAAAATTTTTTATTTTTTACCTCCTACTGATCTTGTTGGTACAGACATTTTTGTATCGATTTTAAAGAAAGAAAATGTATTTGGTAAAAAAGTGATGATTTTGTAATTGGATATAATGAAAATTGTAATTTTCTTTTTACCATTATTCAATTAAAAAAACATTTACTATAATTTACCATTATTCAATCAAAAAAACTGTGTTGTGGTGACTCAGAAAAAGCAGGTAAATAACTATTGTGTTGAGTTAGATTAGGTTGTACTATCGTCAGAATATGTATTATAAAAAATATGAATATTCTGCATGTGTATAAAATATACATAGGTGCATGGAGTTTGCAGAGTTAAAACATTGTTTTTTACCCAAGGTATTCGTATAACATCAAATTAAAAACTGGGTAATTAGCCGGTAATTAATTTGTTGTTAAAATTAAAAATATCTTACCTAAAATCCGTGGATAATTTATTTGAGTATGACGTATTTGTTTAAACCACAGAATAAATGAAATTGATTTCATTGAAATTGATGAAATAAATTTAATTTATTCTGTGTTTAAACTAGCCATTACTATGAATTATAAACGATTCAATAATTTTTCATGCGAAACGCTTAAACGCGGAGTTTGGTAGGTACACAGAATTCATTAAATCTATTCTCACACTCGCAATGTAATTTTGTAGAAAATAATGGATGAACGATTTCAAGTAACACAAAGAACGTGAAACAATGCACCGTACCCTACACCATAGAATCCATAGCTGTTTAAAGTGTAAGTACAACAACGCATACTAATAACCATTTAAGATGTCTTGATATCTGCAATACATCACGACGGGTACTAAATGAAAATGAAAAAAAAGAGGTACCTAGTGATTAGAATGTAGAATGATAACAATAATTATTAACGTTTTAGTGAAAGGTTGACGTATATGATTCTTCTTTTATGATGTTATATAGTTATTTTCCATTTACTGGTCGCAATTAACTTCGTAAAAAATAAACCCACACGATAGTGTGCTTTAATCGGAATAATAGCACATACCTAATATTGTTAACTATATTAAATTAAGATGCTAGATAAATCAGAAAAAGTATTATGATTCATAGTTTAGCCATTAGCTTAGTTTAAATAAATCAATAAATTAACAAGTAAATAAATAAATAAATAAATACATACATTTAAATGTTATACAATTGTTTAATAAAACTCGATATCTCGAACTTTTTCCTGTTGCCCTTGAGATTCGACATAACGAAAATATATATGTATGTATGGATATGAATATTACATAATACGAATGCTTAAAATCCATAATTTAAAAACTTAAAATACTGAAATAATTGAAATAACTGAATACATGATTGAACGAATAATTATTTTTCAAAAAAATCTGTCATTTAAGTTTGCTTATTATTACTTCTTTCTGCCATGACATCTTCCATAACTGTAGTAGTCTCGACAAAATTCCTTAATATTTTCAAAGCATGTTTAGCTTGCTAAATTGTAACTTCAAAAGTGACTTCTTCCTCATTTTGTGGTTCATCTTCACTATCGCTGGTATTTTCAGTGGTTTCTGATAAAATGTTATCTGTCCATTTTCCACTTCCACATACGTGTAAATTATAATCCTTTTCCACACAATGTGAATAAAATATTATTTGTGTTCTCGAGATAACGAAAACTATTAATTTTATATCGAGATATCGAGAGCAAAACACTATGAATGTAATAGTAGTTTCAAGGGTAATTCAATGTAGTTCGAGATAACGAAAAATTTGAGATAGCGACGTTTGACATATTAAGAATCTATTGTATATTGTATATATATGAGTGACAGTATACAACTAAAGTAAAACTGTACGGATATATAGTGCATTTAATGATTATTAACTTATTTCACAATTTTTATAAATAAATTGTAGGTATATAAAAATTAATACTATAAATGCATAAATACTTTACAATTCACATTGCCCAATATGCATCGGGCAATGTGTACAATGCCCGGGCATTGTATACATTGCCCGAATTGTCCACTTTGCCCGTAACATATATATAATATATATTATATATATATATATATATATATATATATATATATATATATATATATATATATATATATATATATATTAGAATAAAAGTAAAATAGAACTAGAACTAGAAAATATTGATTCTAATATTAAACGTCATTCATATTTTAATGTGGTTGGTTATGCAAGCTAAACTTATTGAACAAATTTAATGAAAATAATTTAGTGTACCTAGCCAGTAGTACATAGGAAATTTTTCCAGTAGGGTCCTGCTCGTATTTGTAGGTGGGGCTCTTTTGTCAAATAATTATAAAATAATTACATTCTTAATTTTACCACTATAAATAAAAAAATTAATTTTTTGCTGCACTCCAACTATAATATTGACTTCTTAAAAAATCAAATTAGAAAAGTAATTACTCATCAATGCCATCAAATATTAAAAGAAACCACAAATACTTGTTAAAAAAAAAAGCCGCCCATACTTCGCAGCATGGATATCTTACGCTCATGGTACTAGATAAGATAATCGAGATGACTTTATTGAATTTTAAAGAAATGATAAATCATTTGTTCAGTTAAACGATTCTGAGGAAAGAAAATATTTATTTTTACCAAAAGATTTAAAACACGTTTTTCTATCTGTATTTTAAAGGTTAATATTGATTGGATGGTAAAATAATTTTTTATACAATTTTAAGTGGAAAATGGATATGAAGACCATATAATAATTTACTTGAACGTTTACGAAAAAAAAAACTTGAACAACGATTTTTGAATTTTTTTCAATGTTGTTAGTTAAATATATGAGTATGATCATATACAATATTCAGAAATTTTTAATAAATATTAAAAATGTAATGAGAGATAAACTTTAAAATAAATTGTATTTTTAATGTTCTAACGTAAGCCTAAAATTTATCAAACTTCTTTGAAACATTCGTTCAGTATGTATCAATTCGTCAATAATATATGGCGAAAAATTCAAATTTCTAGCATTATGTTTTGAGTCATGACTAAATAACTAAAATTGACTAAGTAATTACAGCAAATTGTACCACATCTCATAGGCTTTTTGGCAGTTTTCCCTGATGTCTGTAAAAATTACTGAAAAGAGAAAAAAATTAATTCTAAGAATACCATCTAAATGCAATTTCCGATTTATAGAGTTAGCCTGCTAAAACTTTTGGACAAAGTTAAGTGTATCAAAAATTGTTTAGAAAAAGAAAAAACATCACCGTTAAACCAATAATCCTTCTCTTCATTCAGAATCTTATAACAATAATAACTTGACTAAAAAATTAAAATAACCTATAAATAATACCAGAATCAGAATTGATCAAAGAAGCAATTAAAAATATATTTATTCATTATTAAATGTTGTTTCAAACACGTCAATAACTATATTTGTTAATTAATAATTCTGCTAAAATTGATGCGTGACATTTTTATGACTTTAAGGTTTTGGGGCTATGTAAATATTCCCAGGTGAAAAGAAATGTCTATATCTACCACTGTTATCTACCCCATATACTCTCATAGGGATAGTATGGGAATATGTGTCTTTAACGTAATTTTTAACAATTGAAGTGATTTAGGAAATTTTACATCATAGTGCTAAAATATTGCTATTTGGTGTGTTTACAATAAAATTACTTGGCTACACATAAATTAGAGAACGCTTATGAGTACTATAGAAAGTTCTAGAATCTTTTCGTGTGTCTAAATCGCAACATCTTAAATTCTATTGGTTTTCATGTAAAAATAATTGGTTTTTCCACAGCTGAAGTACTACAAATTATTATTTACGACCGGCGTCTGGTGTATCAATTATTACCTACTCAGACGAGCATCACACAACATAATAATAAAGATACATATTTTTATCTGTATGTATATTTACTATTTAGGTATGTAAATATATTTCGGAATCTTGACTTGTAGGTATTGCATAAACGTTGTGATGATTGTAAATATCTATCAGACATTGTATTTAATATAATATGTAATTATATATTTACCACACCAATTACAATAATTACATGTAATTGAATTCGCATCGTCCGTACCTAAAATCAGAATATAATTAAGTTGCACCTAATTTTTGCATGATTTATGCATAAGTGCATTATATTGTTTTGATTATTTTATTTAAAAATGTATTTTAGTAACTGCTTCATTTTTCGTAGATTTATCTTTATAATCATTACGGCGTGTGTATATACAGTACTTTACATTCATACACGTTTTAACATCATTTATCGTAGCGATTATAGTAAATAATCAATTTTTCACTGGTTCAATGCCAACGTTAAATTTTTATTTGAGGTTTTAAATTAAAAAAAAATTCTTGTTTATATTTTGATTTTATGCTTTAAAATTTGTGAGTACACGGGAACTGCGGTATTTTCAAAATTATTTTTGAATACAAATCTGATTTTTAACAATACACTTTTTTTGTATATTAATACAATTATTAAAAATTAAAAAACAATATTTGTTTACAATGGAGTCTAATGTATTATGGAGTCTAAATAGTTTGCACGTATAAAATGTTATGTTTACCTTGAAAATGATCACCAGGCGTGAAAACATGAAATACAATAAAGTCGATAAGATAATGGTGGTGGAAGTTAAATCTTTGCCCTTTCGGTCCTTGCACAAGATAATGGTAACGGGTGTATTGAATTTAAAAGAAATGATAAATCATTTCTTTAGTTAAACGATTGATGTTAAGCTCGAGTGTAATATTTACTGTTTTAGTTTAATTATCGGTAAGTTTTTTATCAAAATCTTTTACATTTTTTATTTCAGAATCCAGATGGATTGTTTTTTACTAAAACATTCAAAACATATTTTTAAATTATAAAATAATGATATGGATTAATAATTTTAAACTATTTAAAAATTAATGAAAAAACAGTTGGTTCTGTTACAATTGTATAAGAATTTAGTTAAATGCTTCAATAAAAAATTCTGATGAACAATTTTTTTAATTTTCATCGTTAAGTAAGTAAGAATATAAGGAAGATCATGTTACGTTTTCAAGTCTTAACATCAAAAGTTAAATATTTTGTTAAGAATAAACTTTAAAAAAAGAACGTAATTTGCAGAATAGGGCATTCTTCGCTTCTCGGACAAGATTATTAGAGACTAGACAAGACTATATTAGAGAATGGGTGTGATGAATCCTAAAGAAATAATAGATCATTTCTTTAGTTAAACGATTTTGAGAGAAGCTTTAGTATAACAAAATATATGTACCGTTTTTAATTTAATTGTCGGTATGCTTTTTTTTTTTACAAACCTCTTTAAAGTTTCTTGTGTGACAGATGAAAAATTATTTTTTATCAAAAGATTCAAAACACGGTGTTCTAACTGTGTCAAAAGTTGAATAATAATTTAATGGGTTAATTTTTTTTAATAAACATTTAATGTTCAAAATTGACATAAAAACAGTCAATTCCGTAAAAAACGTAAATTAATTTATTTGAAATCCTGGGTTATGGTTTTTGAAATTTTTTCAATATCGCATAACTATGATCACATCAAATTTTTAGAATTTTCGGTCAAATATGAAAAATTTCATTAGAGATTAACTTCAATAAAACAAGGTATTTTCAAATTTTTATTTTTAGATCAAAAGTTGTTTTTAAATTTTTTTTTTTTTTTGTTATTATATTTATGAAAATTTTATTTTATTTGTAAAAAATGTGTTATTAATATACGCTGAAAATTAAAAATTTTTTGCAACATTATTTTTGGAGTTTTGACTAAATAATTAAAATCGACTTAACAAAAGTCTCGGTTACGGCCAATTTTACCGTTTTTACTCGTTTATTAGGTCTTTCTTTAGTTTAGAAAAACTAAAGAGTAGAGATAAAATGAACCCTCAGAGTAGTAATGTATATTAGGAGGGGGTGATAGGTAGATCGCCCATCCTTAGAATTTTTTTAGAGGTGGCATAATCTATACGTAAACCATTTTACCTATTGTCATGCTTTCATAACTTACTATTTAACAGGTATTTTTTCATCAATGTTTTTAAATAGTAGTGATATTGATACAATATTTTATATGTGTGTTATCCATGGCCCATAGAGAAATAATTTTAGTCTAATCACTCTATGTCGTGGCCTATATGGTATTCTAATATACGTAATCATCAGTGAATCTGGAATCCGGAACCAAAGAAAATAATAATAAAGTTATATATTAAGTAATTTAGTTCTGTTGAAATGATTATTCTGTTTTCTTGACTGTAAATCAGCAAAGTTTACAAGAGGTGTTTCCTTTATACAAATAATATGAACGCTCGTACATATTATTTGCTTTATATTATTAATTGTGTTTCGTTCGTAAAACTGTGAATGAATTGTTTAAACTTACATTGTAAAATAAAGATGTATTATTATTACCATAGATAGAATTGTCGATGCAAAAAAAGAACAAGTTTGCTATAAAATTGTTTTAATTTAAAAATGTAAAATAAAACACTGTTCTATTTAAATATTTATTCGTATTTATTTTATTTTAATAATTTCTATTTTTTTATTGATGTACTCATGGGAATTACATTTGTGTAAAATAAATATAAATATTTATAATTTGTTGTAAAATGCTTAATTCGGAAAATTTAAGTAAACCAATATTAATGTAATTTTACATCTATTTCATCATAAAAATGTTGAAAAAGCTGACTATTTGTGACGAGGGAACTCTACGAAATCTTGAGGTATGACCCCCCCCCCAAAGTTTTAAAAAAAAACTCTGAAAATCAGAAATTAAATATAAATTGCACTTTATGGAGGTAATTTTCTCTCCTTCCTCCATAGTTTTTCTAGACATGAGGAAAACTTGCCGGTAAACAAAGGAAAAAACCGTGAAATTGGCCGTAAACGACACTTTAACTAAATAGGTTTTAATTATTTAGTCATAACTCAGAAAGTAATATTGTTATAAACTTGACATTTTCACCATATTTTAATGACTTATTGATAAATATTTGGCGAAAAGTTCTTAAAAATTAATATGATCTCACTCATATTATACTTAATTATGTATAAATGTATATTAACATATGTATTAGCATCAGATAATGATACTAAAAATAGTTTGAAAATCATGATTCAAGTTTTTTTTCTTATAAACGTTTAGGTAAATTATAATACGAATTTTACGGAATAGACTGTTTTTATATTAATTTTCTACTTTAAAATGTGTGTGAAAAATTGTAGACCACTCAATTAATATAAAACTTTGGATACAGATAGAACAACATATTTTGAATCTTTTGGTAAAAAAGTATTTCTTACTTGTTTACCAAGAAGACTTTAAACAGGATTGATAAAAAAAAACACATACTAATAATTAAACTAAAAACGGTTTAATATATAAACGGCGTATATTTTTTTAATACTGAAGTTTTGCTCAGAATCATTTAATGAAAAAATTAATTATTATTTTTTCAAACTTTAATACACCCATCCCCATTTTCTTGTCCAAGTAGTGAAGAATAACACATGGTGCGAAGTACGTCCTTTTTTATTTTTTTAACAATTATAATACTTCTTGTCAAGATTACAAATTCATAATTTTACGAAGTCACTTAATTTGCATATGCGTATTTACATATCATTTTAGTTGAACAGTTCACAGGAGTTGGGCTATGTTAATTATTTACGAATCTAGGTCAATTCTTTTCAGATCAGTTTTATAAAATTTAGTGTCTTAATCCATAGAAAGAATTAAATGAAAATAAAAACTCAGGTAGACTTACATATCACTTTGTACATAAAATCACTTATTGTTGCTCAGTTAAATTATTCAGACAGACAGTAGAATATAAGCGAAACTAGAGTCCTAAATGCCATGTATTATTTTGACCTTTTTTGTCGTAATAGTTGACGATAATCCAAAATATTATGTATTAACTACTTACGCGGTGATTTAAAATACAGACATTTGGAATAAAGATTGGTGAAAACTGCATGGCTAAATAGGTATTTCAGAGATCTATTTGAACACGCCATGCAGTCATACTTGAAAATATTAAAACCAGTTTTTATATATTATTTAAATGTATGTACATTATTAATTGGTGTCAATATATTTTTTTTTTGGCATTAAGATGTGCCTTGGCACACCCGGCACATCCCGTGGTTCTATTTATGCTGTAGGACACGGTGTTCACGGAGCCCGTGTTTAAGTTGGTCTTTAATTATTGTAATTAAAATATCATTTGGTTAAAAGAATAGATTATTTGAATATTTATGTTTTAATTACTGTACTTGAATACTCAATATATTTTATTATTGTTATATTTATTATTTTTGATATATTTCTAAGATGATGAAAATATTGAGTTAAATCAAATTAAAACTATCAACGTGGAAATGTAACAATATTTAAAATGATACATATTTTTAAAATGTATTGTGTGATTATTTCAGTGAAGATAAACTGCAATCATAATATAGTACTATGGTAATGTTGTAAAAAGTTTTAAAAACAAATAGTATAACATTGTCATGTAGATGATAACAATTTGTGATTTAATTTGTACAATCTATTAAATGACTCCTTATTGATCTAAAAGTACATAGAAATAATTACATAAATCATTAAGTTAATTTTACAAATCAAATAAATAAGTACGATTATATTTGAATGTGACTTGCTTAAAAGTTATCCAAATATGAATTTCATTCATAATTATTTAGTATAAGGTGTGTTTAAGAGGTCTAATAACTGAAATATTTTAAATTACAAAAAAACATAGTATGACGCATTTATATCAGGATCACAGATATGATCAAAGGAGTGTCATGTTTTCGTAAACTAATAGAAAATAAATTACAACGTTGATTTAATGTTTAGGCAACTGGCATGTGTGACGTCTATAGACACTTTATGTATTATTATACGAATTGAAATTATTTTTAAGGTACTTGTGGTGTTTATTTTTGTTTCAGTTGGGTAGTCATAAACAATTAATATTCATTTAACTAATAGATAGTGATGTTTAATTAGTTTTTAATTTTGAAAAAACCATCTAATTTAAATTTTCATTTTTGTATTTGATTTTTGATGCCAAAATAATGGAAGTTCGAGTTTCTGATTGTGTAATGTATTGTTAATTTAAAATTAAAAGGAAAAAAGATAAATTAAAACGTATACAGATTATAAATATATGCCGTTCGAATGGTGTAAACAATATTATAGAAGAACAACTTTGGGTGTAGAAAATCGAGGAACTTTATGTATCTGCATATTTTAATATTTCAAGTGGATAAAAGTTTAATAAAATAATATTGGATGAGTAAAAGTTAACTGGACACTTGTGATAGAAGTTTATCTTTTAGCGTTTCGCATGTCGGACATGATGGTGTTGGGTGATGTACCTTAGGTAGGCAAATTTGACGAATATATTGCAATTGCATTATTTAGTCGTATTACCCATATTTGGATATGTATTCCACAAGAAGCACTCAACAGGTATTAAAAGTGCGAGTAAATGTATTATAGATTTTAATTTTGACGCAATGATAAATCATCGTACCTACTATTCGCTATTGTGATTGTAAACGAGGCGCGGTAAATTATAGTATTCATGAGCACAGGGAAAATCGCTTATTCGATTGATAATTATCTATAAATTATTGCTCTCTAGGAATCGGGAAAAATATCTGACTGACGCAAGTTTCTGTAATACCAAAAGTCCATATTAAATATCATATGTTTTACTGTAATTACTGGAATGGTATGGGCTAAGAAAAATATCCTTTTCAAATTCAATGTTCAACGCATGATTAACGCACTAATGAATGATTGTAAAACAGTTTTTGTTTTTTAGAAAAAGCTTTATTATTGAAAAATTATAATCTATAAATTATTATACACAGTATAATAAGTAGGTTTCGCAAATGGGTTTTAAGTAGCGTTGAGATGGCATGAAAATTGAAAGGAAATCCCACAGTTGAGGCGCCTAGTGGCTTTGAGTTTCTGATGGTGAAACTATAAAAGTTAAAAAAAAAACTATAATCATTACAAAATAATAATAGTCTAATAATTTTCGAAAAGTTTTGCGATTGGAAAAAGTAAGAAATTATGAAACTTAAAAACTGAAAACTGTATAATTGTATTCAATTAAACTAAAAATTCTAAATTGACAAAGATATATTTTGCTGTTTTGCTACGTACAATATAAAGTTTGTGTTACAAACTTCTTGTTACTATTATTATTTTCGCAACAAAGTTATCAATGGGGGTTCCATTATTTGTAAGATATTACATTAAGGCCACGTGGTTTAAAACATTCAAATTTTCACAAAAGAAATTTTTTAACTGATTTTATACAATTAATAATGCAAAAGCTAAGTAAATTAAAGAAATAAAAACCAATATCAATTTCAAAATCCTATAATTATAACAAATTAAGAATTTTACAAAATACAAAACAAAAAATATTCAATACATTTTAAATAATAAATTATTTGAGCCGTAATTTAAATTTTTACCTCAGTAAAAAAAAAAAAAAAATGATAAAATTAAAAAATTAAAAAATATTTTTAATGTTTTTATAAAATTTAATTCAATAATAAAAAGTAAACGACGAATATTTTCGAGTGTGTAAATGACATAAAATTGAATTAGGATTTGTTAGCAAAATAAATACCTACTTGGTTTTTCTAAAAATAATTTATACCTATCCTTGGTGAATTCAGCTTCAATCGTTTATGTATTTATAACCGTATTTACCAATGTTTAAGGTTTTTCTCAAAGTATCCGGAACAAGAAGTAATATGAATTCACACAAAACAAATTTACCACAAGTAATAGGGTCTGGTAGCAATTACAATATGCAGATTATGTTTTTAACATTAGCTGAAATCAATCGAAGATTATAAACAATTATGGTATACTATGGTTGGAAATTTATTTATGTTTTTCGTTACAACCATTTGACTCGAGAAGAATAAATTGCCGTGAAGTAGTTGAAGCAGAAAAAAAAAAGGAAAACAGACATGGCCTTGAAATAATTCATACATAGTACTTATTATACCGTATGTGTAGACCATATCCTATACCGCGTCGGTAATAATCTGTTTGTGAAAATAAATAATTTACATTTAAAGAAGTTCGTTGTATTGATTAACATCTATTTAAAAAAAAGTGCGATTTTGTGCGTTGTGAGTTGAGCACCGCATAAAAATATTTTTGTTAATTTTTTATTTAAAACTTGTATTATGTTTTATGCTTGCATGGGTTCTGACGAGTTGTTTTGCAAAGAAAAGCGTGTACAAACATTGAGAGATTGCAACAGGATCGCTGTATAAATGAATGAATAAGAATAGAGGTAAGTTCAATTGAGTACAATTTCTTAGTCAATTAAACACGATTTTCAGTTTTATATTTTACTTAAAGAGTAGGACTTCTGTTTTTCATTATTTTTTTCATTTAAATACAACTTTGAATAGCCAAGATTGGTAGAAACATGATGTATACATTGACACGTTATTAAAATTTCGGCATCCCAATTGTGCACCCCGTGATACACAGTTTATTGAGATTATGAAGTAGGTATTTTAGTAGGTAATTACAGATTTCGTGTTTTGTAATAGCATATTTTGTATTTGTTTTATAACCATGGATGCATTTCGATAGCATTTCCATGCGCGGTCGACGATCGATTATGATATCTTCAAACGTCATGTTTAGAACGCATAGGACAGATACCGATTAGTCTTAAAAGCACTTAAAAATATATATATTTTTTTTGATATTTGGGTCGTGTAATGTTGTGAGGTAATTAAGGTAAGAATTTGTGTAATGCGCCGTTCAATATTACAATACGAATTAATGCTATTATAACTATCAACTGCGTGTATGCGTATTTATATATAAATTAAGACAACGACAAATATAAACGTGAGGTTGTTGCACTTAACCTAAGTAAAACCAGTTTGCGACTTCGGAACTCGAGTGCGCGTTTTCACAAGGAGGCAAATTCTTCTAGAAGACATGTACGTGGAGCTTTCGTGAAGTTTTCAAAGACACAGCTAGATCATTTATCACCCGAGCAAAATACGCATGGTTTTATTCAAGTTCATAAAACGCAAACATCCGATCACCTGATACGGCTTATAATTATATACACGCGACGCGCAGACGATTTATTCGTGTACAAACATTTAACTACATTATATATCACATTATGTATAATTTCAAAACATGAGTTGTCCGGTACATTGTACCGTTATCGTTTTATAGTCACTACATAATAATTGGCAAAGGATGGCCCATATTGTGATCTATCGTTCGTCGACAGCAGTCTTTGGAGTGGTCGGAAAAATTGAAAACCATGTATAAGGGCATTACAACATGCGCGATTATTAAAATAGCGATTGAACGGTTCGCATGTAATGTGCGTTGTTCACACTATCAAATGTTTTTGCTCTGTATTACTGCTGTTTTGTGTAAAACAAGAGATCGAGCAGATCGGCTAGATTAGTGTTTAGAGAACGGGCGCGAGCACGTACGCGCGTTATTCGAACGAAAACATTTCTTCTCGTATCAACGTTAAACGATACGTTGTACAACATAATATTTGTGCGCGGCGGGCACGAGTGTACTTATATTCATTATTTGATTCGACTCGGATTTTGACGAGCGCGCGACTCAAATGTGAAAACTATTAGAGAACACGTCGTCATCGTAGTACTTGCAAGTATTTTTTTTCATAAGAAAACAAAATAATATTTTTTACAATTAATTTTTTTTAGTTCACTTTTGGCCAACTTTTTTTCTTATTTTTTTTTAAAACTGTTTTGCGTCTGTCGGCTGTGGAAACGTGTTAGGTACGTGTGAAAAAACGAGAACGTTGTGCGGTCCGTTTCAGTTTTCGCGAATTTGTGGCGTAATACCAAAGAGCCTATATATTTTATATTATACAGTAACCGGACAATAATAGTGTTGGCGTCTGCAGGAAGAAGAACATTAGTTCTTAACCCCGTGAGGTTTACAGCGGACGGTTTACGGGTTACGACGCGCGTATAATAGTCATCTCGTGTATTGAATAGTATCGTCAAAGTAATTTCATAGTAATATTATTTCGTTGTGCAAAACCTAAATTCGGTTAGGTAATTGTGGTCAAAGTTCGTTGTTTGGTGACTCGGACAAGACATTGGTAGTGGGTGTATAACACATCAGGTAGATCATTTTTACGATGAGCTCATATCTCAGGCACAACATTTTGATTACGAGTGGGTTTACTAACTCATGTTTCATAACGTAATGTGTTAAATAATATATCTGTAAAGGACTTAAACCAAATGAGTGAACTTACGATAGAGGTACCAAAGTTAGCCAAATTTGAATATGGAAAAAAAAAACTTTTTAAAATTATACAAAAATACTCAATGATAAGAAACATCAAACATACAATGAATTCACAAGGCTGGGAAAATAAATGATATTTTTTATCACAGTCAAATTCATAAAATTTATTCCAAATTAATTATATTATAAATTTATTAATTAATGGATTCAAATGAGTGAATTTACGATAGAGGCACCAAAGTTAGCCAAATTTGAATATGGAAAAAAAACTTCTTAAAATTATACAAAAATACTCAATGATAAGAAACATCAAACATACAATGAATTCACAAGGCTGGGAAAATAAATGATATTTTTTATCACAGTCAAATTAATAAAAAATTTTCCAAATTAATTATGTTATAAATTTATTAATTAATGGATTCTCAGCCTTGAGTATTTATAATATTACGATTATATTATTGCCAACCAAGATATACAAGCCCTTTATAGATTTATGAACGATATAAGTAATTATTGATTCGTTTTTAATAATAGACAGTCGAAAAGACTAATAAATATGCATTTTTTTTTTTTTTGCAAATATATGTTAAATTTATTTTTAAACACGCGTGAAAAATACATAAAACAATAAAAATATGTGCACTTGAACTGATATCAATAATTCAACAATACAAAGAAAAAGAGAGAGAGTGAGAGAGAAAGAGAGAGAGAGAGAGAGAGAGAGAGAGAGAGAGAGAGAGAGAGAGAGAGAGAGAGAGAGAGAGAGAGAGAGAGAGAGAGAGAGAGAGAGAGAGAGAGAGAGAGAGAGAGAGAGAGGAAAAGAGAGAGACAGAGAAACGGTCGTTGATTTTTCCTTCTTTTTTTTTTCATTTCTGTGATTTCGTCCGATTTTCAACAAGTATGCGAAACGACTGTACAGCTCTCCCTTCCACCGGGAAGACGTCCAGGACCGCATGCAGAAGGGGGGATCGATGCGTCGGAAGGTCGGTCGCCCCAAAACTCGCGTGCTGCCGACGACTCGCGTGCTGTTGACAACTCGTAATAATCGTACGGCGAACGCGCGACCGAACAACCGCTACAGTGTGTCCGCTCTGAATCACATTTTAAACCGCTGCGGTTCGAGTCACCCGACGAGACGCGTATAAACTATAAAGGCATCGGAGTGCCGTCCGATCAACTGTCGCCGCTGTTTATCCCGACTGAGATCGTTTGGTAAGTACGAAAAAAAAAATAAAATGACGATAATCACAAACACACACATTTAACTATAATATTAAATCGTTTACAAAGACTCTTCAGTAATCGCAATGACTTTTATGCTTTGTCGTTAAACGCTATTCTTGCAACGATAATAATAATAATAATAATAATAATAATTCGTGAAATCTGCCCACGCCCCGTGAGTGGACGGGTGACGGCATATTTGTTTATACTCAAGCGACGTAATGTTTAATCCGTGCAAATAGGTATTTACTATTCGTACGCCGCAGATACTTACGGCCACACGGATACCACGCGCGTGTATACAGTCATCGTAAAGACGATATATTCGTGTCTTCTCAAATCAACTTCGAGGTTACTACGGGTATAACGAAACAGTAATTTTCCAATCACACTAGGTCCCGTGGGCATCAATATTGATTTATTGGATTTTTATCGCCGTCCGAATTATTACCGTGTCGTCGTATTTTACGGATAGTGGGCATTTACTTTTGTTTTTCTTTTTGGATAATTCGATTTTCGTAACAAGTAAACAGTCGGAAAATATAATTTGAATTCGAACGGTTCATACTCATAGTTTTTTTTTTAACATGAATGAATCAAATGTTTTTTTTTTTCATAATCTCATCTATACTCTAAAAATCAAACGCTTAAAACGATGCACTAATTTGATTCTCAACTTGTATGAACATTAACTTGACTCGGTGTTAGAAAGTAAACGAGAATCACTTGAATCCCACGTAATAAACGTTTACGACCCTGAAAGATTTCCGATATCACGAAATTTAATGTGGAAATCGTAATTATTGAAATCAAGGATCCTGCAGGTGATCTTTGTCACGTCAGTTCAGGAAGAATAGGTTAAAAACGGAAAATAATCCAACCTACGAATTCCTCGAGGATTCAAAATTATAAATTATACACATTTAGATCGATTTACATGATGTCGATCATTTTTTTACTTAGATTACTAAACATTTGGTACACTTGCCTTCGAAAAACAAGCGAATATTATTACCACGCTCTGCGAGTGCGTGATCGATGCGAATAGACTACAATATTGAAATACGCGTGATATTATAATTCATAAATAAACCTTGAAAATCATCTTTCTAGACTGGTAGGTAGCTAACTAAAAACAGAAAAATGTATGTCTTTTCTAATGGTAATTTCGTAATATCAGACGCCTGGTGATAATATAAAATTTAATTTTGCATTAGATGACCATGGTCCACTAATGTGGTATTACCGGTTTGGGCCGTGATAAAATTATTAATATACAATAATTATCATGTACTTATATTTTTATACGCCAACTCGATAAGTGAATAGCAAGCGAATTGTAGATTAGTATGTAGAAGAACGCATTATATGATTACTATCAAAGCCGTTAGACGAATTTGTTACAACGATCAATTACACAGAATACTCAATATCTTTAAGATAAAGTGAATGACAATAAACTTAACCGTGGACAAGATACAATGACTTATGACGAAAGAAATTAATGTTTATTTATTTATTTATTTATATATTTATTTATTTGAATAAACGCCTGGTAGGCTCAAGTACAGATTAATAATAAAGATTACAGAATTTCGTATTACAAAAATGATTTGGGTGTGATAAGAACATATATTGTGGTAACACTCGTATTATAGGCATTATAAGCGTTATGAATATTTTTAACTATACGAGTGTGGAGGGTGCTTGAAAAATATGGCACTGGACCATGTGTACAGCAGCGATCATTTTTATTTGTGTATCCTTGATTTTATGTAAATTTTGTATTTTTTGATTAAGCGCTTCGAAAACATGTGTGCTTATTTACAATTTGAATGGTCAGAATGACCTGTCATTTTTCACGATTTTTTTAAATTCGATTTTGTCGAACTTTTTTGAAAATTTAATAATGTTTACGTCCAAAGTGCACCTGTCTACTATAATATTAAATACGAAATTGATTTTCGATCGATTGACGACACTAAATACGAAACTCCGAAGTACGTTTAATGCTAAAACATACTAAAAAGGCATAACTAAGAGGAAAAAAATAATATTTTAAAACTGTTGGCTTCCACAATACAATCCCTACTTATCATAAACTGAAATCGTCCAGCCGGTTATTAAATTAGTACAAGAGTAACAGCATTAAAAGTATAATTCATTTATAGTGTCGACCTAAACGTATAAGCTATTGAAGTACATTAATCGTGTCAACGTTTACATTTATAAGTAATAGAATAAACGACAAGAAGTAATCGTAAATTACATATTATGTACAATGATTGCTGTGTTAGCTTGGGTTACTAGAATACATTTTCAGAGAAGCCTTGATCGGAATGCTTGTCGATTTATTTTTGTGCAATAATAAATGAAGTAAAGAAAATCTCCTTATTATTATTAAAAAAATAATTGCTTATAAAAAAATTAAAGATTAAGTATGAAATATCATTTATTTATTGAAATAGGTATAGATTCTCTTTGACTGATTCGATTGAAAACCGTAAAAGGAAAAGGTATGCTGTATCATACAACTTATACGTATTTATGTGAACAAGATTATTTTATGCGTTCGTCTTTCACTTTAAAGGTAAACAAAACATGAAAAAAGGAGGTTCAAGCATAAGTAGTAAAATATTAATCAACAATATCTATATAGGGCACATATTATGATCTATTGTGTATTGGTGGTGAAATACTGTATGATAAATAAAAGTGGAGATGAATTATTAACTTTTATCTTGAGTAATATTATGTGGTTTACCGCAGTTTATTATTATTATGTCGTTTACACGTACACGCACATAAGTATCACTCGATCATATTATTATTTAATTTTTCCGAAACTTTTCAACGCTGTAGTCTAATCTGCAGAGATTTCTGTTCTCGTGTTCTGCCCAGTCTTAAATTTGAAACCAAGTTTGCATAGAATAAGAGGACTGTTACGAGCGTATGAAAGTATTAAGCAATAGGTTTGTGTATTATTATACAATTTGAAAATGCTTTAATGAAATATTTTGTGAGTTGAAATGAATAAGGAGTTCTAATTAACACAGTAAAACCAATTTTGAGGAAAAAAATATTTCTAGTCATATGGCAGAAGAAATGAATGTTTAAACATTTGATTTAAATTGATGAATCATTTTTCAAGAAAGATTTCTTGAAAGTATACAAATTAGAGTTCATGAGAAATTATTTTATACCGTGTAAATAATCAAAATGTTGAATATCATTGTAATTTTTAAATACTTCTAAATTATATCAATATTATTAATACCTATACTTTCTATACGTAATGACATCAAAGCATTATATACAATATTGACAAATCTATATATGTATTAATTAAGTAGTAATCTACATAATTATACGAAAAAAAAACAATCACAATTTTTGCACTTATTAATATTCTGAAATTTTTTGAAAATCATTAAGTCCGATGTGTTTTTTCCCGTGAAAATTCTAGCGGATTTCAAGAGATTTATTCACACACTCTAGCGAATATCATGGAATATTTTCATCATTTTCTTTGACGTAGGTACATTGGCGTGATATAATAGCCGTGTATAATAACACCGTGATAATCGTCTTAAAAATGAAATCAAATTACAACGCGTTTGAACATAATTCACGTGCGCGCGGAACAATCGTTGTTGTGTATTATACTATAGGCACGCTGACATAACGTTGTATCGAAAAGTGAAATGACACAAATCACTATCCATATACTATGCGTCCGATGTGACAATATTCAATCATCTCACGTCCCGATCGACTGAGATTCAACAATCGAACGCAGAAAATGGCTCACGAAATATATGCACAGCGCAGCGTTTTGCGGGGACAGTGACTTAAACGTGCGCGGGACAATAATACTACAAGTGCTCTCGGAACCGTGGAGTGATATTTTCAAAACTCGAACGGTTGATTTTGAAATTTTGTTTTCTCATGAAGCGGTCACTAAACGCTACCAGATTGAAAAACTAAATCAACAATATAATTATTATTATGATACGCGTACACGCGTGATGACGAAATCATCATACTGCGCGCACACACGTCGAACTTCGTAATACGTCGGTTGTTTCAAGTGGTTTTTCTTCTTCTTCTCGTTTTCGGTTTGGGAATCGCCTAAGTGCGTGTAATACGGAGGACGAGGTGCGCGTCTATTGTTCTCGTTGCAATCTCGGGACGTCGGCCTCCGGTGATGAGAAAGGGGCAGGAGGAAGACCCAACGCGATGAATCCGACTATTTACACACGTGGATTGCACACACACACAAACACAAAATACATGTTGTACAAACTATTCGAAATATAATTCGATCTAAGGTACCAATTAAAAAGAAGTGTTTCAAAACGAACGTGACGGTCGCATTCCAGATCTACGAGTACGTTTACAATGACGTTGAACACGTTCGTGAAATTTTTTTTTCCATTTACGTTATTACATTAAATTTATAATAACACACACAAACATACATATTAATATACAAATGTCGTGCGTATTACTGAAAAATTGCAGGTAACATTCTATAGCACGTAACACAATGAGTTAACTAACTCGAATCATGTGCTCTTCGCCCCAAGTAATCCGCCGATGCATCTATTTTAACGCACTGCCAAAGACCAACTCGTGAGCCGATTTTTATTGTCTTGGCAACCACGTCAATTATTGTTCAATATGTATCAGGATGCGAGTCTTTCGAGATTGTTGTTGCTTGGTTTGTCTGTGACCTATGAATTTCTATCCGATACCACCCTTGTCTTACTTTATATCATATGAGCCATCAAAAGTTTTACATTAGACAAATAATTAATTATTATAATGACACGATTAAGAAAAAATGTTTTAATATTAGTATAAACTACATGTATTTACGTTTAACATATCAATAATTGTCATGACTTAAAACCAATGGACAGTGAATGATACCCAGTCTACAACGACGACAAAATTATTCTGTTCTTGTACTTCATTATATTTTGTTGTTGTAGTTAAACTTTTACTTTGTTTTTTACAGACACTAAATCTCTGAATTTCATAAAATTAATTTTAGTCATTCGCTTCAGACTTATTTTAGAACTCTCGTGATTTAGACATTTTTCAGGATTTTCATTCAATAAATTGACATCAATTGAAACATTGAAATAGTTACTCCATGTTTAGGTAAACCATTTTTTAAATGTAGACGTTTATGAAATAATAGTACACTGTTTCCTTGTATCTCTCATATATCAAGAAATCCTCATAAACAACACCGAATGATACTTCCTTTCATTTTTTTCCTGAATTGTTTAACCTGTTTCTCATGGCTCGATGTTAAATAGTTTAGGATTTTGCTTGCGATTATATAACAGCCTTAAACTATCTCAGTTGATTGGGAAGTATCATTTAAACCTACGGTTAACAGAGGTCATTAAAATACTTCCGCCATACAAATACATTTGTTGTAGTGTTGTGTAGTTTTGCCAAACTAGTATTTACCTCATTATGGATTTGACATGTAGATGTTAAAAACCGTGCTAACGGCGACGATTTAAACGTCTTAAATGAACAACATTATCGTATTAACTCGAATCAAAATCGTCCGATATTCGTGAAAACAACGCAGAAATCTCATGTCAAATGCCAAACAAATAACAATGAAAATGAAATCGACAAAAGATTAAAATTAGATCAAGGTTGTTTATTAAATCTATAATATCATACATCATATTTATGTATTTTTTTGTTATTTAATTCATTTCAATTCATAAAATACACAACAATATTTAAGCGTGAATCAAGGAGTTTGCCTGTGCGAACCAACATAACCTTGATCTGATTTCCAATCGTAAGCGCTGCGCTACTTACTTATTTAGGTGAATTTTACGGCAGACGTAATAACCCTCGAGTTCTATTCCGTTAGATTTTCGTTTACAGTCAACGTTCGTCATGGGACATTGTTTTCAATCGCAAACTTTGATCTCGGAGTTAATCAGCTGCGGTCATACGGTGTACTTATATAATATGCTACATTTTTCTATACCATACGACGTGACAGTGAAACGTTCAAAAGAGATGTTTTATTAAAGGCGGTTTTTTTCCTCGATATTTTCGAAAACTGGACGAGTCAGACCTCGAGAGTACGCCCAGAAGACGACGTGTCTTGTACCGTTTTGTACACGCACGCACACACAACAATAGCACATGGTCGCGTATCGCGGCAGGCACGTAGCGGTGCCGTACTCGTGATTTCGTATGGTGTATACATATTATTCGATCTCCTCTCGCGTTTTCAATTTCATTTGATGTAACAATAATAACGAAGACGACTACGACGACGATGACAACAACAACAACAATAATAATAATGCTCAATAATAATAATAATAAAGTCTCGTCGGTCGTACGCGGCGCTCGCGCTCTCCGTGCGCGCGCGACAAGGTCACCGCGGTTACCAACGCGGTACCGTCCACCTTGACCCAATACGTGGCGTCCACATCAAACACACGCGGTATCATAATCGCTGTCGTCATAACATTATACGGTACGGACCTACTTGCGCCACCCGTGTGCGACCGGCGTACGGGGTGCGAATTCGAAAATCGGCTCCGTGCGGACATCGCTGCAAACGTCACGGTGTCGTACGAACACGCGTACGCGCGCGTACTGTTAAAACGCCACCACGGCATGTGATGACGGTAACGTTTTGAACGTATTGCAATAAAAAATTCATAACGACGAAATCGTTGTGGTATATCAGTCTTGTTCGCCGTTTGGCAATCCATCCTCCTCCCGCGTGGAACAATTCGCCACCGTCGAATTCGAGTACAGCGATCGGAGTATAATATACATCGTTCGTGCACCGACGACGTCGCGTTTATTGGCCAACTCGACGCACGGATACCGACGGGTACGTGTACGCCACTGATCGGCCCAGGCTGTATTGTGACAGTCGAACGTTATAAATACCGCGTATTATACACGCGGAACGACACGGGTAACGCTTTGAAAAACCTTGTCTTGTATCGTGTTGATGAGTTAGTCGGACGTGTTTCGATTCGCAATAAATCGTAGTTGAAGCAAACTCGTTCGTCAGATTTCTGTTTGTACGAGGGTTTTTTTTCGACTTTCGTACGTTTTCGACGAATCGACGAGCGTTCGGTGTTGTTCCGTTTCCACGTTTGTCAGATTGTCAAAACTCTACTGCACAGATAAACAACTCAAATATAACATTATAGCGTTTGTTGTACACACCGTCGGACGTGATCGAGAAAAACGAACGAACAATAATAACGGAGACATTACTCCGGCGTCGTTTGTTTATCGATGTAATCATTTTTTTTCTATGTGCCATATAAAATCGTTTATCTACCCAGCGTCGACACGACGTTCCGAGTGGATCGTGAACGCGCGATAAGCGTTACGCACGGGACGACCGCCGGGACGCGAACGACCGGTATGAACACACCGATCGCGGGTCGGCTACCGCGGAAAACGCGATACTCGCAATGAATCAGAGGCGAACCCGCACGCCGCGCCGTTCGAACGAAGCGAGACGAGCCGGCGCCGCGTCGTCGGTCGGGTCAGGTTCAAACGCGTAGCCGCTACGGGCTGAGTCTGCGTTTCGTCACACCAGATGTAGACCGTCGGCACACGTTGTCATTTGCATACCCGCCCGACCGCGCGGGTCCGGCGTGAAGTCGGCGGTCGGACTCGGGCGACAACAGCAGCAGTAGTGACCGTTAGACCCGCGTCCGACGCCGCCGCCGCGCCGTCTGCTGCACGAATTCCTCGTGCGTCAAACCGACAAAGTCGTCACCCGGAACGGCTCGCACTCGACTGTACGTTGACGTCATTTTGGCGGGCACTCGGTCACTCCGGTCACTCCGATCTCCGGAATCGCGCCCAATACGTGTAAACACGGTTGCAAAAAGCGAAAAAAAATTACAAAATCAAAACGGTCTAGTCGACTAGGTCATTGCATATTATGCAGGCGGTCAAAATTTCGTGCGTCTGTCCCCGGACGACGCTCACTACGGACCGTCCGCCGCGCGCAGATGTGCAAATAAAGCGTAGGTACGCGTTTACATACTCATACTATGTCGGTATCGAGTTGTGTGTGTGTGTTCGAGCGGCGCGTGTGTTCGATATTGTAATTCGCGCGTTGAAATGTACCGTGTACGGAAAACGATATCGACTCGGACGTAACCGCCGAACGAAAACAATAATAATAATAATAATTGTGAAACGGCGAAAATCGGCACGGTTCGCGGTGTGACGGTCGATGGACTATTATTATTGACGATAATTTGTATTAGGCCAACAAGCTAGTGAATTCATTCTGACGAGTACTTAATATTATTCAACGTTTGACGGTAGGCTGTGGTCTGTTGCACGAGGAAACCCAATGACCCGTGAAGCTTTTCACCGATTATTTATTTATTTGGTTTTTTTTTTGTTTTTTTTTTTGTTTTTTTTTTTTTGACAATCGAATGCGTTATACGGCCACGTGGAAAATATATGTTTGCAAATTTCCACAGAAGAATCGACGGAATCGTTTATGGTTTGAATTAAACGACACACGTCTCTTCTCGTTTTTCATTTTTATGCTTTGCCCTCACGTTCGCCCGTCACTCCCGAGTGCACATATTTGTATTCTGCGTTCCGTCGATTAATGGTCGCGTCCGTACACGTTTTACGTTGTAGAAATTTTACAATTTTACGACATTTTACGTTACACACCATGTCTATAATCGTGGCATGCTGTTCGACGTTGTCAAGAAAACAGTTCGATGAAATTTCAAGTCGTATTTTCAATACGTGATGTTTGTGCGCCCACACATTTTTAGTAACACGAACCCTGCATATTAAAACGCGACGTATCGTTGTATCTACACCTGGAGATTTTAAAATATCCAATGACTCGACTTTGGTTGTCGAGTATTTCGCTTGCACCGTGTAAATATCGGTTTATTAAGAATAAAAACAAATAAACAAAGAGGTCGATGTACTTTTTAGCAATGAAAATCGCTATTGTATTCAAAAACAATTTATATTTTATTGTTGTCGGAGTAATCGGTATACTTTTGTGTATAGCATTAACGTAAAACATAATTTACTATTAAAAGTGATGTCACGTGACTCAAGTTGACCGATCAAAATTCAAATGGATAGGAATTATTTCAACAGCTTAGTAATATAACGTTTCCAATTAGAAATCAGATCAAGGGTACGTTGGTTCGTACAGGTAAACTTCTTGATTAGAGCTGGAATGTTGTGTATTTTATGAACTGAAATTAATAAAATTACTATAAAACAAAAAAAAAAACAAAAATCGAAAAAACGATGTTGAATAAATTTGGATTAAATTAATAACCTTGATCTAATTTTGATCTTTTGTAGGTATTATAATTTTTTGACTCTTGATATGGAATTTCTGTGTTGTTTTCACGAATTCTAAATACTTATCGAAATTACCGAATTTTAATAAATGATATGGTTCGTTTAAGTTATCACCATATTTTTGAGAAGAACATACTGGAATATATTTTTGTATGAGTGATCCGAGGAGTATTTGTTCAGCTGACTGTCGTCAATGAAATAGTGGAGCACCACAAGGTTCACTAATAATCTGGACTATCTATCACCTAATAGATCACCTAACTACTTGGAAAAGTGAAGATGGTTGTTTTTGTTGATTACATGGGATCTATAAGTATGTGTAAACACCGAAAACCCACAGAATTGTCGGAAGAAGTGCTGACTTTGAAGTTAGACGTGTGGTGTACAAGCGATCATTTGAAAACGGGCTTTCGCTCTTGGTTCGAATAGAATTTTCACGAGACCGTGCAAAAGCACGTTAAATACCTCAGAACAGCGATACGGGGTCGATACTAATATTGACTTTGTCTCGTAAGTGAAGGACGAAGCAGCTATGCAAGTGCGATCTCTTTTACGTTTCGTGCCCCGACGTCAACGGTTTGACGTAAAAGAAGAGGCAGATGCTACAAACGGTTGTCTCATAGAGGCTCGCGTTCACGTCAGACGGTGTTCTTGGCAAGAATCGCGGCGTTGCATTGATGCGGGTCGGGGGCGTCATTTGCAATCAAGGCGTGTATTCGAACCTGTTTCCTTGTTAAACGTTTTTCTTTGCCTGTTGAAAATGAAAAATAAAAAGGCAGATAGTACGTATTAGTGATCTGATGTTGAGTAAGTGTTTTGTTTACGAATATTTTTGAATTTCATTTTTAGAAACGTCAGAGAGAGCCAGTGTTTTTTATTGTAAATATAATATATGTCCACTACACGTAAGCATAGAAATGTTTATAAATAGAGAAGACTTTTACGATTGTCAAGAGTACATTTTTAATTAATATATTTTGAATAAACACACTTTGAAATTATTGAAACACTATGAAAAAAATTACGTATACAGCAATAATTGCTTAGGTTAATAAATTATTTATTGCAAATTCTGACTGACAGGCTCATACTGATAGTTGAATACGTCTACTGATCCTGATCTGACTATATAGTCCGATACTTACGTCAGTCATCCGCCAAATGGCATGGGCTGCTGATTTGTCTTTGTATACGTCTACTAAAAAGTAAAAATTCTTTGGGATAATTTATTTTGTTTGTTACACATCAGTCTAACATTTAGTGTTAGTTATATAATATTGATAATATAACATTTGTGTCTTTTATATGACATGTTATATACTTCTTTATTTAACACTACCATATTATCATTCCTCTTACTTTTTATAACTATATCCATTAACACATAAGAATGATAATAAAAAAATTAAATTAGAGAATAATTAAAATAGAAACAATTATAAAATTGTGTACACTCAATCTTTGCAATAGAGTCACGTTACTAGAGACACATCATATTTTAGTTCTAGGATATAAATAATAATATTAACTACAGTATATTTCTGTATTCGTCACTATCATCGTCGTGTCAATCGTATACAACTGATTAGTGATCAATGCTTCTTTATCGATGGAATTTATACGATTGTTAATTGGAAAATGGAAATAATCCATAATAATACGACAAAGCAGATAGATTACATAATATTTTATTACGATAACTTTCATCTCTTCGCGGTATTCTCTTGGTATAAAACTCATGTATTAAAATCAATGTCAACTTGATTTTAAATTGCCGAAAAATTCGTTGGGCGAAACGGGTCCGATAAAGTAATAAATTTTGAACATGACCTTACTAATCATGATACTAATACATGATACTCTTGGAACACAGTAGAAACAATGTTGTGGAACCGGAATCGCCAAAAATCAAGTAAATAAGTTCCCGAATTCGATCTTGCACGACAAGGCGAGGAGTACGAGTGGAGAGTCTGGTGGGTGGCGAATTTCAGGAAGAGCTCGGATTCGAGGTCGGCTGGTATTGAATAATCGGCGGTTGAAAATCAGAGACCAGGATAATATATTAAAGACCGGCTGACACTGTGATATCAGGCAGAGAAGAGAGCTCCTAAACAAAAAGTTATCAAATATTTTACCGTGTCATAATTCACTGTAAATCATCGTGTTACGTATAACGTTTTAAAAACATGTATGTACTTTAATGAAATAAAATATAACGTCGACCAGGATGGTTCCATCAGGAGAAAAGTCGTGGGGTAGGTTTTGGTTTCAAATGGGTGAAAAATCGCACGAGTCAGCTTATGTCTGTATTACATATTTGCAAACGAAATACATACCGATTAACATCAAGCCACCCCAGAAACGGATTAAAACACTCGAGAAAGAATATAAAAGGAAATAATAGTACTGTGTACCATACAACGGAGATTTATTGAAATGTGGATACCCGGAAACAACGTCAAATTAAGATAGTGGTTATAAACAATAATTCGAACGTAATGTAGAATAAAACACCGAATATGTTGTTGAATATTCCAAGTCATACTTGGATGTTGATGTTTAAAACCGGTTTAATTTTAATATTGAATTATGATTTAACAGTTCAAATATATGTGAGTTTATAGTATGAACCGTAGCTGATTTCCTAAAAAATGACCAAGTCACGAGCGTTTTAAAATTAAATTTGAAGCAAGCGTTGAAAGTAAATATTGTACAGTTCACAGACGTGATCTCCAAAAATCAAATATACGTTTAATTATTTCGACATAAAAAAATACTCATTCAGGAACAGTATATAATTTTGTCATCGCCGTAAACGTCATGACGGTGTTCACTGTTAATGCATTTGAAGATTATTTGGTTTTTACCGTGAAAAGAAAAAAACCTACTCACCAAATCTCTGGCGTTTCAACCATTTTTGTCATGAGTTCCAGTTATAAATTAGATATAAAAAGAAAAATATTTTTCAGTTATTTTGATACTCTATTTAGTTTGTATGATATCTAGGTAAACTGGGTTTTTTTTTTGTTTAAATTAATGTTAGAGTTTTCCAAAGTTTAACATATCAATTTTGTATACACTTTAAGTTAATTTTGGATAAATAAGTCTGATAACTTAATAACAGATGTTAATAGATATGTACTTTCACTTTTTTGCATATATTTTTGTTAGCTACTTAATTTTTTATGTTTGTACCGAACAAACATACTTATTTAATAAGCAAATAGTGAACCAATTGCATAATCTGCTGGTTAAAACCATTATGCATTTACGTGCATATATTTATTCAATACATGGGAACTGCGTAGTCACGTTTTGCGTATGCGTTTATTTGATCGTTTTTTTTCTCTTTCTTATGAGTTATGAACATTTTTTTTGCTTTGACATTAATTCTCATGTGCGAATTAAAATACACGAAATCTTATTATTGCTAACAATAATTGAAAAAAAAAGAAAAGTTTAATCACTTTTTAATTATATATCAAACAAATATTTCAAGTTAGTGTAAAAATTACATGATCAAAAATAATTTACACAAATTTAAACTGAAAATTGGTTGTTGTAAAGCAATAAAAACTGTTGGGCAATCTGTTTTTTTATTTTAACTTTTTAATTTTACTTAAAATGAAGTAGTTTTGATTTTTATACTAGGTTTATATTATGGTTTTATAAATTAAATTCACGACATCTTATTTCAACATTTATTCTTATCTGAAACATCATGGTAAGGTAATGTCCATAAGTCATGTTATAGTGACGTCTTTTGATGAGATGATGTAAACTTTTATTATGACGTAAAAAAATAAATAAAAATTAGTTTATGTGAGTATGTAATGTGAGAATTTTTGTGATATTTTTGTATTTTACACATCAACGAGGGATTAATTTTTGCTTTTATCCTTATAAACAAAAAAATATATATATTTGATAAGGTACATTTTTATCGGGTCATCAAACATTCAAATTTGTGTTTTACTCTCAGGAAATGGAATTGCATAACTCACTTCTTTTACTTCACCCATGATTAGACTATTATCGCTAAGAATTCATTTAATCGACCGATATTAAAAGGTATTTCTCGAGGAATTTTTGGTGGTCTTTAACTCAATACAATTATTTATTCTATTATCGTATTTTACACTAATTATTTCATAAAACTAAAAGTATATGCCAGTGATTGTCAACCTTTTTGGGTCCACGGCGCCTTTTGATTTTGAAATAAAATATACGGCTCCCATACGAAAATTTAAAATAAACAAATTAACATTAATTATAATCGTTTTAATCTAACTTTAATTTAATGATGAACATGTAATTATTAATAATAGGAAACATTTTTTTTGGTATATGGTATGAATACGATTTGAACTAACAAATAAATTTTGATTTGTTGCATAATATTATAAGTACACTAAAAAACTATTTAATTCAATAACAAGTCATACATATGAATGTTGAAAACACAGGTACATATAAATAAGTAGAAAGATCATTTGACCCATAATTAGAACCCGATATCTTATGCTGTCGCCGCCGTTTGGATACTACTAGAATAAAACATTTGGAAACCATACCAAATTTGATAATAATTTTCGTTCATCAACCGTGAACATTTGAATAGGTACGTGTTTTTCCCCCATAGGACGAAGTATTGAAATATAAAGGATTACTTCACAATATTACCTCCGAGTTTTTTCAATGTATTATTATAAATAACAAATAGGTTTTTACATAAACTTTAAATTCAAAATGTATCGATCGTTTTGGAAAATATGTTCGGTTAAAAAAAATCTTCTGAAATATGAATAAGATCATTAATCGATTTCAACAATGAATAATGGAACTTCTAATTTGAAAATGCTTAAAACCTCACTAACGTTATATTTTAAATATTTATCATTGTTTTTGTGCGCAATACATACAAAATACATAAAAAAAAAAAAAATTAAATTACTCTAGGTACGAAGAATCGCCAAGGCGATATCACGATATCAAAGTGGTATAACGAGTTAACGAAATAAAAATATCTGTCATATCTATTTGAGTGGATGTTTTACGCAAAATTCTAAATATTAATTATTGCCGCCGGTCAAGGTACGACGACGGGGAAACTTTCTTTCGACCTTGATTGGAATATTCACTGACGATTTTAGCGTAGTAAATTTTTAACCGGTTTATATGAATACAACCTGACTGGCTTGATCGGTGAGCCTATTAAAAAAAAAAAAACCATATATCTGATCTCGTAGACATGTACGCGACGCGTAATACGCATATTTACACTACTGTGTGACGGAAAACGCGAGGCGCACACGTCGTCGTCTGGACGTCGAAAAACTCGGGCGTAATACGGTGACGGGAGACGCTCCGTTTTTGCGTCTGTAAACCGGTGAAAATAAAACCGATTTGGGCGATAAACATAATATTATAGGTGAGGAAGATACCGCTGACGCATTGTGTCCGTCATTGTGGCCGAGCAACAATAAAAACCACTACGTGCGACATGACGTTACCCAATGATGATATATGTTAGAACAGACCTCACGCGTTTTCGCCGGCGGCACGTTTAAATCTGAACAGACAAAAAAAAAAAAAAATTAGCGTCTTCGGCGGGGAGGAAACAGAATTCTATTGTTTTTAAACATTTTTTTTTTTCGATTCATACAAGTAGTTGCCGTCTCCGAAACAAATATTTGTCAGCATAATGGCGAACTGAAAGAATTCGAGTTGATTTTGGTGTTTATTTCGTTCTTGTACGTTCCACTCGTAATGACCGGTCGACACCACCGGCACTAAAAATCAATACCTGTATTAAAACCGCTTACAGCTCACAGAAATCGGACCGGGGCAAACTGGTATGTGGAAATACAAGGTTGTCCGTACATTTTTTATTTTCAACGAAATAATAAAAACATTATGTCTAATTGTTTCGGATTGAATTGAATTTCGCTGTGTAGTCGCGATCCTGGGGCGTCAACGAGGTGTTCATATTATACCGAGTGTAGCGTGTAAATTATCAACGTTTACCGTCAAGAGTATTATTATTGTAAAATCAATCTGAACAACTCTCAGCTGACGTTGTGAATTTCAATTAGGCTTAGTGATTAATTAATGTGGGTACGTCGAATTTTTTATACCATACGAGTACGTGTATGAATTTCAAACAATTTTTTTTTTTAATGGCATGTCCAAATATATTGTGTGACGCGTGCAAAGTGAATTTAACTAAAAGTTGACGTTTAATCGAAACAATCTATTTTAAAAGTATAAAACCACTACAGTTAGGCGTATACTTAAAGTTTGTCCAGCCTATTGATGTGTAGTTATTTACTATTGAAATATTATGATGTATTATAAACAGATATTTTTTTTGTCATTAGTTATATGGTGGTTGTACAGAACGGTCACACAACAAAATAGTTGATTCTTGTACAACAGAGTTTTATACAATGTACGACAATGATTATCTGGGCATTATGATTATTTTTTGTTTTCGATTATAATTTTCTTTCTTTAGGTTTATTGTAATTTTTTAGAAAAAGTCTCAAACTTATAAAAACGATAAATGTGTGATTTTTGACAATGTATCTGAAGCGTCAAACAAAATATACTAATTGATTTTCAATTAAAAACCAAATTGTTATAAAATAAATTACAGTCAATATCGATATAATTGTTATTTCTGTAATTTTTGTAGTTTATGTTTACAGACATATAAATATAATAACATGCAGATAGTAACATACAAATAATTTAAGTTTAATATGTGTATGACTAAAATTAAGCTAAATACTGACAGAATTGAAGTAATTCGTGTTTATATAAGCAATAGAATTTAGTCTAAAATATTTGTTTGGTTTGAAATATGCCAAACTATTTTAATTTTATGATAATCATGTAAATTTTTATTGTCATTTTCAAAATATGTTACCTAAATATTTTGGTTTATTAGGTAAGAGTATTAATTTCTGATTGAAATTAATTAATTTTGAATATTACAAAAAATAATATATAATATTATCATATGATAAATTTTTTATAGTTTAAATATTTAAGTAGGTATTAAATTAATTTAAATCTGTCATTACGAAAGTTAGCCGTTTTATGAATTATCAGCTATAATGAAATCTATCATAATAGATTGTTCATATTTCATTATACAATATATGTATGTATATAAATACTATAAACTAGAAAACTATAATAGTTTCATCAAAGTTTTTATAAATTTGGTTGGAAAATTACGATGTAATTAGATCTATAAAAAATTTCGTCTAGGATAAGTAGTTTAATTATTAAGTACAGTCCAGCTAAATCATTTTAATAAATTCTTATCATTAAATTTTTGAAGGTCATAGTTTTTATTTGTTTATGAAAATTTGTATGGAACGTTATTGTGAACCATGGTTTATTAAAAATTTAACAGACAAAAATAATGACTTAATTAATTATTATAGGTGTATGTAATTAGTTCAAGTACATTAATAAATGAAAGTATTATCTTCTTCAGAATTTCGATGATTTTTTTACGTACTGAAAAAAAACATTAATTAAAAATTACTAAATTTAATGGTAGTTAAGGACTTAACACTAAAAAAAAAAAAAATTGTTACGGCATTAAAAATATTGGTTATGCTATCTAGTTTTTTTTTAACCTATGTGATACGTGATGTGAATGTAGAATGTATACATGGTTAATCAATTGAATGAAAATAAAATCTTAAGAATACATTTTGATATTTATCCTGCATTTGTGAAATGTTTTTTTGTACCTTTTATATGTATTAGGATTTAAATAACCAACCTATAATTATTTTTTAATTATTTAATCAAATAAAAATATAATTTTTACTTTGTATTAATAATAAATGATAATTCATACTTATTTTTAATTCAGTCATAGTGATGAAATATATTTTAATTATAAACTCATACTTAAGGAAATTTTATTTTATCTTATTAAAAAAATAACAAATCTGTTTTTTTTACCGAACGAATCTAATCAACAGATTTTTCGTGGTACGATTTCAGTGTTTCATCACATACAGAAAAACGTATCTATAGTTATTTTCAATAGTTTTTAATTAAATGTCACGCATTAATTCTTACAGAATCGGGTTCTATTAATTTAGTCATTGTATTCAATGTGATATTTTGGTGAAATTATTTAAAAAATTCGGTACACGTGATTTTTCTCATATGCCCCTATCTGTGTTTTCTGACGATCATCGTCTGTCACAACATCTTAAACTAAGACTTAGTCTTGGACTATACGCACCGATACAAATCAAAAGTTCGGAGGGTATCAGCTGCAATTATAGTTTTATAAATTACAAAACAGGTGCTAACTAATGAAAATACGAAAATAATATTTTTAGGGTACATTCTTGTTGAATTTTGTCTGTAATTTTCCCATGAATTTTATTTTACGATGTAAAAATCGATGAACTTTGAAACAGCGATTATATGAAATTGAATGATATAATCAAAAAAGTGAGGTAATCTTCATGATGATTTAGACATGTTTTCAGACTTATTGTCGGGTTATAGAAGTTTTGATGACATCGGTCCCACACTAGTCATAAAAATTCACACTTATATGATAATTTAATGCGCACATATTTACACGGCTGTATGTATTATGTAAACATTCGTTTAGCGTATCGGCTTATTGAACTCCTTAAAAACGGCCGGTATAGAAGTATCGGATTTCTCCTGATAATATTTCGGAAGTATATTTTATTTACTTATTGAAAATCATGATTTTCACGTTAAATAAAAAAAAAAAACCGGGCACCTCATAGAATCAAGGGAGGCTATTGAAGTTTATTAATTAATATAACGCCTCTACAAGGTATTTTTTTTTCATACTGATACGGTTCTTTTATATCAGAGGTTCTTAACCTTTTTAGGGTCATAAACAACTTCAAGATTTGAAAAATTTAATGGACGCAAAAAATAAAACAGTTTTTGTACTTGATTATTATTTAATATCAACTTAAATAAGGATTTTTGTTACTCGCAAACAACGTATCATTTCAAAGTAAATTACCACGATATAACCAACAGCGGAAGTCAAGTCATAACTAGCCACTTCTCAGAATTAGTGGTCCATAGGCCACCGGTTAAGAACCTCTGAATTATATTATAGTGTTACCCGATGTACGCAGTACGCACACGCAAAAACATACAAATGGACGCGTGAGAGTGTATACAATGACATAACGATAAACGTTACTGCACGTAAGTCGTACACTGCCTGCGGAATTCACGATACAAGTTCACACGGTGCAGTCGATTTCGTGCGGTCGTTTATGCGGGTTTATTGCTCACGGGTTGTGCAAGTCATAAGAGTCCGCGTGTGTGTGTGTGTGTTTCATACGGCTACTTTTAACACCTAGGGGTGTTATTTGTAGGGTGCGAGATGGTGCATTCCCATCCCAAGATTTTCAAATAATAGTTGTAATTATGTATCTTTTTTTTATCAATTTTCTAAATCGAAATGAGTGATTTTGGTTCAAGAACACGAGTATAGGCGTAATTGACATTTTCCATACGTGTACATATGGGTAAGGTCTCACATTCTAACCCAAATAGTTGACTATATACGTACAACTATTCCCATCTGATCAACACATATGCACGTAGTGCAATACTCAGGGCTGTCTTTTGTATCGGCACTCTTTTCTCGGGTGATTACTTAATCGCCTCTGATTCACAATCTGTTTTGTTTGCCATAGAGTGCAACATGTTCTCTTCGAAGTGTTTTCCATTAATTTTGAAAATTCGCTCCGTCTTTTGCCGTTTAAGTCCAACGCATATTCCGTTTATTTTCTTTGGTGTCTGAGTTATATTGGTATACAATAACGTGCCGAATCCCTGCAGAGCTCCATCAACAATACCCTCATATCCGACCCACCTGTTTGCCCGTACACCAACCTAATTCCACTACACTATTGATTCGTTCATGAATTATGGGAATTCGAGTGGAGTAACCTCCCGGCCTCGTACACTTCCGATTATAAAAAATTCTCTGCCAAAATTCATTGTCAACCCGGGTTTGACAATATCAACATAACCTATTAATTATTTTAGTATTAAACTCCACAATATTAGACTGGGGCATAATATACTACCGAAACTCGCTTTTAATTTAATAACACACACACACACACACACACACACATATATATATATATATATATATATATATATATATATATATATATATATATATATATATATATATATATATTTATTAAGATATTACAAATGTCAAATTATGATTCTCAATGTGTCTACGCTAAATCGTCGTTCGTAAACACCAATATCCGCGGATATTTTTTAAAAGTATTTTCGACTGATTTCACTCGAGTTTTCGACAGTTTCCCCTCGCGCGTGCAAATAACATCGAAGATTTCGAAAACGACCCGTTAAAAGTGCCTAGTAGACATGAGGTCCGATCCATAAAGACCGTGGACCGCCGATACCTGGGACGCGCCGATAACGCGATGAAATACACGGCGCGCGTCGTCGTGAAGCCGTTTCGTCATTGGCTCGGAATCCAAAAGTAGGACCCTATAACGACGTGGCCGGTCCGCCGTCACGGCACTTTCGAATCGCGCCCGAACCGTCCGCGAGCGTACCGATACTTTTTTTTTTTTTCGATTTCGCGTCCACCCGCGAAGACGTTCGTGACGGAAAGCGCGCGGCCGCGACGGTCGTCCCCGAGGTCACGGTCGGAGACGCCCGGTGACGTCGCAATCGCGTCGTATCGCACGACGATCGTCTTGTCACGCGCCGGCCGGAGTCGCGGCCAAAGCCGTACGTGAGGCGCGTGAGTTGCGTCAACGGGACGTCGCGACGGGCGGACACGGGCGTGCGCGGAATACCGAGACGACGCGCGTCTTGTACCTCTAGTCTACCTCCGGTGGACGGCGGCCGAGCCGAGGAGCTGCGAGACCGTAGTGGGCGTCGTGTCATAATATTATTGTTATCATTACTGTTATTATTATTATTATTATTGTTCTGTGCGACGGCCGCCCGTGGTGTCGAAAACCAGCACGTAAACGAAGAGAGTGGCAGGGCGGTGACGCGCGCGCGTTTTTTTCACACGCCGAGGTCAATATCGCGGCGACCGGCCGGTGCACGTGCGTCGTTTCGGCCGTCCGCTCCGCTCGCCCGATATTTGTCGCGCGCCTTGCGCTCTTGTCTCTCCGCGCTCACACGAGCGTGTTCGACCCGAGTCCGAGGCGAGAAGAGATGCTCGTTTCACTCTGTAAACAACAAATTATCGACTACTAGAATTTCGTCAAACGACACGGAGCGTACGAAAATGTTTTCAATCGTATAGATCCCGACGGCGATCAGCAAAATGTACCGATAGCGTTTTTGGATTGTTCGTACGCTAATTTTTAGTCTAGCGGGTCCCTCGAGGTACATTACGTCATGCCCTACCATATTTTAGGATGGGTAAACCCCACTGACATTCGCCTCCTGTTGCCATGGTAAATTTGTCAGCTGCCTATAACGCTGTGAAGCGACCGGCAGTTATAATTTCAAAATGGGTTTATACGTCATACTTCTCAGGGCTATATTAAACAAATTAATCAATGTATGAATTGGAGAAAAAATTACAAGTGATGGTCGGGGGACGAATCCACAGCGTGAAACACAACCACGTCTCCCCTCACCCGACTGCACTGTTGACCCGCGACGAGAGATTATTTAACCCGAGACGAGAACATTTAACTACATTTTTATATTTAAAGAACATCCTCTCTTTCCTCCTTCTTGCATACTAATCCGACCCCGGCGCTTATATATGTTATTTTACCACCGAGGTATGATCTATTTCCCGGGTATTTTTTCTTTGGGTATTTCTTCATAGATCCACGGTTATGTGATTTTGATCGTGTTTTCCACATCGATTTCGGTTTGACTGTATATGCAAATAATAATATGTATTTACATAAACACATACCGTTTGTAGTCGTAATTGTTGCAGTGAAATAAAATATTTTATTTTCGATTGCAAGACAAACATCACATGCTTAATTTTATACGACTTAGAGAACATATACAAGTTTACGAAAGAATTTCAAAATAGTTTAGATTATATTTACATTTTTGTAATTAGATACCTAATGGAGTAAAAAGGAAAAAAATTTAATTATTTAATCAACGTCATTGTTATTTATCAAAACATTTTATTTATATTTGTTTTATCATCTTATCACACATGAATCAAATTTCACATCATTTTTTTTCCTAATGAAAAATAATAAATGATTATCTATTTTGATGTTGAACATTATTATGAAGTAGAAATTACGCCATTATAAATAGCATATGTATTGTTTCGTATGCGAGTTCTATGCTTTTATTTTGTATATGTATAAAATAAGTAAAGTTATTGGACAACTCTAGCCTCAAAAGTACTTGAGAAAAAAAATAAAAAGTAATAAATGTTTACTCGATTTCACGTTGGATGTAGTTACGTTAAATAATACTGACAGATGATTCTGATTACTTATACAGAAATTAAATATTTCCGTTATGTTCAATATTAATTGATTTTAATTGTATTATGTTAATTAAAAATTACATTAATTATTTTTTAGTTGTCCAATTCAATTATTGAGTGGTAAAAAATAAGATTAAAATTAAAAATAATAGAAAGATTAAGCGTTGTTTACCTTCATTTACTATTATAGTCTGACGAGACACACATACACACACACACACACACACACACACACACACACACACACACACACACACACACACACACACACACACACACACACACATTTATATATATTAATTACGATCTGAGTAAAGATTAATAACTTGGTCTTTGTGTGATGGTTTACTTACATAATTTTTCTTGATGTTGTAGGTTAACTACATAAGCGGGATATCAATACAATCGCCAAAATGTGGGACACTATTACAGAGAATTACAACACCATTATGAACGATTATAGTGGTAAGTCATTTTGAACAATAAACTATTTATTATTAGAATTTTTTATACCGTATTATTTTATTATTATGATGATATTTTTTTAGGATAATTTTGTCTTATTTTTTACGCATATATTACTTTTGTGTGGAAATTAAGTGCCTATTTTCTTCAAATGGGGAAAATAATTAAACTTTCTATTTTTTTTTTTTTTTATTAATTTACTCTATTCACACTTTCTTTTTTAGTTGATAATTATTTTCTATAATATAATATACTAATATTTGTCAATTGACAGTTTGAATTTTCGAAACAGTATAACATCGAAGGTATATAAATTATAATGACATAATTTTTAATGAACCGAACTACAATATTACCATAATAAGTTATACAGTTATTCATTTGAACAAATGAATAAATTATGCTCAACTGTCAATTTTTAAGGCATATATAATTTCAATGGGTTTTAAGTTTTAATATTTAATTTTGTTTATGAAATTATCTCAAAATAGCTTTAATAACAAACTTTTTATCATTGAGAAAGTATTTATTTTATTTATTCTGGAGTGAATTTTTTTTTAATATAATAATTAATAACTTTTTTTTAAAATTTCAATGAACATCGTATTGCGTTTTTAAATAAATAAATAATGATTTCATATACAAAGTCTGTTGGAAGTTAGTGACATAACACTATTACAGATGAATAATATCATTACCAAAGGAATAAAAATAAATGTCTCAGTTATAAATTTCTTTTATGAGATTAAAATTTAATGATTATTAGTACGACGCTATAACAACCAGATACTAATTGTTTTTATCGTATAAAAATTAAAATTAAATATCTTGGTCAGAAAATGTCCATAATCTATTTTAATCATTATAATTTTTTTTTTTTTATCGAAACATGATATCCACAATGAACAAATAAAATAATATACGAGTATAACTGCTGTATTCAAATTTACTATCATAAGTAAAGAACTGTGATTAATTATTTTTTTGGAATAGTTATCAAATTTATATATTTATGAAAAATCAACGTATTTTGTAATAATTATAATTAATAGTTAAAAAAAAAAAAAAAAAAAATTAAAAACTAAAATTAACTTTATATTTTCAGACAAAAGAGTTAAAGATTGGTTCCTTATGAGCGGTCCTTTACCTACTTTTTGTATTTGTGTGACGTATGCATTTATCGTGAAAATCGCTGGACCGTGGCTGATGAGAGATCGCAAACCCTTCCAACTGCGGAAGACTTTAATCGTCTACAACTTTTTGCAAGTTATTTTCTCCACGTGGATCTTCTACGAAGCATGGGACGCGGCATGGGGCAATGGGTACAGTTTACGATGTGAACCCGTTGACTATTCGACATCGCCGAATGCCATGCGAGTAAGTTCATCGATAACCTAACCGCGAACCAAACATACGTATTTAAACATAAACATTTTTTTTCAACCCGTATTTTGTTAATCGTGTACACATTAAAATAAGCTTATTCGCATTCAAATTTTTATTTACTCGTCAAACCGCTAACGAGTGATGACGTTGACGATAAAAAAATTACCAAATCATTTATACAAGTATGTTACATAATTACACGGTAAAACCGTGTTTTATTCGAAGACGTTTTGAATGACAGAAGTTTCAGAATTGCCTATCGATAACGCCGTGTTACACGTCATTATAGTTTCGTTTTTGTTTGCCAACAGGTGGCTCGCGGTTGTTGGTGGTACTACTTCTCTAAATTCACAGAGTTCTTCGACACGGTAAGGAAAGATTATAATACGTATATAAACATTCACGATTTCGGTGGTTAATTTTAATTCACACGTTTTACACTCGATCTGTTCGCGTTTTAGTTCTTCTTCGTCATGCGCAAGAAATACGACCAAGTGTCCACACTGCACGTCATCCACCACGGAGTCATGCCGATGAGCGTATGGTTCGGCGTCAAGTTCACCCCCGGTAAGCGTGGTACCAACCGTGGTAACCCCCACTCTCCCGCCCACCGCCCATGACAATCGACGACCCGGTTTTCACCGATTCTTTTTTCAGGCGGCCACAGCACGTTCTTCGGTCTGCTCAACACGTTCGTGCACATCATTATGTACACGTACTACATGCTGGCCGCCATCGGGCCACAGATGCAAAAGTACCTGTGGTGGAAGAAATACTTGACCGTGCTCCAAATGGTATCGTACAACGCGAGCGCGTCCGCGACGTCGTAATATTGTTAATGACATCCTGTTTTCGTCACCAGGTGCAATTCGTCATGGTTTTCGTGCACGCGGTCCAACTGCTGTTCATTGAGTGCAACTATCCGAAGGCGTTCGTCTGGTTCATCCTCATGCACGCGGTCATGTTCTACGTGTTATTCTACAATTTCTACCAGAACTCGTACAAAAAGAGGGTGAGTGTCGGTCTGGGAAAACTTGTGGTTCATCGTGATAGGGGTGGGTAGAGTAAGGGGTAGACGGCCGGAAAGGAACGGGAGAGCGATTGACGGGTGAGAACGTTCCGTTTCGTACGACGTGTCACGGGTGTGGTAGTCTACACGATTCCGGATTTGTTTGAGTGTCCACGTTTTTACCCCTCATGACGAGTTCACGTACAATGATAACCAGTAATAGTATACTCTGTGCGGCGTCTGAATGAGGATATATTTTTTATTTTTTCCCAGCTCATAAACATAAGCTTACTCAATGTATCATTGGAATATTATTTTCAATATAAAAATAATTGATTAAGTGCTCAAATGATATATTTCTTGCAAATTTTTCGTATGAATCAGTTTCATGTCACATCGCTTTTGCATTTATCACGCGCTTATAATACTTAGGTATTCTAAGTTACTAGAGTAAAAAATGGTGTGATATACCCATTCGTATGAAAACTTTTAAAAAATACGATGGTACAATTATTTAATTATTGTTTTTTTACATACCGATGTGATTGAAAACACGGGTTTCAATTTCAAATAACTTTTTTAAAACATCTGAGTGATCCCTAATTAATTTCAATTCACTCTTCCATGCGACGATGCGTTCTACGTAATACATTTTTATTACGCACATAATAGACAAGACCTTGAAAGTATGTCATTTAATTTGATAACTTCAAAATCTGTTAAAGTGTTAGTTTAACACTAATTCTGTTTTATTTGGATGTGACTCGTATTGAAAAAGTTATGTCAATTAAAATTTATAATTATACAAAGCATACATGATTGTGTTATTTGAAATGTGAAACTGTTTTGAATTTGGTATGTAAAGCAGTAAAAAATAAATTGTACCATCGTATTTGTTGCGAAATTCACTTCAAAATGATGTATCACACTTACTCATTTTTATTCTAAACGTCAAAAATATCCATAAACGAAGTCACATATTGGATCGTATCAGAATTTACAAAGAGAATATGTCATTTGAGTATTTGAATGATTGTTTTTATATTTTAAAGTAGTACATTATTTAAACTAAAATATTCACTTAACTCATATAAGCCAGATTTTGGAGATAAAAAAAAAATTTAAAAAAATGTATCTAAAGGAGTTGATTTTGGGATCTGGACTCCCATTGATTGATAAGAGCTAAAAGTCATTGTAATTGAAATTGATTATTGTTTTTTGTAGAAAATGTTAAATACTATAATATATTTTAGTTCAGCTTTTTAGTATTGATACTCGTATTTCAACCACTTCTTAAAGAAAACAAATAATTTTAAAATGTCTACATACCATCGATGACGATTCTAGAAAAGAAATTGTTAAATTTTTTCTTCATTTTTAAGCTGTTTAATTGATCCAATAAACACTCGCTTCATTTCTGAATTACCGTGTATTCATATCGTTATAATGATCTTTTGTCGTATGTGATCGATACTAATGATCGTGTTGCGCTCGTTTGCACAGGACGACAAGCAGAAGGTGGCCCAGAAGAAGAAGGACGACGACGACCGCGCGCACAACAGGCCCGTGAGAGGCCCGTCAGCGGCCGATCTACAGAAGAACAAGTCGTTCTGGGCCAACCTGACGTCCACGCCGTGCTTCTTGCCGGCCGTCACCGACGTAGACTCCGGCGACGAATCCGCCAAAGGCAACAAGGCGTACTCCAAGCCGCCGTCCAGCAGCACCGCGCCCAACGCCTTCGTGTCCGGCGAATCGTCGCTCCGCAACAGGGCATTCGTGTCCAGGTCGTCGAACGCGTGATGATCCCCCTCCCCCGCCTTATTTAAACTCTCCCCTCCTCCCTACGTCCTCCCGTATATCGTCCCCCGACCCGGCCGGGCCGAGCGTTGCCGAAAACACCTTTCCGACGAACCGGCATCGTCCCCGAACGGACGAAACGTTTCGATCAACAATCAAAACCCGGCTGGCTGTATTATAATTCTAAGCGAACACCCTAGGCGCTCGACCCGTCTTCCCCTCCAGCTGTCTTCATCTCCCTCTCCCTTCACGCACAATTTCGACTGACTCTTCGCATCTGCACGCGACACGATTACGACAATGATTTTGTAACGATAGCTACCTAACTGTTTTGTTTGTATACATTATTGTTGTCCGGTTTGTTTGTTTTTTTTTTTTTGTCTTCGGTGATTCGACCGCTTTTAAGATCTGTATTACGTTATCGATAATTACATGTACGCAGGCTCAACATAGTTGTGTATAAGTAGAATAAAAATTAAGAAAAAAAAAAAAAAAAATTAAGAAAAAAAAAAAACGATTCATGGTGTGTTCAGCGATCGAACGATTTCGTATTTAGTCATAGTGTGGAGCACGTGCGCGGTCACGCGTCATCGACACGACTAAATGTGACGCGTGTCCGTCGCAAAAATGCGACCGTTAGTCAAAATACATTTTTACATATTAATACGTATTTTATACTACATAGATATAAATATTTAATATTATGTTAGGTTGTTATATTATAATGATGATTACCATCGCGAACGCGTATAGTCGTCACGCATGAATTGTACGACCGTTAGGACATGTGTTTGAGAAGTATATTATATATATAGTACATAGGTAGGACGAGGATCGCGACACACGAACAAACTGAGAACGAGAACCGTACGATAAAACGAAAATCGAAGTCTTCAAGGGGGAGGGGGGTGACGTGGGGTCCCATCCTGACGCCTACCCCCGGTGCAGCCCGGCCGTCGCGCGTCGTGTACTATTTTTCTACTCGTACGGCGTGTGTACGACGGATGCGCGAGCATTGAACGAAATGTCCAGAGGTGAACAACACGCGGCGAACGCGTCAGTTTGTTTTGTGTACAGTACCTTGAATCCTTTTGTTGAGTAATCAAATTTTCTTTTCGGTCCACGTATTCGGGAGTTTTTACGCCCGGTCGTTGTGCGTGATTCGAACATCAGCGAGTTGAACGATGTTACTGCTCATGCCAAACGATGTGATAAATCTCTCTTAAGTTTTCGGTATGTTCGACGATACGACTCTTACCAAAGCACATAATGATGTGGAAATTTCCGAATAGTCTATAGTTATAGTATAATATGTAATATTATAATGTATAAGTAATTTTAATTGAGTCATTTATAGCTGAATATAGTGCCCTATATTTCTTGCCTTGTTTAATAATTATAGTATATATATATTAATATTATACGTCTGAATCATGAATAAAAATTATTATGTAATATTTTTAATAAAGTTTTGTTTTTACAAACATTTTGTCGTTCACTGTGGCCGTCGTAAATTAGTGGCGTATTCAGGATTTTGTCGACAAGCGGAATTTCCAAAACAAAAATGCACACCTAGTGTGCCAAGTAAAAATTATTGTTACGTGAATACCTTAACAATACATATAGTGATTCAAAATTTTGTATTTTCCATATTGGATTTTAAGAGTGCAGGGATCGGCATGATCGTTCGACTGGGATATGGTGTTCGATAATTTAATAGCAAACGGAAAAAGCTTAGAAAAATCATTTACTGCATCATATCGTTGTAGCCATCGAGTTGTACACAACCGTTTTGGTCGTTTAAAGTCAAATTTTTCAATTTATTTGAATATAATATAATTTATTTTAGGGATATTAAACAAGTAAATGCCTTTTTAATCATGCCTATACAGTTTCTTATTTAGAATTAAGCCAAAAAAAAGCTGTTGATACGGCCAAGTTGAATGAATGAGCTAAATATATATATATATATATATATATATATATATATATATATATATATATATATATATATATAGTATTTTAAATTTTAAGTGATATATCAATGGAATTTGGAACGTCAAACATAATATTACCGTGAATATTTCACGGCGTCATTTATTAGTTAGGCGTTATACCTTATACATATTTAATACTCGTCTTCAATATGCTTTGAATGTTATAATGACATGTTGAAATATCACTTTAAAGCAGTGGTGAATACGAAGAGAAGGTGCAAAGGAAATATTTGCCTCCCAAGCTAACCATAGTTATAAACCAACACCCAAAATACCTAATTTTATTAATAGAATATTGAAACTTGATGATGGTTATTGACAATATACCGATATTTTACGTTACGAAACTTTGTCAATTATTTTATTTGTATTTTCAAATACTTATTATAACGATAATAATAACGTGTAGTGATTTCGATTACTTGATCTTGTATTCATGTAATATAACCACAAATACAATATTAATAGATTTAAACCCTTTTTTAAAAAGGCCGAGTTGGAGATCTAACCCTTATACCCCCCGTAAATTTGTCTTCAGTGTTAATTTTAAAACGGCATTTAAAAATTATTATAAATTAATGTGTTTATATTGTGTTTTTATCGCTGGGTTTGTTAATTATAAATTACACGTGGAAATGAATCAAAGTAGCTGAGCTATTATTAGTCTCTATGATACAATACTTTATTTGGTAAATCACCAATAATTAAAGAAATTAATACATTTTATTTTTTTACTTTTGGCAAATGACATGTGGTGTAATTCCATCCAATTGTAAATCTTTGGCGTGAACGGCAAATCATATTTTTACTCAGAGGCGATCAGATAATTTTGTCTTGGGAAGAGGGTGGAATGGGGCTGATTTTTTCATATTAACTTTGATCACCACAGTTTAAAATTATGTAACCAATATATTAATTTACAATACAAACTTTAAAAAGTTAGTTAATAGGTATTAATATAGTAATTAGATAATTAAATCTATATTTTTTGCCAGTTAGTGCAATACTTCATTTTAAGTTTTATTGATAACTTCACGATGAACAGATTTAGCTGTCAAGTCATTAAGATGACTAGAATAATATAATTACACAATTTACAAATTTGATTATGTACATTTATTAAACTAACATTTCAATTATACTTTTAATTTATCAATAAGAAAAATGAGCCAGTCCAAAAAAGTTAAATTTGTAATAAAAGTATTGTATGTTTTAACCTTGAACTATTAATTTAATACATTTTTAACACTTATAATATCTCAAAAATAAAAGGGGGTTGTCCGAGCCTTTTTGATTAGAAGTAAATTTATACGTTTAGAATTAACACTTGTCGACTAGTGTTAAAACTTCGCTATGTGGATTCCTATCTAAAAGACCTCATAATTGGTGTTAATTTTTTCTTTTCGGAAAGATTATGATGTTATATTCAATGTATTTTATTTATTTTGTAATGGTTCATATATACTCGTATATAAATTTATCTTTCTTATATCTTTTGGTAAGGTTAGTATTGACTGTAAGTTTATTTTGTATCTCCTTTATTCAGTTTTCTCTAATTTCTCTCTTTTTTTTATTGAATTATTTTGAATTGTTTTATTTCCTCTTATTTAATTCGTTTTATTGTTCTCTTTTTTTATTTAATTTTTTCGACTTTTTTCTCTCTTTTTTTAAAATTTTTTTTGCTCTCAATTACTTTTGGTTGGTCAATATTATGAACTGATTAATTTTATTTTATTCACTTGGTAATATTTTCTCATTCTGTCCAAGCAGCAGACCAGTGCTCTTTTGTAGTCGACCGCGAATTCCGATGAAATTCTACAGAGCGAAATTCTTGACCGATACGAACGTATAATGTTTATGATTTACAAATACTTTTAATTATTTTTGAGTGAGCGTAAAACACTACACACACAAAAATATAATAAAAAAGTAAAATACTCTACTTTTTGTTTAAAAATAATAAAGAAAGTTCTACAAAATTTTGTAACGAGAGGTTGTAAAATGGCGGTTTATTTCACTCGGTCTAAATACCTGTAATTTCCCAAAAGCACATGAGATCAGTCATGGTGGCCTTTGGGGAGTGGTCAGCAAGTGAACTGAGAAAAAGAGTGACTGGTTTGTCCGTTTATTTTGGATGCTATTTAAGCTATTACTTTGTGTAGTCCTTCCCTTCTTTCTGTAATTAATTTTTGTTGTGATAAATAATGATATTGACAATATTGAGGAGGGCACGGTTTATTTTTATTGAGTATGCGATGGCTGCATGTTCATTTACAGTGAAACATTTCGTTTGTAAGATCAAGGCTTACATTTCGCTGGTTCTTGGGAATAAAGTGTATTATAAATAAAAATATTTTATTTTTTTGAAATTTGGTGTTATGTACTATAGTGCAATATTATGATGCTTGCAACACTTAGCTTGTATCATTGCACACTATTCGAACATCAATCGAAGTATGTCCCGTGTTTGGTTTGTACAGATAACTACATGGGTGTCCCGTGGGGGGAAGGGACAGTTGACCCAACTAGGTTTTTAATTCTGTTTGTCCAAATATTATCTACCAAAGCTGCATTTACAAAAAAATTAAATTTTTTTTTTTTTTTAATCTTATCTGATCATAGTTTGATGCGATGTGTTTACTTGGCAATAAATCGACAGTAGTCACTACATAGTTATATCAAATGCTAGATAGGTCATTTCATCTAAATTTTAATATTCACGACACACAATCAAACTAATTTAGTGTAGATACTCGAGTACTTCCAATAATCAAAAGTGTCAACACAGTTGTCACCTGTCAGTTGATACACGTGTTATGTGTTAATATTCGTATACATTTTATACGTAAGCATATTTATTTGTATACATTAATTCATTGAAAAATCACAGGCGCAATTTGATAGATAATGACCACGTAGATTACAATTTGCTTTTGACGATAAATAATAAATAATAATATTGCAAATAAAATAAAATACCTAATAATAATAATAATAATAATATTCTTGTACATAGTAGGGGTATGATGAAACCTGTATAATATTTCATTATGAAACATTAAAGTTAGTTGTCTAAAAAAAAAATATGGTAATTAATTTTTTTAATTATCTTTGCCCTTCTCTAGAAAAATATCTTTGGATACCCGTGGATAATCAATACTTACAATTATTATTTACAATAATATTATATAGTGCACATTATATAGTAATTGTCTTTATTTATCCATACATGTGTAATTATATAGACGTATTTTGTAAATATTTTTACTAGTTTATTGTTATTACAGTGTTCGCCACTTAAAGTGTTCACTGGTTATAAGAATCAGTCGCTTATAGTGATCAAAAATACCAGGAACGGAACAAACAGCCGTTATAAGTGCATTTTTAGTCGCTTACGGTGTTCATTTTTCGGTTATTGTGATCAGAAATATTCATCAGAAATATAAAATATAAGTATAATTTACAATAATATCACCTCTTTTTGTGTACAGGGATTACGATTACGAATGTCAATTATCTTAATTGTGAACTGTAATCGAGCTGATCTTATCTAATGTAACCCACGTAATGAGGTATACTTCATATCGTACATTCGTACATGTTTGAAACCGTTTTGCAATCAATACACTCAGAAGAGCTGTAGAAGAGCACGACATAGGCCCAGACTACTTTGCTACGTTGAACCACTTGGGGCACATTATGATGTTTATCATATCAAAAAAACAGGGGCACATTACCGACTTTTTTGAAAAAATCTAAGTTTGTTAAATCGCGTATGTATTTTTACATGTTGCAAAGTCTGTTTAATGTTTTATATAAAGTGTTTAAAAAATAAAAATAAAAATATTGAAATAATATTAAATAAAATAAATAAGAAATAATAGTAGGTACATAAATATAATTTTAATTTTTAATTATTTTTGTTATTTTCTACCTGTTCTACTACATCTATCATCTAAGTACTAATTAGGTACATACTACCCATATTTCATATAACTCATAAATAATGTTGTAAAAATTACATTAGTTACAACATATAGTTCAAATTTTATATAAAAAAAACTTAATAAAGTATAAGTAAAAACAACTTTATTCGATCAATTTTACATCGTATTTTATTATTTTATTCAAAAAGTTATGGCAATCTTCTTTTGATAGAAGCAAATAAATTAATTTAACGATCAATTTGTTGATTAGACATTTTTTTAAACCTCTAGTGGCGTATATTAATATTAACCCCAAGCTACTCAGTCGTTCATTTTCCATCCTATACATAATCCATGTAATTAAACGTGAACAATTATATTACGTCATTGATAGCCTACTGTAGTCACAATTATTATAGATACGTCTGAAAATAATTATATTCGTGTAACTGTATGCCAATAACGTATATTATGCACTTTTGAAAACGATAACGCTGTCTGTACTTTGTACACGTGTCTCTGTACAAAGTATAAAGAAACAAGTGTTGTTTATAATACATAAAACTTACATAACTGAATAAGTATTGCAAAAAAAAAAAAAATAATAATAAATGCATTAAGCCGGTGTCACACGGCTCGTGTTGTACTCGTCACTCGGTATGATCATAACCGCGTAGTATGCTTGCCGAGTATTTCGACTTGACTATTGTGTTTTTCCTACACGACTCGTGTATACTAGTGTACTTGCCGATTATACGGCGATTATAAGGCCGACTATTACTTTGATTCGTGCCACGTGCACTGACAACCGGTAGAAACCATAAGTGACTCGGTGATCGAAATATGATCGTAATGTTTTACGATCAAATACCTCCAACATGACTCGTTGAGTACTAATATTGTCAAATAATTACCGAGTACGCACGTCTTGTGGGACAGGCTTCGTGTAAAAAAAGTTCTAATTTTGTAACTAACGTGCAAAATCTCAGCGAAATGACAGAGGCTCCTACTGAACCCCTCCTCTCCGGGCGTCGCTGCTACTAAAAGTACCACGCAGAGGGTGCTTGAGCGTTCTTTAGGATAATATGGCATAGTCACTACTTATACATATTATATTGTTTCTTAGCATTTATTTATTTATTTATTTTTTGTCACTTATGGTTAGCTTCGTCATTCAAGATCTTCACGCCTGTAATTTTCTCTCTCACGCATTCTAATAATGCATGTTTGTTTAGATGATGTATGTTTGTTCATGAATACAATTTTAAAAATATGTCATATTGAATTAACTTCTTCCATAATAAAACTATATACTAACTTACATTTTATTTAAGAAATTATTTAATTTTGTTGCTATAGATATTTGTAGTATCATGCAATGGTATTTTCTTTAGTACCCTTTTTAAGTAGGTAATTTTTTTAAGTTTCACTACAGAACTTCTCTTTTTTTTTTTTTTTATTGTTGCATTTCTTTTAATTAAATTATATTAATGACGTGTTTTTGATGAGATAGTTTTAACATAAGAGTTAACTGTGATTTCAGGTTTGATAAAAAAAAGTAACTATGAATTTATGAATATGTTAAAATGGTATGAAACAAGTAAAACAGTATAGTATGACGTATGAGCAGTCTATACGCGAATACTGAAACACTGTGCAAGTTTCTTTCCCGTCAGGGGCCCTATACTTGAATTGCTGTGATAAGTTATCAAAAACGATAATTATCAATGTATTTATCACGCTCGATAATATTTTATCAACTGTATCAATTCTCGAAAGAGAAACGGTAAACAAAATGGTATGTGATAATTTACTTGAATTTGCTTGAAAAAATAGCGTGTGATGCAGTTATCACATTATTAGTAGAGAGTTGGCAATGGATATTGTGTTATCATTTTCGAAACGATAGTTATTACTTATTATGCGTGTAGACTAAATATTTTGTTTGGTGCAACGTACATTTTTTAAAGTTTTGTTCTACAAATATACTTTTATTACCTACATTTTACATTATAATGGAAAATCAATCAAAAATTAAAAGAAAAGAATATATGGCAATTCCACAAAAGCAGCGTCTAATTGACTTAATGTCCGAAGAAAATGCCTTAAGATCTGGTAAATTTTCCCCAAATTTTACCAAACAAATTGCTGACGCAAAGTGGATTAATATTTCGAAAAAATTAAATGCTATTCCAGGAGCTAGTAAAAATGCTCAAGAATGGAAAAGAGTAGGTCATAACTTATTATGCAAAAGAAGGTATAATAATTACTATAAAACTGTACCTTATTTTCTACAGGCATGGGCAGATTTAAAGACTAAGACTAAAGCAAAACATTGTCAGATAAAAAATTATACAACTAAAACTGGATGAGGTACTAGTTGTTCTAGTAGTTTAAATGAAGTAGATGAACAAATATTGGCATTAATAAATCCTACTACCACAACTGGACATAATAATGTTGCTTTAATATAATTTAAGGCATTTTCTTGCCGTTCTAAGCTCTCTAATGCAGCTATGTAAAACTCACCCATACTTATGAAGATGTTTAGGTATATCAATTACAAAAAATAATACAAGAACACAACCATAGATATTATATAAACATAGTTTAATATCAATGTATACAACTCAAATAATAACAGTGATAATTAATTTCACTAGTGAAATAGGTAGGGATAATTTATCGTTTAAATTATCAAATTAAATTATCAATAATTCATTCAAGAATAGGTACCAAAAAATGATAATTTCAATTTTCATGTAATAATTATTAAAGAATATCACACGTGATAAATTATCACAGCGATTCAAGAATAGTGCCTCTTCGAAATCCACCTCTGTAATAGTCATTGGCTAAGGCTTTCAAACCACATACACATTGCACAGTAATTATGTGCGCATTGTCGCACATTTTATACTTTTTTTTTTTAAACGCTAAAAAATATAATTAAATTCACTCAGGATACAAAGACAGACAAAAAGATGGAATGACGTGAATGATTGTGATCAATGGGGATAATTGACACAAGTGACTAAAGGCTTTCATAAGTCTGTAAAGTCAGAATAAAAAATTTTTTTTTTTATAAATTTATACTACAGTATTCAGCAGATACGCGCAAACCGCAATTTCAAGGGCAGCATGCCATCATACCAGCCCACTTTGGTGAATATTATAAATTTCTTACTATTTCCCGTTTGGTTCTCATCTATTATAATCAGTAATCACCAATCGTTGAATTATAATAGTATGCATTGTACATACCTAATATATTATGCACCTATATGGTAATGCGCACGCGATAACTCGACAAGTTCCTGTTTTTTGATTAATTATCGATTGACATACCTATGAGTGGATATAATAGTAAAAGAAAATTTAAAGAATATAAAAAAAAATCTATTTCCACGGATTACTGTTTTTGTATAGGTCATATTATCATTGATATTTTTTCAAAAGTCATTTCCATTAAGTCTAATATTCAAACTGCACCATCAATTCATTTATTCGGAATTCAATTTTTACTGTGAAACCCGAATCAATGATAAAAGCTATTTTTAACTGCAGAAAATCGAGAGAAATAAGAATACACCCAGGCATTTACATTTATTTTGTGTAGTTTTCGTCGTGCGGATACGGATTTGAACCAAAATGCGTTCATGAAGTGGGACGGTATGGTAACCTCAGGTTGTGAAAATTTTAAATGAGACCTTGAAAAATAAATCAGGAATGAACTATAATCTGGTCATTGCTCGAAATGGAAAAATGTTTTAAACCAGAATTTTTATTAGAAAAAAAAGATTTAGTCAACAGTCGATTTGTTTTTTTTTTTAGTTTTAAAATAAGTAATAATTGTTTTATTAAAAATGAGGTTAATATTTGGTTGTTAAAATAATTAAATTTGCGTGTAGAATAAGACAAAAAACATGTTTCTATAATTATAACTTCCATGTAAATATTTTTTCTTATAATGTTCTCTTCGGGAGCGTAATTATTTCAATCATGAATACATTTATTATAAAATGACTTTTGAAATTTGCAAATCAATAGGTCAACATCTGATATTAGTAAATCTACTTATCACAGAGTTGATCTATTGAGGTATTTCACCTAAATTTTGAATAAATAACACGTATATATATATGAGTGCCATTTCTAGTTATACGCCCTTGAGTATCTTTGAGTATCCTTGAGTATCCTTAACCTAACCTAACACACGAGTAACCAGCAAACTAGCCGGACATTTGGATAAATATTTATTTCTTATAGTGTCTAAAATCATTTTAATTGATTTTTTTTTTAATAATAAAAGGACGTGTTTAAACTTTGAATATATAAAGTATTATGTATATTATATTTTATTTGTACATATCAATGTAGATAACACTTACAAATAACAAATAAACAAATAAATATAATAATAAAAAAATGTATTAAATTAATTCAATTTACCCAGTAAATATCGCAAATATTTAGCTGAAATTATATTTATCCATCACAAATGGTTTGTGGTGTCTGTGTTCTATTCCAATTGCCAATTATAATGACCACGTGCGGCACTGTCTGTGTATGAAAAATAGTATAAAACAGTATTGACTTCGATTGGCCACAAATAGTGTATAAATGGGTACTTATTTCAAAAATATCAATTTACACTACATTGCACATGAGTTTTAATTTTCAAATATACTTAGCGTACTAAAGTTATATTCCAGATAACCTTCAAGAGTAAATGCTGAAGATATTTCCTGAAGAACGGGTTATATCCCGGCGTTTTGAAACAATAAGAATTGAAAAGTCAACATTAAATTGAAATTAGAAAGAAAACTGAAAAAAAGCTCTGTTTAAAATATTACAAAATATTAAACAAATATTACAAAATGAACATTTTTAATCGTAGAAAATATTTATTTAAACCAAATAGAATATCATTGTGTGTCTAGTTAATATATAATATATGTTATAAATACTAAAAAGAACATAAAAAAAAACATCAAAATACGAATAAATTATCGTTAAAAACATTAATTTCAAACAAAAAAGTATAAACATAAAAGTATGATTTATTTAGGATAAACAAAATAACATTCAACTATTCCTCAAAACCTCAGATAAATGTCCGATGGTCTATCATAATACATATCAACTATTTCCGTTCTTTTTGATTGACAATGAATCCATATACCTTCACAAAAACATAGAATACCACGTTCTTGTTTTACTTTTCGATGGATTATATATAACCATCATAAATACATCATTCTAAATACTAACCATATTGATTCCCCTTACTTGCTTTCCCTAGTTAGCTTCAAAGTCCCTTTGCATGTATCCCGTTCCCATGTGACCTTCCTTATCCCTAACGCCAACACTAATTATCTTCAAAATGAGCCTTTAAGGAGAATTATGTCACTTGCAAATGAGGACCCCTCCTTTAATGATAATTTGTTCTAACCTTCTTAATCACTGTTCTTAACTCTTTAGTTTAATATATGCGTTTTAATTGTAATTCTATTGTTTACATGTAATATTTCATACACATCTTCTACTATCATACTAAATTGTACTGTACCTCAATGTTAAAGAGGAAACCCGTATATTTTGTAATAAATAAATAACGCAATTTCGTATTTTTGTGTCGTCGTAATATTGTTTCGGTTGGTATAGGTTAGGTTTGAAAACGTTTTTTTTTACTCGTTCCTACAGCTTAATAAATAATAATAATAATAATAATAATATTATTATACAACTACTATAACTTGCTATACTGCAGACAATTCAAGGTTTTCGGATCCGGCTTATTGTATCTTTGGATTTAAATTTTGTTTAACCAATGATAATTGATGCGAATGTAGACTGGTTGTTGTTTGTACTGTGGGCGATATCGTTATTCTCGGAAGCAATTTAATTTCCGCGTTCGTCGGGGTGAGCAATATTCCTATCAAGACTTGTAAACATTACATTGTACGCAGTTTGAACATAAATTGTTCGGCACATGCGATTTGTAGAAGAATAAAAAAAAAAAAAATTGCCTACAGACAACACAGAATACAATCTAGATAGTAGATACATTTACGTTTTACATTTTTATGTATGCCGACGGCTCGAGTGAAATACGTCTTTGGACATAAGTGCGTAGGTACCTATGCAAACTTAAATTATGTAATTCGGAAATCGTGCGTATGATACGCGGGGCTGTGAAACAACGTGCCTATTTTATTAGCACCGATGTTCGATATACTTTGTTTATACGTCGATGTACTCGTAATATCACCGTACTCTTTTATTTTGAAAATTCATAATATAAGAGGCAGTTATAGTATAGCTTATATATTTATCATGTTGTATTTCTTATTCTGTATCTCACTATTACGACTTATTTACATTAAGGTAACTGTAGTTCCTACACCTCTAATACTAAAGTCATTTTGGTGTTTTAGTTTACATATACTTACGTATACCTACCTAGGTTAGATACATGTATATTAATATGCTGTTTATATTTTAGTTTGTTAAAGTAGAAAAAATGTACATTTTTGAGTGAAATTATAAAATAAAATATAATATACTTATCTGCTGTATCTAACTTTGATTAATACCTAAATACAATATAAGATAGGTAGATAAATACTTATAAATAAGCTGTGATGATTATACATACATTTTATTGTAGTTGATTTATTTATATAATCCTGTGATTTATGATTAATACGATAGGAAATTTTCTTTTTAATTGGTCTTGCCCAAAGCAACTGTTTAATAGTAGATATTAAAAAAAATAAATAAAATAAATAAATAAATAAATAAAATAAAATAAATAATAAAAAATGCTACAATTTATTCTTTATACGCTAGATTTCTGAATTAAATGATGTAAGTTTGCAAAGGTACGCTTTAGTGTCCAAGACGTATTTCACCTGTGCTGTCAGCTCAAATGAAAATGTAAAATAAAAAAACACTGTACAAATTTTACATTGTGTATCCCAATTGCACAGCTGTGAAATGGCATTTAAAAAGTACATAAGAATAATTAAAACCAATAATTGTTAAATATAGATTGTTGTGTGAGTTGAGAATATGCAGATTTGATTTAAACTAAGTATACTTATATGCATCAAATAGCATATTTTAACTATTATATATTAAAATATTAGTAGATAAGAGTTAAATTGTTAAGTATTAAGAATCTAAGTATATATAATGAATCTGTATTCTGTAATAATATGCTTCTATAACAAGTTATGTTGTTCTTTGTAGTACCACCAAGTATATTACTACATATTATAGTAAATATGTTATTAGCTAAATTATCCGGCTTCCCCCCAGTGTAGTTTTTGAATTCTCTAAATGAAATTCTTAAACTAACACGCATAGTTGTGTTTTAAAGGAGAACAAAATGTTTAATCAATATTTATAATTAATTAAGTGCTAAATAATAGTAGTAGCTGATTTACAGATAAATAATAATAACAATAATATTTAAAAATGATTATTTTTCAATAACGCAATTTATATAATTGAGCTAGTCTTAGTCGCAAGATTAAGTGATCGGTGTTTTCCGTACAACTCTAATAAAAACTGCATTTGGCTGAACCGCTTATTGTCGGAGACATCGGCCAACACCAAAATACAATTTTCAGTTTAAAACTGCATTTCGGAAAATGCATTTCTAAAAAGTTCTAAATGCTTTAAATGATAGATAACCTTTTATTCCGAACAATATGAAGTCTACACCAACAGGCCCGAACTATACCTATTTGGAGCACTGTGACTAGATTTTTTCATGAAACTCTAAAGAGAAGTTTAATTGCATAAAATCTATTTTTTTTCTGAGACACAATCTATTTTATTAGAAAGTTAATAAAAACTTCATAAAAATGAAATAAAATTTCCTCTTATTTATTACTTATTTATTTGTTTTAATCTTAACTTTATGCTATATTATGTAGATATATTATTGTAAAACATTTTCTCTTTCTATTGAAGATTCGATTTATTGTTAAATGTAATTTTCTGATGACCATCCCATGAGAGAATATGAGTATCTTGCATAAAAGTAGTTCTATAGTATTGTTCTGTATTTTGAAAAAAATTAATAGAAATTTGGACACTACGTCATATTTTTCTTTTTTGTCTCTTTTGGAAATCAAAAACAAACATTTTAACCATTGACGTAGACATATTTTTATAAATTATAAATTGTAAATATAATTTAAACCCTAGTATAGCTTTGTATTACTTAAAAAAAAAAGAAATAACAAACGAAAATAATAAAAGGTTAACAAAAAGCACTGTCCACAAATATCATGTTTTTCAAGTACTTAATTATAATATTTGCAATATACAAACATATATGAGCCACATAGTATCCACAATGGAAAATAACATTGCAATCAGACTTCAGCCATTTGAGATAATCTATCGATTATCATTAATCCTAGTAAACTACCAAATATGTTCTTATAATAATGTTATATATTCTATTTAAAATTAAATAATGCTATATGAAATACAAGAAAATGTTTTGTCATATTATACCCCGAAAATGAATAGCAAATGTCTTTATTTTCTTGTCAAATTACGTCAATCGTAGTTTTTAATACTTTAAACAATTTTAGTTCAAAATGTAGTTCTGGGCCTAATGAATAGTTAGCCAGTTTTTCAATAGTGTATAATGTTCTCTTTCCACCTCTGGTTTATATTTTCAATTTATCTTTATCTAGTGGTATTTTCTCCAGATAGATGAAAAACAAGTATTATCCGGCATATTTCTAAAACTTCATCTGAAATTACTAATATTTCAAATTACAGACCCATTTATTTACTTTCAATTCCGCCAAAAATATTTGAATCTATTGTATCGGATAAGAAAACTCCCAAACTAGATATTATTTTTGTTCTTGATCGACATGGTTTTAGACCATATTAAACAACTATTACCAATTTAATTAGACTACAACATTTATTTAATTCATGATTTTTCAACTGGTTTTCGTATGAAAATTATTTATACTGATTTCGCTAAAGTTTTCGATAAAGATAATCACACTATTCTCTAACAAAAATGTAATTATACGTTGCGCATGTGGTTTACTCTTACGATAGTTTAAGTCTTACATCGCACAGCGCATTCAAGTTGTTATTTATAAAGAATTTTGGTCTAAACCTGCAATATTAGTTTTTTTGGGTGTAGCTCAAGGTTCATATAAAGCCCAAATTTCTTTTTTGATTTTTATTAATGACATTGATTTTCTAAGCTTATGTTTACTGATGATGATATTAAAATTTATCGAGTTGTTAATTGTTATAAATGTGATGAATTATTGCAATCTGATTTAAACTTGTTTTTTAATTGGTACAAAAAAAAAAATTGTATTACGCTTTATATTCAAAAATTTCTAGTAATGACTTTCTCCCTTTCACGTTTCAATAATTTTTTCGACTATAATATCAATTGTATACCTCTACCTAGAATAAATGACGTCATAAAGTATTTTGGAGTACATTTTGAATCTAAATTAACATTTAATGCTCATATATGTACTTTAAATAATAGATGACGCCTTAAAACTGCTTGGATTCATATACAAAAGTTACGCTGACTTCAATGATAAAAATACTTTCATTACAATTTATTGTTCATTTGTACACTCAATTTTAAAATATGGAACCATTATCTGGTCACCATGTAATATTAGATTGATAACGACTCTTATGAAAGTTCAAAATAAGTCCTTACGATTTTTTGCTTTCAAGTGAAATAAACTTTACTTACTTACTTAAATCTTGAACTTCTGGAACAGCGCCGCATAAGACTTTTATTGATTAGTTGTTAAATGGTTTTATTGACTGTCCTAACTTTTTAAGTCGTCTAACGTTCATAGCATTCTCAGCCCACACCCGAGCGACAAACCTGTTTCATTTTAAATCTGAAACTACTCTAATTATACCACTAACACACCACTCTTAAGAATCACGAACATTGTAAATAATTAACATATAACATCGACTTGTTCTATTTCCTTTCACTCATATAAAGATCATGTTTCCGCTAACCTATTTATGTATGTAAATTAATTGATATACCTATATTATTCTTTATAAGATTTTGAATTGTCTTATGAAATCGAGTATTGTTATTGTTTAAAAATATTTTTGAATGCAATGTATTAAATCTATAAATGCAATTAGGTCCAAGCCCATGTATATTTCAATAAATAAAAAAATTAAATAAAATAAATATTATGTTCTATGGACAGTTCTGTCTAATCGTTTATCACTAATCAACTATCACAAGTCTTAATACAACTATACACAAATAACAAGACGAAGTTTGGCAGTGAACTTATGTAGGTGATGAAAAATTAAATTATATAATTTGAATTTTAGATTCTGAGTGAAGCGAATGATCTTATGATTTTACAATGATGTTTATAATTCAATTGTTTTTACGTCAATTTGCAACTTAAAATATTTATTTGAAGAAATTGGTCTATTCAATTAATATAGTAAAATTTTGAATACAGATTGAACTACTTGTTTTGAATCTTTTGGCAGAAAAAATCTCCGATATTATGTGAAGCAATAAAACTTACTACGACTTTCATAACTAAGTACTTATTACTTTACTTTATAACATTTTGAGCTCTTTTACAATTTTTTTTTCTTTGGATTTTTTCATTAATCTATAATATGATTAACTTTTACGGAAAAATTATGTTACGATATTATGGATAATATGTTACAAATAGATCGCGAGTTATAACATTTGAAAACCTGAGTTTATTGATTATGTATAGTTTCCGTCTTCTACTCAAAATGCATCCAAACCTTAATTGTTCGTAAAATAAGTTATCCTTGAAGTTTAATGACTAATAAACGCGTACGTTTATGTGTATTACTCCAATTACGAACTCAACTGCTTTTTATTCTTTTGAAATTCCAAAGAAGTTGGTAATATATTTTTGATTCAAAATAAAATTTTCCTGCTCATGAGCTGCGGGTGCACACCGGTCTATGACATGGATGCATAGCCAGTCCAGTTTAATGTTTATGCACAATTGTCATCTCCGCCTTGCACTATTCGTGCGACGAAACGAGTTCCACCTCGAGCAAAGTTCAATGTCAAGACCAGTTTTCGATTTTGCGGAAGAGATACTTAAATTTTATCTTATTATAAACTTGGCGAATTGTTGTGTTAACAATAAATAAATAATTTGTTGATAACTATTTAAAACATGTTCTTACGTCTAAGTTTTATGAACCAGTTTAACGGGGAAAAACTACTTATATTATATTAGTTTGTGTTGCATAATTATTGTGTCACGTTATCGTGTTTATGTAAATATAAACATAAAAACCAGAGATTCTTCCCACAGTCGGTAGAACAATGTTGGTGTGAGTTTACATCTTAGGTCCTAGGGCAAGATCAGCCGTTTTTACTTTGTACTAACCGTTTTTACTTTGTAGTGTGATATTATTTCAAATTTTGAAACCAATGATAAAACTTGATTTTCGGAATGCGGATCTGAGCGAAACTCAAATAATAATAATCGCATCATCTACTAGTATTAGTTTCAAAAAAATTTTTGAAAAATTCGATGATAAATAATAGGTGCAATTTTCAAGATTCACGCAAAAATATTTTTGGATTGATAACATAATATTATTATCAATAACGTTGTAATAATATTTGTAAAAATGATTTATTCCGCCATATTTAGACATTTTTAGCTTAAACATATATATATAAATTATCGTAACCGATTACTATAGAAATATAAATATAGCTAAGACTACTTATAAAGAATTAATAAGCATTTTATTAAACACAAATAAAAATAAAAAATTTGTTTAAAAAAAAAAAACGCTTGTGTTTCATTAGATTATTGCGTGATACTTTTAATACTAAAATAAAGTTTCAGAAGTTGGAAAAATTGATGGGGGGAGACCCTATAATCCTATACCTAAGTTTACGCTTACTGTCTCATTATTCGCGAGTATCTACCAAAATAGAGATGGTACGTGGTTTGTTTGAGTGCCACTAACGATAACCTTGGTTGTGACGCCGGACTCACAGACGGCGACCGTATCCGTAAAAAATTAGTTACGTTTACGCACCACCTATAATCCTCGGAGCAACTTCGATGTCTGGGCGATGGTAATGAGGGTCAATCGTAACAACGGTATGAACCACTTTTTTCGTTAATTTGCATATGTTCAAAAAAAAAAAAAAAAAAACTGGCAGCAAAGTATGTATGCATTTTCCGCCAATTTTAACGGCAAATCGGGCCGCTCTTTAACTCTACTAAAACGTCTAAAACGGTAATTTTTGTCTTCAACAAATGAAGTGTTGTTGATATCAAGAAATGTATGGAGTCTATTTATCATATGCTCTACTGATTATTCACGTGCCGGAATGTTGGATTCAAGTAAAACCACTGTTTGAAGATCTTATTTTATTGTTATCGAACAGTAATCAAAACTATCATTATCGTTTTCTATCTTATACACGCAGTGTGTTGGGTGTATCATGCTATTTTGACATACGGCAGGGCCAAAAATAGATCTAATTTCAGAGGACACACGTTTTTATTCAATTGATACTTTTGACAACTTTGTATTGCAAAAATAACGTGTGATGGTTGTAGCGCCCGAAATCCTCATGGGCGTCTCCAGACATTTTTCTAGGGGGGGGGGGGGCAAAATTAATTTAAAAAATAAATGACAATTTTTTTATATACATTTTATTTATAGTAAATTATATTTTATTTCGTCATTATTTCAATAAAATTATGAATTAAACATTAAAATTAGGTAGGTATTATTATTACAATCAAAACATAAAAAAATATTATTAAACATCATTCTTTTTTATATAAATTTTAATCTCCGTGGACATTCTCTGCCAAATTGTGTCAGTGCATTTTCAATAAATTTTTCTTTATTTGAATTTACTTTTTCTTTATGAACACTCAACATGCATAGTCCATTCAGTCTATCATCACCCATCGTTGATCGTAACCATGTTTTAACACGTCTTAATGTACTAAAAACGTTCTGCTGTACAGCTTGTAGCCGAAAGAGACAAAAATATTTCCAAAGCAACAGCTATATTTGGAAAAAAAGTACAGTTACAATTTAACAAATCGATAAAATCAATATCTTGGCAGTCATTATTTTGCCAAAAACTGTACCAACTTTCCGCTTCAGCTTGTAGATTATCAATTTGATAGAAATCAGTAATTTTTTCAATGCTTTCAAAATAAATTTTTTTCTCCAATTTTTTAAAAATGTTGGGGTGATGAAATTGTAGTAAAAATGCATTACCATTTTTTTTTTCAAAACGTTCTTTTATAGATTGTAAAATTGAATCAATATATGGTTATACACATACTCGACAAAAAGCTCCTTTTACGCCTCCGATAGCCGAATATGATAGCCATGTATTATTCTCTTCCAGCCATATGTGCCTAAATGGACGATCATTTTCCAATTTAAGATCATTTTTAAAATTATATGAAGTAGTTGGTACCCACGGATTACACAAAATATCGAACTTTAAAGCATCGTCAATTTTTATATTTGCCAAGTAGTGTCCTATATCATTTTATAATATGCCTCTTCCTTATTTTCAACTTGGTCAGTAAAATTACCACATTTACTCAAGTTAGTAATAGCAGCTGTACTTGTGGAATTAGTCTCTATAGTCATACTTTTTGTTTTATCTAACGGTCCATTAAGACTATCGTCTAATTTAGGTTTCTTAAAAAGTTCCGTATGTCCATAATTAATATTATAAAAAGATTTTACCTTGTCCGCTTGTCGAAATTTGTATATTTTATTGCTGCGAGAACGTGATGACACTCGTTTCGATCGAAAGCTGCGTTGGAACTAATGGGACTATGGGAGTACCCGCGTGCCGCGTATAATAATAATGATAGGTATATAATCATGTAAGTGACACGATAATATTATACACAATGTAACAGCAAACAGCTAAATGCTAATAATTTATTGCCATGTGAGCATTCAAAAAATAGGTTAAGATAAAATTGTCCGATTATTATTTATGATAGTTTTCATAGATAGCCGTCAGCCGTGCTTTGACATAATATGTTATGGAAACTTAGTAGACCTATTTTTAGAAACTAATTTGGAATTTGGAATTTTACCAATTGCTGTGGAAATAACATTATTCCAGGGGGGGGGGGGCAAGTGCCCCGTCTTGCCCCCCCTGGGGACGCCCATGGAAATCCTCCCTTCCCTTTATAACCACTTACCCTGCATATTATTTATACTATTTGTATGACGTTCGGAATAAAAATATACAAAAAAATTAAAGATAAAGTTTAAAATATTTTAGTAATAATTGTAATATGAAACAATTTAAAATGAAAAACACTAGTACTCGATTTATATTGAGATAACAAAATGATAATTTATTGGTGCTGAAATTCTAAAATGTTTGATATTTTTACAATCAAAACTAAAACCACGTCATATAAAACTTGGGACACACACTTGCAATTCAGAGGAAACACATTAATTTTCAGGGGACACAAAGTGTGTCAGGGGACACAAAGTGTGTCAGGGGACACAGTATTTTAGGTCATGCTTAGCGGATATTTATATTATCGCTTGTTGCATGCAAATAAATTAACGAGCATTTTTAACTACAGTTAAAATACATTTTTAAAACAAAATGTCTAGTGAACGCTAAATAAATACAATTTATGTATGACTTATGTTTTATAAAAATTTGTACATATAATACAAAAAAAAAAAAAAAAAAAATGTTATTAATCTTAATTGATAGCCAAGTAATAGGTATCTATTTCAATTATTTTAAGGGATGTGTATAACTGGTCCATCGAAAAGGAATATAACGTTGAGCTTTAACTGATAATTGCTTTTAACATACTGAATTTCTAGTAAATGTAAACTAAAGGTTAGTGCGTTACATTAATATTGAATATTCATTTATTTATCAACACAGGACGCAAATGTACTCTAAAATGATCACTTTCAAATTCTTCTATACTCTTTTCAGAGACGCAATTCACTCTTGATGCTATATTTACCCACTAGAAGATAAATTACGAGACACAAATAGTTATCTCCGAATTCAATTAACGTCATAATAATAATGGTATTTGAGCTGTGTATTGTTGGATGGTTTTTATCAATTGTTGTCGAAATATTCTGTTGTAAATGATAATGTAAATAAAGAAAATTGTCACATAATATTCAGGTATTCAATAATGTCATACTGTTATTAATTACATTTACATATTGAGTACATTTATTCTTTTGGAATATTTTGAGCATAATAGTTTATAGTTTTAAAATAAAAATTATTATGATGTATTATATATCTTTCATATTTATATGATATACCTAACCAGTGGCGTATTTACGGGGGGGGGGACCAGGGGTACTGGACCCCCCCCAGAACCTCTCATTAAAATATATAATATATATATATATATATATATATATATATTTAATATTACATAAGACTATACTATTATATATTTTGTTCAACTTACTCCGAAAACTTCATAAGAACGTAACTATTACAAGATTTCATAGTTTATATTAATAAATGTATAAACTGAGGACCCCCCCCAGAAAAATTTGAAAATACGCCACTGTACCTAACTATTAAAATAAGGTATTCGTAAATATTATATTGTTGAATAATCCAACTAATAAATTAAAAAAAAATTTTAAAAATTTCTTTCAAGTTTATTTTTATAAGTGTGACGTAAATAACATACCTTGACGGTCGGATGTGATTCAGATTTCATAAGTTATTATTTCTTTTCTTGAGTTTCATTTATGGCCCAAATTACATGTGTCCCTCTCGATATCCAACGCGATCGCGTCGTATAATCACGGTATCTGTCTACTTTAAAGTGCGATTGGTTATTCCTCGGAGTGCCCGTCTCTTTTCACCGCTATTAAAGTATTACCTAGGAGACAGAAAACGATGGGTGGCTGATTCTGAAGCTACAGAAAGCCGATCCCATCGAAGGAACTTGTAGTCTGGGGGTCTGTTCTTGAAATCATTCGGATCGGATCCGTATACGAACAATCCACACGATAGATTTCCGTGTGCGGACGAAAAATAGTATTCTTGAAATAAAACTATCCGTATACGAAAAACTTTCCACATACACGGAAATTTGTCCGAATGGTTTATTATATCGTATAAATTAGGTTGGTAACACTACTAAAATATACAATCTCATTGTTTATTTTAACGCAACAAACAAAAACAATTAATAAATTCAAACTTTTGAACAACATTTTCTGCATCCTCTTCGATTTGTTCTAATAACTCGAGGCCATGCAGCTGAACATACAAATCTAAATCGTCCATGTTTTAAGTTAAAATTTAAAATATAAGTGCGCGAGAATCACGGTGTTCATCAAAGGCGAGTCACAAGTTAAATGAAAATATCAAAATAAGACACGAGTAGGTATACCTACGTAACCAACGATAATCACTCGATAATCAGTATGTCACAAATAATAATGCACGTCGCACGATAAAGTTATTGTTCAAATTACCTAATGTAAGTTATGTACAAATGTATTTATATGCTTGTATCCTATTTAAATTATCATTGATTGAGTCTTAGTATATATTTTATTTTTAACTCTACACCACGGTTACTAACCGTGCTCTACACTCGACAACTCTCTGTGTAGAGTTCGGTGATTTTAATTAATGACGGTATATTTATCGCAAGTCTTTTATTACCTACGTACTTTCCCTCGGTAATTTTTGGTTTAGCAACAATATTTTTAACTATGATACAATTAATTATCCGATTTAACTTGCGTTAATATATTAAATATCTGTCTCAATGTTTAATGTTGAAACTTTGAACTTTATAAACATTACAAGATAGGTAGGTATGTACAATATTATTCGGATAAAAAATGTATTATTTATTAACATCAGCTAAAATATTGTCAAAAACCACGGTTATTGTTTTGTTTTATCAATTATTTTGTTACTTTCCTATATTTTAATTTGCTGTACATAATTAATGAAAAAAAATAATCAATTATTTTTATAGTTAATACTCAGTTATAGTAATCACATATTAATTAATGTGGTTTAATTAACGACGATCCGATCCGATCCGAATGATTTCAAGAATAGACCCCCTGATCAGGAAACCCGGGGAATTTTCATTGGGTTACCAATCGGGGCCACGAGGCTACGAGTTATCTCGTCCGGTCCGGAATATTTTTTATACAGTTTTAATGTTCCAAGCTATTTTATTAAGTTTATTTTTTGAACAATTTTAATCTTTATCTTTGTATTTTAATCCAATTTAAGTTTATTGCAAAAATCTAAGTTTATTGCAAAAATCCTAAAACAATCGATAATATGGTGATAAAAATAAAAACAATAATTTTCAGGAAAATAAACTCTATAATATGGTTATAAAAAATTAATTAAAATATAAATACTTGTTATCCTTATCTCTATGAGTCATACTCACAAAATAAATAGAATTCGATTATATTCATTATCTCAAAAAATATTACAACGGGTATATCTTTTGGGGACACACTATTTAATATATATATCTATAATATATATAAGTAAGTAACAGTGAGCATTTTTTCTGTCAGAGATAAACTTAAAAACTACTGGGTCGATTTATATGTAGTTTTTGTATTAACGTTATTACTGATTAGATATGTTTAAAACATTTAGTAATTCTTTCAACTAGTATTTTTTAATTGTTTTTGAATCGTCGATCTATAGAATTCTAACTGGATAAGTATGCAGATAAATAGGTAAGTAAGTTAACCGGTATTTTACAATTGTATATTATTTAGTGAAAAATGTTATTTTATAATGTAATATAATTTTTAATATAACTACTATACATAAATCAGGTTTTGCCATCTATTTTCAGAGAATTGCTTCCTCTAAAATGAACTTTCGTGTATAAAACCAGTTACTCAATAGTTAATGCGAGGATCGAAGGTCCGAGTTTCTCAATAAAATAACAAGCCACTTTGGTTAAGTATTCGAAAGAACGTATCACGGATATTGGACATACGTACATTAAGAAATAATGTACTCTAGACATTTAAACACATTTTTTTTTTACATGTTTTTCTAAATGATTTTTTTAAAACAATTAATCCTTATTGAAATGGTCAACGTTTAAAGGTAGCTTGTGTACATAACTTCTTTCTTTGGTCCTAAACCATGTAAGAAAAGTGCAAATATATAACTTTAGAAAATCAAAACACTCATTTCCATGATAAATCCTATGTGCTTTATCATATCCAATTATTTATAATTGATATCTAGACCCTGATAACGTTTTCTCCTGTATCTCATGTTTAAACGAGCTACAGTTCGTAACGTAAACGGCAATGGTAAATGTCCTCAAGGATGTCCACTAAGTGTTAATTAAATATTTATATGAATCAGTTATCTATTTTTCTTCTCCATTATCTCACACCACCTGTATTTTATCCAACATGTGTTTAACTGACAACTTATAATAAAAAGCTTAATACGAAATAAAAATATTAAAATAATTACTGAACACTCGAACGAAATTGAGTTGTTTAGCAAGTGTATATTTCTATATATTTTATATGTTTATCTGGATAACAATTAATTTATTATAAATATCTGTTAACGTTTACGCCTAAGAATCACCCCAATATAAAACACTATTCCTTAGGCGATTCCAGTCTGAATTCCAACGCCTTTATAATATAATTAGATTATATAATAAAAGTTTAATATTTATTAATAAGGAAATAACCGCCTGTGTATTGTATACAAATTCAGCTTCCGTATGTTTGTGTCCGCAACATTTAAAAACAAGTCAATAGATTGATTGACATGACATTTTTAAACAACGTTGCATTTCTATATAAGAAATAGAGTGTTTTTAAAATTGCTCTTGTATACTTTTGATCACGAATTTTCCGTGGGAACGGGAAATTTCAAGTGTTTCACGAGATTTAAATAAAAACAAGTATATTTAATAAATTACTATATGTCTATGTGTATCAAATTTTAGATTCTGAGTGAATCGAAAAAAAAACGGTCTATTGGTTTTACAATGATATTGATTTTTTTATGTCAATAATTTTTGGTACACTTGACTTTGTCTAAAAGTTTCTTCCACCATCTCTAAAGATTAGAAATTTCATCTAGTTGGTCAATTAAACATGTGATTTTTCTCTATTCTGTATAGATTTATAGAAAAAACTGTTGAAAAACCGAGTACAAATAGTAAAATTTGCCGTAATTTAACCTTCGTCATAATTCCAAAAACAATGCTGTTAGAAACTTGAAATTTTCACCATATTCTTAAGACATATTGTTACATACTGTATAAAATGTTAAAAAAAAAGACATTTGTGCTTATAATATAACTTTGAAAATACAATATTTTTTGAGTTTATCTCAAAAAACGTTTTTAATATTCAATGAAAAGTTTTGAAAATTTAATATGATCATTATTTAACAAACGATACTGAAAAAATTTTAAAAATCTCAAGATTTTATTTAATCGTATAAATTAATTGTTATGAGATTTTTATGGAGTAGACTGTTTTTATGTAAATTTTCAACTTAAAAATGTGTTAAAAAAATTATTTGAGTATCCAATTACTAAGAATATGAGAATACAGAAAGAACGACATGTTTTGAATATGTTGGTAAAGAACATTTCTCCTTTATGAAACAAGAAAATTTTAAATAATAAATTTAATTAAAAAAAAACCTACCGTTAATTATTCTAAAAATTGTAAAATATACGAGTGGTACAGTTTTATACTGAAGCTTTGCTCAGAATCGTTTAACTAAAGAAATGATCTATCGCTATTATATATTGTCCGAGGTGCAAAGAATACCAATAAAATGCGGAGTATGTTCGGTTTTTTTCACTTTCAAACATTTCTATATTTACTCATTTGTTTAAAAGACTTCAAATACTTACAATTTTGACAACACATATATAATTAAATAAATAATACGAGTTTTAGTGGAAAACGTTTTTTTTCCTTTCTTTTCATTTCACGACTATGCTACAGCAAGTATGACTGGGTTCATCTAAAAGATAATATAGAATATAATAAAAGATAATATATTATCTATGGAAATAACTGAATCGTGGATGACAAATCACAACATTTTTAGTTTTTCATTTAATTGAATTGTCCGTATATAATAAAAAGACTTTCAGGAAACATACTTATATTGGTTGATAATGATAATTTGTGCAATTGAATTGATAAATAAATCTATGATGCATAAAATTAAAAAATTCTTACAAAAACACAGGTTTGTAATTAATACAAAACTTTTAACTACCTATTTTTATCATAAACGTTTTCAATTTTAACTTTTAGAATGGCACATTATACACGAGTTCTTTTAAATAAAAATGTAGTTATTTTTAAAAAATCCAAAAATGAACACAAAATATGTAATACAACCCGTCAAAGTGAACAAGTGGTCAAGAATTCAAGATGCTTTACGCTCACTACAAATTACTTGTCAGTTAAACAAAGTAATGAACAATATCTGTGGCTGATATTTTTCAGAATTTCATAAAAAAATGACATTAATAGTATCATCAATATACTTGTAAATATAATTATTTCCATACTCGATATTACGTTTTTAAATTTAAGTTTAAATGATTTACATCTAAAAAACAACACAAGATCAAATACAAGATTAATTCTACTGTTTGTACAGTGTTTACTTTGAAACAAAACCGGAAAATCCTGCTTGGTTGAAATTGTTTTTTTTTTTTGTACAAGTAGTAATTTGGACGAGACTACACCAATATTTCACGAACCTTTCCTATTTTCATCTGAATATATAAAGCTGTATTTTTATTTTATTTAAACTGTAATATAAAAATTTTTAGTTGCCCTTGAAAAGATTAAAAATGATATCAATTCATTGTAATAACACAGCGGTCGATCAATTTACTTGAGTTCACCGTTATTACTTATAGGTTATAAGTGTGTTATACACCGTTATGGTAATAATACGCAGCTACAAACGAGTTTTGGGCAACGTCTAGTTTCGTTTTTTCGGCAATCGTAGTATAGTTTCGGGATTTTGGCTAATTTGGTTTAGTTGACTAGGTCATTGAGAAATAGGTTTTTAATTGATTAACAATGTTCACTGTTTATGAGAGATAGACTAGTTAATTCGTTATGTAATATTTCCTTATATTTTATACAGTATCCTAGTTTTGATTTGTTAGGTATACTTATAAGTTATAATATATCATAATTAATTTATCAAGAAATATAAATTTAAATGAATTAACATCCAATTATTTTTATATTTCTCTGTCGTTATAAATAAATTTGCAATCATTTTTGTATTTTACGCAGTCAACGCATCACCAACTCATAGTACGAGGTTAGGTAATAACATTAAAAATATCTGCAAGGAGAGAATTGGCTAATTCATGTCATGAAAATAATTTCCTAAGACGATTTAAATAGATAAAATCTTTCAAAAATGAGATATTTCTAATCTTTTTAATGTTTTTTTTTTTTATTTATCGCAAGGTAAGCAAGTTTTTTTTCGAAAACGACATCAAGTTTTTACACGACTATTTTTGATAACTTTTAACAATTTCTAATAGTTAGCACCACTTTCAGTTTTAGCTTGAGAAAACTACGGAGAAATTACGTCTTTGGTATGCAAAAGGTAAAGCATTTGGACTATTTATGTTACTCTGAAACGTGGTCCTATGCAAAGGTGGGCATTAACTTGTTAAAAAGTTAATTTTTTTAAACTTTTCTACTTAACTAGTAATTTTTTTTTTTTAACTAACTTATAGGTACAGTTAAAATTTGTATTATTTTTATTTATCTTTATAGTTAATATCAATATCGTATAATTAAGTCAATTGGTTTTTTTCATCGAATTCTCAAAAATGTAGATCTAAAAATAAGTAGGTAGGTATAAAAATAAATATCGTGGTCTTTTTTTTTCCTGTTTGAATTGATGGCCGGGCGAAAATTACCAAATCATTATATTCGCGTGACAATAAATATCAGTCTATAAATGGATATCAATAATATCAGTGGTTGAATTGTAAAAAAATCAGAAGGGGGACCAAGCTAAAGATTCTATAAAGAGCGTTACATAAAAAAACCAGTAATGATAACTTGGGGGGGGGCAAATTAGAAGGGGTACGATTTTTTTCTCGAGAAAAGAAGAGGGACTCCGTCCCTCTGCGTATCACTCCAAATCAATCACTGAAAAATATACGGCAAATTCAATTCTAGTGGATAAAGCATTTGTTCGTTCGAGATATTAATACTATATACCAGCATAAGAGATTAGAAAATGATATAGGTATAATCATTGATTATAAATACTATTTATAATCAATGGTATAATGTATACTCGAAATAATTTTTGGTAATATCATTGACTTGGACATAAAATATTAGGACTTACAGTAATTGGAGAATTGGGATATTAGGTATTTTATAATTTTTGATTTTAGTTTTTTTTGTATTTAGTTACAATAATTATTAGGAGCAAATTTTTGTATCATTAAATTATTTATTTTGCAATTCAGCTAAAATTATTAATCTTAAATTATGTAAATATGTAGTCTATAAATTTATGGTACCAATTTACAATGATACAAATTCATGTTTTATCTTTACTTAGTTTTAAGCATCTTTGTAGAAATACATATTTGTTGAAAATATACAAATACTAGGGCATTTTATGACATAGATATTATGTCGCTTGAAAAATTTGTATAACTTTTTTCTAATTGACTAAAGTTCATTTTATTTCCCATCTTAACTTTAAACTTATCGAGTTAAATTTTTTCTCTGTTAACTTTTAACTGTAGGCAATTTAATTGAATTTGCTTGACTTGTCACAGTTAATTATTTTCATTAACTTGCCCAACTTTGGTCCTATGCATAATTAAATGAGTCATATCAATAAATCGTTCGTATGGATATTTTATAATTGGACTTTAAAGTGAACGAGATTTTTATTTATTCGAATTCCATCAGTGATGGATCCATAAAGTGTGACGAGCGTTGCTTCCTACGTTGTTAACATGAATAATTCTTAAGGCCACTTAATATATACCTAGGCATTATTCGTAGCGATCGTAAAATAGAAAATAAAAAATCGTATTCAAATCTATTTTTCGTAAAACGTGGAGCTACGCAATGGTACTGAGTATCTGGGCGGTCTAAGTTAGGTTAGGTTAGTAACTAGTGCGTAGTACGCGGTGTACGACGTAACTTGACATTGCGTGCCTAAATAATTTTTTTCTCGCAAAAAATGTGTGGTTTTTATGTAAAGTGGACGGGATTCAACAGTGATTGGTTTTTTTAAGTATATAATGTTATGGTTAAGAAATCCGTAAAAAGTTTCAGTGTACACGTGTCGAGTCCGAGCAGCAGACAGAGGCGTATAATTTCAGTTTTTCCTAGAGAGGGACAATGGAGCGTAGTGTTGCTTTAATAATTAATTTTATTACATAAATCACAAATAATCCACTCGTGAATATAATCAAAACAATACCCCCATATCTGATCATACGAAGAAGTAGATACGTGATTAAGCTAATTAATGTGTGCTATCGGCTATAACTGCATAATTTTACAGAAATAAAGTATGACAAGCCATAATAAAGATGAATTATTAATTAGCTTAATGAACTCATATAAAAATCACGGGAAAGAAAATTATGATATTAATTAATTGATATGATTATTTTATAAATCGAGAACCATGTGGCGTTAAAAATGATTTATTTTCGTACAACAAACTAAATTAATGCGGCTATGCAGACTTATAAAAAAATGATCCTTTATTATTTAAATTTTTTAGATAATTAACAACATTTAGATTTGTTTCATAGTTCTCGCTTTTTAATAAAAAGCAACGGAGGAAATTAAACTTACATTTTTTTTCAATTATGAAGTATTATTCAGATTACATTTCCAATCCATAGGTTCGATAAAATTATTTGTTATATTTTACGGATTAAGTAAAAGTTTATTAAAAAAGCTGGAAATACAGTCGTGATGGAAGCCTACTGTTCTTTGTTCCTACATTATATAGACAGTCAATAGGTAACAGACCATTTTTACCATATTAAATTTTGAATTTAGTAGTAACAATTTGAAAATGTGTTACTATTGTTAGTTAAATGTATAACTGAGATAATACGAAATTTTCAAGTTTTTATATCAAGGATTTAAAATTGTATTAAATAAAAATTTCAATAAATAAATGACATAACTTTAATTACATTATTACATTCTACATTTTTGTATAAACCTGATTTACTAAAATACCATTTTGGTTTTTTTTTTAAACAACAAAATACAATTTTAAATCACCTATCAAGTTTGAGTTCCAAAAAAAAAAAAAAAAAACGTCCAATACGTTTTAATTGTAGCTTAGTGCTATAGTATTAATTAGTATTAATTAGTTATATAGTATACATAGAAATTTGCATTTGTATATGAATTAGAAACCTATTAATAATTATGTTAAAATTTGTCATCACAAATAAAAAATTGCAACAGATCATGTAGCAAAAGATTTCTTGTTGGTTAATATAATATCATTCAAATCAATTTTTATTGGTCGGGTACCGGAGTAACCGTACCCTGATGCTGAACTGAAAACATTTATTTATCCGGGTTCAGGGTTGGTTAAAAACTATTTTTAGTGGTAACAAATCATAACATTATAATTAACAAAATACCAAAACCTTTTTCACCTATATTTTTATCATGGGGTGGCCAAGGTCATACATCTGGAGGATAGGAAAAAATTTATGAAATTATTAAAACGAAACAAGCCGTGGTTTATTTGATGATGCTGAGCATTATAATAATAACGGTCTAAATATCTTTAATGTTGTTCTCGGTCATGATGAGATATAAAGGTTTTAGGGTTGTTTACACGTTTGCACGTTTCTCTACCACCTCGTCGTAAAAAAATTATTACGGAGAGCCCGTGCAATTCAGTGACTCGCGCCGTCCTCTAAGGACACGACGACTTAAGAGTTACAAGTTCAATCGTGCGCTCGTTCCGTTTTTCGACGTTAGAGTTCGTCGGTCCACTGGTTTTTGTGTGGAACTCAGATGAAACTAGCCGTGAAAACGAAAACAAATGCACATTTGTCCTTGATGACGAGACTCCGCAATTTTTCAAGGTGAACTTCGATGCCAATGTTCGCCATCGGCTGAGCGAATATTACGGAAACTCGTGTGCGGACGAAAATCTCGTTTCAATAAGAATATTTTACACAGTGTTATAAACGGTATTACAATTATAAAATACGTGTAATTCAAAAACGAGTTTACGTTGAAGTAGTGCTATAAGTCATAAGTGATTTGTATTAGACATTTTTCAGTTTTTACTTTTTATCGAATTGTTCAAGTACGACTGGGTGTGGTGCGCTTAGACTCTCTGCGCCTTGAGGAAACATTTTGACAGCACTAACCTAACCTAACCATCCACAATTAAAAACAATTTTTTTTTTTTTGGGGGAGGAACACATTTTGGTACTCTTATATTTGTCCGAAAATTTCATATATTAAAGTTAGTTTCTCACGCTAGCCTGTTCCATTCCACATACCTATCTTTCACACTCGCTTAAAATATATCTTCCAATTTATCGTCCCATATTTCTAGGTGCCTAGCTAATTTGGACTCCGTTTTTTTAAGATTCTTAGTGAAACGAATTTGTGATATTTAGCCAAAAATCCAAAATTAATGATGCTGGACACTTGAGATGTTCACCTAAAATACCATCACAATTTATAAACCAACTTGACAGAAGAGTCAAAAAAATTTGATCACTTTCGAACAATATATAGAACTTAAAAAGTTATTGAAAAATATCGTTGGAAGTTTTATATTACAAAATTCAGATTCTTTGATACTAAAACTTGAAAATTTAATATTATCACACTCATATTCTTGATTGAAAATAGGTACTGAAAAAATTTCTAAAATCGTTGGTCAGGATTTTTTTCATACATTTAAAGTTGGAATTTTGACGCAAATCATTAATTACATGTAAATTAGCGATATTTTTCAATAAAAACCTAATGAAATTTGAAATCATTAATCCGGTAAAATTTTCTTTCATTAATAGAATTACCACATATTATATTCTATATTCACATATTATAGTCCTATTTATGACTCAAATTATAATCAAATAATTTTTTACAGACATTTAAAGTTGGAATTACGGCTAAAATAACTCTTTTTACAAATGTCAGATTTATTTTTATTCTAAAATTGTAATTAATTGTAATTTTAAATTATATTAATTATTCACTTTTGTTGTGCATTGCATATCTGATTGAGTAGAACAAATTACAAATTATTAGACACCGCATAAATACTAACTTGACATTTTAGATTTATGTGAAAAAAACTCGGTTGATAGTTGGTTAGTTAGTTAGTATATACTATATATATCCTAAAAATGCACACTAAGGGCGATCGCCTTTACTTGATTTTGTTGAATTTTTTTAATCTTTAAATGTATATCTATCATACTTATTTATTATTTTTAGTTAATACAATGTATAATTAAATAGAAAAATCAAGTGTCTTAACAGGTGCATTATATATTGGCAAGTGGCCATTAGGTACCTATAGGAAACGTCTATGGAATGGCGGAAAATAGCGTCTTAAGATGTTTCGTTAAATAGGTATATTAAAAGTTTAGAGTAAAGTAATTTTATTTGTTTACTATAATTGTTAATGCAGTTTATAACAATTATTGTTATAATAAAAATATTTACGTTGTTCAAAAAAATGAATAAAAATCAATTATTTAAAATATTTTAAAGCACGAGCGAGTGAAACATCTTTAACTGCCGATTTATTTATGATTTAGCAATACTACGGTTTATAGACATACACTTTTGGAAGAATGATTCGTAATAGGGTATAGCTCTCCCCTCTCCGGAAGATGAGCCGAATACGCTCCTTATGTATCTAGAGCCTTTTTATAAAATATATGACTAGCTGACAATAAAAACGCATTTAAAGTTTCATCAAATACATATACAATAACTACTCTAATATAACCGGGCTGTAGCTATTTCGTTCACATTATATCATCGTTTACGTCATAAAGATATTCTGAATGCGATTTATCTTCAGATTACAATCTCCTGTTTGAATTTTGGTTTACGAGTCATCATTAGCTATAATTATTATGATGCGTATATTGTAATTGCTTAATTATTTTGAACACAACACCACAAAAACATACTTCATTAAAAAAAATAATAATAATCGAATCAACTAGGTAATAGGTATCAAGTCAATTACTTTTGTAATGAAGTTTATAATTTAATAATGATTGAACTAGTAAAATAAATCTTCAATTTGCATGGTAAATAAAAGACAAAAATTCAAAAGATTAAGAATGTAAAAAGTTTATCCATTATAACAAATTATTGTATCTACATCTGAATTTTGTGTATTTTTTCTTTATTGTACCATCTGTTTGTGTGTATTCATTATTAACGAATCATAATTGCTGTGTAATTGAAACGATAAAGTATAAGTTCGTTAAGTTATTAAAACTATTATTGATAATAACAACATTTAGTATTCAATTCGTTAATATTTTATAAATTATAAGTAATTCAAATATGAATGAAGATAAAAGCTTACATAATGATTTTTTTTTTAAATGCGTATTGTTTGATAATCAGATAGTCGAATAAAGGAGGGTTCTAATAGTCATTAATATTTTTTTAATGTGTGAAATGTAAGGAAATTAAATTGCCCAATTTAGGAGTAGTTTTTGGGGTTAACTTTTTTAAATTAAATGGGAACTTAAATTTTTTTGTTAACTCAAGGTCCATTTTAGTCATTATTAGTGATTGAAATACACTAATTGATAAAAACTGTTGGTTTAAGAAGAATTTTAAGTTTTTATAAATTGTATTACGATCACGGTGCGGTACATGTACAGTGCGGTTGCGCTTGTGGTCATAAAACGCCGCAAAATTTAAAAACGCTGTTAAACTTAGAGTTTTACGTCACTTAATGTTTTTCAATTACCGAAATTTACTAAAAAAATTATCTTCACGTTGTATTAAAAAAAAAAAAAAAATGTAGGTATCCATTTGATTTTAAAAAGTTCACCCCTTGAGGGTAGTTAGAAAAGTATGAAATTTACTAATCATTTTCGATTTCCCTAAATAAAAAACTTTCAAAATATACATTTTACTTTATTTTAAGTATTTGTAAGATATTGTTATAAGTTATAACTTATAACGAAAAGCTAAATCACTCTGTAGAGATGTGTACGTAATAAGAAAAACATTTTTAATAAAAGACCAATAAGAGACACATGGGACAGTTATCACTGTCGAATACATTTTCCAAAATACAGAATTAATCATAAAAAAAGAAACACTCTTCAGATCCCATATTATTTTTCTCATACATAAGGATCAAATGAAAACTCCATTATAGCAAACATAAATTTTTTTAAGTATACAGTAAATATACGTATATATATATATATATATAAATTTATTGACAAATTTATTTACAAATTTAAATTACTTATCGTATGTTTGATGCCATGATACCCCCAAAAAAAGCGAATTTAAAGAAGTTTTATAGTTTTTTTATAATCTTCGCATTCCTTGTAAGAATTTGGCACAGTAACCATTAAGTGATAAATAAAAAATAAAGAAAGTCGTGTGTATCAAAATGTGTATTTTGCATTTTGACTGGTTTCAAACCGGTAAAATTATTATCAAGAACCATTTATGTATATGTATATATATATATATATATATATATATATATATATATATATATATATATATATATATATATATCGAAAAGTTGTGATAGCGGCGAACGTCGACAAAGATGGTTTTTATTGTTTTTATCGTTGATCGTTTTTTCCGGTCCGATTAGTAGATATTAGATTTTTATATTTTTGGTATATATATACATCTTAGCTCACGTCCTTAATACAGTGTACGCGTGGCGAATGTTTTTATTTATTTTTTTTTGTTATTTAAAATAATAAATCAAAAATAAAAAGAACCCAACAATCGTCATGCATTGTTGTAAAAATCTAAAAAGTATACCGGCGATACTGTTCCATCTATATCGAATGTTTTCCATGCAACAGGCATCATTTCAGTTTTTGAAAGGAGGAGGGAGCAAATATTTTTGAACTTTCCGTATAATTTTTAGAAAACCGCTCGATTTGTTCGCTAACTACTGCCATTTACATTTGCCAACAGTGACAAAGAGCGAAATTTCAACTTCATATAATTTGTTTTTTCTTTTATTATTAAAATTTTTAATGAGAAGGTTCTACCAATGGATAGCCTCACTCCTCTAAAATTTGTTATATGTTTGTAAATTTTTTTATTATTATCTTATTGTGCACGTACATAGTATAGATTTTTAATTTTCTTAATAAAAGAAAAAAAATAATAAATGAAAAATGTATACTACATTATACAAATTATTGTTTTTAATAGATTTAATTATGTGATTTATGTTCGGAAAAATACCCCCCCCCCCCAAAAAAAAAGCTTAACACGACTCTGTATTTCTTGTGTTCAAGAAAAAAATTATGGATGCTTACATAACAACGACCTTAATACAATTTTGGAAGTTGGGAATGATATTAAAGACTCATCCCCATTTTAGTTTCCTGTATTTGATTCATCGCGAAAGAAATAGATATTGGGTAATAAGCACCGATATAACAGTATACTACTGCAGAAAGCTGCATACGAATAATCACTATTAATTTAAAAACCAGTCGCTGGAGGAAATTGGAGGTTCCAATAATACATAACTCTCAACCGGATTTTCGAGAGAGGGAGATGGATATATTGCGAAGGTCCATCGCCTCAAAAGTCGGGTGCTGCCAAACAGCTCGTAGTAATCGTGGGACGACTGCGAGACCGAAACGACTGTGCGTTTTGTGTTGTCGTTGTAGATAACTTCGTTTCAATCTCACGAGAAAGACATCAACGCGACAATCATATACCATTTAACATTATTTGGTAAGTAAACTTTTATCAATTTTGTTTTTCGTACATTAATAAAAAATAAATACAAAAATGTATTAAACATTTGTATCCGTGAAGATTTTACGATTCAAATGTAATTTAAAAAAAAGTCCTGTTCACGCATTTAAAAAATAAGTCGAGGATCTTTATCCCGCTTTTTTATTTATTTTTTAAGAGTAAAAACGAGTATGGTAATGACCATAACTCAGTTTCCATTGTATTTGTGAAAACTTTTACATCTGCAAGGATTAGGATAACCTCTAGTTTAATTTCTTGTAGAATATTATGAATGAAACTTCGTGAAAAGTATTTTAACCGTTAACTAGATTACTTAAGAACACAATTATTATTTTACGTTCAAATATTGTACACAGAGAGATTTTTTTTCGCAACTTCAATACTGGTCATTGTGTTTGTAAATACTGTTTTGAAATAAATCATTCTTTTTCATTGAGTGGTTCGTTGGCAATTACATATTTCTAAAATGAATTAGATATAACTATTGTTGTAACTTATTATAAATATAGCAATCAAGTCACTCTAATGATAAAATGTAGTTTGAAAAACAAAAAATTACGCAAAACGCAGTTGTTGTGGTTTCATTTATTGTCGCAGTTAATTAAAAAGAGTAGGGTTATGTTTTTTTATATCCATATCATATTTACGTTAACTATTGAATGTTTGTACAATAAACGTTTTTAAAGTGTACATTTCACTAGTAAAGACAACCACAATAATATTTTTATTGATAAATACTTATTATCTAGTGTATCGCGTTTCCATCGTCCTCTTGAATCGTTAAAATAAAAACAGTGATTACTAGGAGTCCGGAGGAAACATATTTAGGGTAACAGACGTTTCAGATGCGATTTTTAAGTTACAACAACATCACAATTTCACGATACGTTTGAGCTATTAACGTCAATGTGTGAACAATCGCATATAGATATCAGAAGATATTTGAACTACTGTTTGAATTTTAATAAAGTGTATTTATTTAACTTATTTGTTAAATCTCTTATTTCAACTAGATCCTACAAGTTATGTTACTTGACTATACGATGCGTATAAACACAGTGGTATAGTATAACCCAGAAAAGTCGTAAAACTTGAGTTATGACAGTAGCAGTAGAATTATAATTACTGTGTAAATATATCAATGTCATTATTAAAATACACGATCATTTTCAGCAAAGATTTAAATGCGACATGCAGTAACGCGTCAACTTCGTGTATTGGCTTATGAACTTGATTTTTCGTATTTTTATAGATTAAATACATTAGTCAGATACCGAAACACTCATCAAAATGTTGGACAACATTATCGAACGATATAACACCATAATAAAAGATTATAGTGGTAAGTAATTTTGAATCGAAACGTGTGGATTTATTGTTTAAAATTTGTAAACCTTATTATTTAATATGCTTCTGTGATTTTGTTTCAAGTTGATTTAAATAATTCATTTTTTGTTGAATCATTCAAATTCAAATTAATTTTTTTAATTTACTTTACCTCTATATTTTTTGTATTTTACCAATTTTTTTTACGAAATGTTATTTAGTGACATATTATTCACTGTCTATTAACGACTTGAAATAATGACATTTATTAGATATTTTATAATATATACATTTTCTTATATTATGAACTATTATGATAAAGTGTATAGTGATTATTTAATTGATAAATACCTATAAAATAGCAATTGATGAGGATTTTCGAACACATTTCATTTGGATTTTCTTCTGGCAAATGTTTTTATGGAAAAAAGAAAAATTACTATTTGTTTGTTTGATTGTTTTACTAAATAAATGGTTGAAATAGAGAAGAAGAGAGAGAGAGAAAGAAAATTAATGACATGTCACGATGTAGTTATCACATTATGTTATTTCAATTTTAAATTATGTGTAGAGTTTATAAAGGATTTATAAAGAAGTTAATAAATTGTTCAATAATTTATATGAAAATAGCAAAACAACAGTAAAAATATTCATAAGATATTTATTTAAAAAAACAATTTTTTTTTAATCTACATATATTATACATCCTTATAATTTTATCAAGACATTTTCTTAATTTTTCAGATCCTAGGGTTAAGAATTGGTTTCTTATGAGCAGTCCAGTGCCTACTTTGACTATGTGCATTTTATATGTGTTAATCGTTAAAAAAATCGGACCGTGGTTGATGAGGGATCGTAAACCATTCGTAATGAGAAAAACTTTGATCGTCTATAACTTATTTCAAGTTCTTTTCTCCACGTGGATATTTTACGAAGGATGGGACTCTGCATGGCGCGATAGATACAGCTTAGGATGTGAACCCGTTGATCGCTCGACATCACCGATTTCCATGAGAGTAAGTATATCGTCTACCTACGTAATTACATTGACTCATGTCAGACAAAACGTGCGTAACTGAATTTAAGTGAAACGCAATTTTTAGATTTTGCTTATTTTCGTTGCACTCCACTAGTGTAACAAAATAGGTTTTTTATTTTATTATCATTTATTATTGATATAATGTTTTCAATTAAATATTAACGATCTGCAGTGTTGAGTATTGTTCAGATAAATGATTAATTATATTTCATAGTATTTAGACAGTGTTTATTTCAGATCTTTTATCCCGGGGGAGGTATCGTAAATATTTAAGGGGATATATATATATATATATATATATATATATATATATATATATATATATATATATATATATATATATATACTGAAAATATCGTTTTAAGCTCAATTTATTGGTATAGAATAGATAGATAACTTTGGTTAATTAGTAAATTATGTAATAAATTATTTATGTTAATATACAATTTAATAAGATATAGATTGCGAATAATATCGGTGCACTACAAATTATTATATAAATAAAATACATTTTTATTTTCTCATAAATCGTTCAAAATAACTCGAAATCGGCTGGTTAGGTTAACCTACCACACGTTTCACATTTTATTGCAACAGAATAATACGTAGTTTACATAACAATGTCGTGAATTTTTTTTGGGGGGGTAGACATTTTTCCGTGGGGTATTACCCCCCGTTCACCCCCTGAAATAAACACTGGTATTTAGATAATAATAAAAAAATATATAATCTATTGTTTTATTTTATATAAATTAAAGTTTCATTTCTTGTAAATTACATATCTAGATAATTAATACCTTTTTAGGAAGATTTTTTTTCTACTCACTGTAAAAGATAAAATCAAGAATCATTACAATGAGATGTTTTAGAATACAGATGAAGTATAAATATTTTCATTTCCTAATAAATTATTTGTTGAGCAGGTTATTTTGATTCCTTAATTAGTCGTTATTGCATCATATGCATATCAATCTAGTCAGTCTCACATATGTTTTTGTATTTCCATATATAAACTACATACTATTAAAATAAAACGAAAACTGTATTTTAATTTTTTTTTTATGTCTTAATACATATTTTGTTATCTTTACACAAAACTAAATGTTTTAATTTTATTATAAATAATACAATCAGCAAATCGAATATTAAAATAACTCTAGACGTTATGACAATGGAATAACAGTCCATCGACCTACTCACCTCTTTCAAATCAACCTAAAACAGGTTTTTTATACATATATATGTATATAATGTTTATTATTAAAAGCCATGACACCTGTGTGTACGAAATAGGTTTATATGTAAAAAACAGAGAACATTTTTTGATTTATTGTTTTGTTTGTTGTTATTGAATATTTTTTTCAACTTATGAATAACATTAGTATCTTGACCAATATTTATTTTTAAATTCCGAAAAGTATTATCAGACATGGTAATGGAGGAAATATTTCCGATTAAAGAATTTAGGTGGTTAGGCATTCTGTTATAGAACATTTCGTAGTGTTTCCTCGCAAGTTCATTTATAGTTTGTACATAAAAGTTATTATGAAGTAAGGAACTTGTCACTTACCATTATGAATAACCGTTAATTAATATCAGAGAAAGGTAGTGAAAAAATTGTAATGACCTGTTATTAAATTTTCTTGCTGGTCCCGATATTAAGATACCGTATTAACGGATACAGCCCTGGTCACAGGTTTATACATGAGCATTTTGTCGATTGAACTGATTTTGACTTATTAGAATTAGACAGAACAAGTGAAAATGAATTGAATTTGAATTCGATTTAGTTTAGTACGACGAGGCTAAATTATCTCTGATTCATACTTGTGTCCATAAACATCTATATTAACGATTAAACCGTCACTACAAATTATTATGAATAACCTTACAATATGTTTTGGTGATCACTGATCAGAGTTAATATAATGTTTTGTATTTTACCGAATAATCTTTGAAGATGACCTTAAGTTGATGAGAAGAATCGAAAACTATTTTGTATTTTGCAAATAGACGTGTTTAAAAGGAATTCAGATGAAGTATCTATCTCATTCTCAATAAATTTTAATGTAAAACTGATAAACGAGTTTTTCCATGTAATTTTCCATTCTTAAAAATACTTAGTTAACGTGTCGCACGATTTTTTGAATTTTCAAATGCCGGTGTGACGCAACGTGACGCCTAGTCTAAAAATCTTAAAAATCAAGTGACATATCATCATAGAGGTTTTAGACAACTAAAAAAACTTTTGCTGCATTTAAATTAATACCATCTATGATAGCAATCATAAGTATTTCTTAAAGATCCGCATTCGTACATCACAAAATATAGGTTTTCGACTAAAGGTCGTTCTCGAAGTTAGTACGAAAAACCTCGGAACATTCTGTATACTGTGAATTTGCCCGTTCAAATGCATATTGCTACACGCGTAGCTGCAGCGTTTATTTGATTAATATAACCATTACCGTTTGTAGATCGCGGCAGCTTGCTGGTGGTATTTCTTCTCGAAATTCACAGAGTTCTTTGACACGGTAAGGAATAATTAACTATAATCAATCACCTGTGCCATTCGATTAGTACACGTTTTCTTTTCGGCTCTAGTTCTTCTTCGTTATGCGCAAGAAAGACCACCAAGTGTCCACTCTGCACGTCATTCATCACGGGATCATGCCCATCAGCGTATGGGTCGGAGTCAAGTTCACTCCCGGTAAGTACGAAACGTCCATCATGTACGCTACCCGGGTGAAAAAAAAAACAATTTTCCACACCGAGCGTACAACTAAATCCGCTCCGTTTTCGATTACTTTTCGCAGGCGGCCACGGCACGTTCTTCGGTCTTCTCAACACGTTCGTGCACATCGTCATGTACTCGTACTACATGCTAGCCGCCATCGGACCGCAGATGCAGAAATACCTGTGGTGGAAGAAACACTTGACCCTGTTGCAAATGGTAAGGCGACGGCGCCACTTCAACGACGATATTTTCGTGTTGTCGTGTTGACATCGTCACGCTCCGCATATTAACCGACGTTCTTGTACGTTTTACAGGTCCAGTTCGCGATGGTGTTCGCACACTCTGCACACATATTGACGTTGAAAGACTGCCAAGACATGAGACCGTTGACTTGCACGATTATGTTTCACTCCGCAATGTTCTTCTGCCTGTTCTCCAATTTCTACCGACAGTCGTACATAAAAGTGAGTGCTATTGCTTGTGAGCCCGGACGCGTGACAGTCGTGAGACGGTCTAATCAGAGGCAGCGGCGTGCCAACGGATGACTACATTAGGGGGTGGCGTTTCCGGGGGGTTTATCTGAATACAAATATCATTCGTATGTATATCGATGTGGTGTGTTGATTGATGGGGAAATCATAGTGTATGATGGAGAGCGAATATTTATGAAGTGGGTTTTTTTTTTACGTAATAGGTATATGATTGATACAGGCTTCCATTTCGCTTTAATTTGTAAAAAAAGCGTATAATTTTTATGTGTATTTTAAAAAATTTTGAAAAAAGTCATTTATAGCGAATAACATGTTAATGATATTATGAAAAAAACCAGGCATACTTCGCACCGGGGGGTATTTTTAACTCCACAGACAAGATAATTATATGCCGTATATAAAACGTTAGATGAGTCACTTCTTCTATTGGAAAAAGATTCGTGTAAGACATAGGTTATATATTATTCTTTATTTAAAATTAATGATCAATCATTGTTTTCCGAAGTGTAAACTCAAGTAATTATTTTCTTAAGTTTTCAAAAAATGAAAAACCTTTTAATAAACAATTGATGCAATTTTCAAGTTTCAAGTAATTTTTCTGTGTTAAGAGCTTTTCCGCAAGACTGTGAAGGAAAACCATGATTAAAATATCGTTGTTGGTTGAAAATGTTTTTTGGCCTAAAAAGGTTTATCCTCAACTGTCGCTAAAAACTCGCTCAACTGTCGTTTTTTCTTGTGTTTGCCATTGGATGTATGATGTTCGTGCGTGTGAATGTGTATGTGTGTGTGTGTGTGTGTGTGTGTGTGTGTGTGTGTGTGGGTGTGTGTGTGTGTGTGTGTTTGTGTGTGTGTGTGTGTACCTATGGGTCACGTAGATGTCGCATAGCAGCGAACTATGCACCGTGGAACTCTTGGATTCTCCGAGAGTAATCCAGGTTCCACGGTCATTTCTAAATGCTAATTAAAAATTCTTATTAAATAATTTGAATCGATTAATTGTGACGCTTAGACAGCAGCATATTTTTGGCTTACAAAATTATTAAAACCATACAGTCTGAAGTCACCCTATAGTCTATATAATTGTTGTCACAAAGCTAAAAACTTTAATGCGTGGTGATAGTATTCCTGATAGTAGAGCTCCGAAGTTTTTTAGATTCTGAGTGAAGCGAAGGATCTTATGGTTTTACAATGATGTTTATTTTTTTTTTTATTTTTTTTTTTTATTTTTTTTTTTCTGTAAACACTTTTTCGTATAGAAATCCTTGTCCAAAAGTTTCGTCCAGCAACTCTTTAGATTCGAAATTGAACTGAGATGGTACTTTAGAAAGGTCATTTTTCCAAAATCTCCATAGTTTTTCCAGTAATCAAGAATAACGATCGAAAAACTGAGTGAAATCGGTAAAAATCCGCCGTAAACGAGATTTTCACTGTTCAGATTTTAGGTATTTAGTCATAAATCGAAAAGTATTGAAGCTAGAAACTTGAAAATTTTATCCAATATCAAATACATACTTTTTTATATTGGACAAAACTTTCAGAACAATTAAAGCACTTTTGACTTAAATATAGAACTTTTAATTTACCTAATTGTTTGAAAGTTTTTATGTAATATAATTTTAAATATTTGACAAAAAGTTCTGAAAATGTAATATGACCTTACTCATATACCTACCTAATTATCCTAACAAAGTTTAAAAATCGTTAGTCAGGATTTTTTTTTATACACACTTTAATAAATTATTATACGATTTTTTTCGATATTGTCTGATTTCTTTTAAGTTTATTTCTAATGAGTTATAATTGGTATAACAATTGAAGTTTAAATGAGTTATATCTAATTGAATATTTTATGAGGGTTTAATTACAAAAAAACTCACCAAAAATTATACAAATAACCGTAAAATACGTAAACCGTATTTAAATAATAATATATTATATTACACTGAAGCTTTACTCAGAATCGTTTTATACTAAAGAAATGAGTCATAATTTCTTTAAAACTTAATACATTCATCACCAATATCTTGTCCGAGGACCGAAGGGACGATGGACGAACTTGTACCACCATTATCTCACTTACCAGCTTTTTTTTTTTTTGTTTATCGTGCTCCGCGAACGAAAAAATTTGATAACCGCTATCGTGTACAGTCAACGCGTTCACTAATAAAACTCCGTGTGGTTTCCGCAGGAAAACAGACAGAAGGCGGCTGCCGCCCAGAAGAAGAAGGACGATGAGGACCGGGCGAACAACAGACCCGTGAAAGCCCCGTCGCCGGTCGCGGCGCCTACGATCTGGTCCAAGATAGCGGAAACGCCGTGCTTCTTGCCGGCCGTCACCGACGATGATCTTGCGGACGAGGAGCGGTCCGCGGCCGCCACTACTTCCGACCTAGCCGCCGCCTACTCGCTGCCGCCGTCCGGCAGCGTGGCGCCGCACGCGTTCGTGTCCGGCAAATCGTCGTCGACCCGCAACAGGGCGTTCGTGTCCAAGTCATGACGGGCTTCCCGGGCCCTCCCCGTGTGAACCGACACACGGTCTTCCTCCACGCGGAACGCTGACCTCATCCTTGCTCGTCCTATTTTTATCTCGACCCCACCTGTAGCGAAACGAAAACAGACGAATATCACATGCCGCACAACGCTACACCATTACATTGCCCCCGTCGCCCGGCGTTTTCCACCCCTACAATCGGCTCGTCGCAGTCGTCGAAAACGCCGACCGAAAAGTCTCCCATCCGTAGCACCCCCGCCCCACGTGCCTTAATGCGTCCCCGCATCGGCCTGCAATCTTATCGTTGAGAAAAACCACTTGTGGAGTCTTAACGAAACCGGATACCCTCAGGTCGATGTAAGCGTTTCACTATATCGCGTCATTCCGATGTGTGAAGAAGGCCGGTGAAAAAATCGCGTTACGCTAGTTTTGTGTTCCGTAGAGAAAAATGAATTACCATTGTATAATTTTCGGTTGTTATCAGAATCGTATTTTGTTCCGTCTGTTTTCATTTTTTCCCAGCGAATGACAGAATTCTTGTTTCGCTAACGCTCAACTTCAGACAGATCGTTTTTGACATATTATATACATAAAGTATATTGGCGTATTTAAGATTTTGTCAAGGGAGCAGAGTTGCTATTAAGTAATATAAAATTAAAAGTAATATATAAGTATTAAATTATTGTAACACAAATAGGTTAGCTATGTACATAGAAATTAAGAATACTGTATTTTGTATATCGGAAGAATCTGCTGGATTGTTCCATTTGGGTATTGTGCCCAATAATTTGATATCAAATTAGAAAATCTCAAATAAATCATATCATTGTATCCATCGAGTGGCACACAGTCATTTTAGTTGTTTTATGTCAGGTGTTTTAATTTTTTACAATATAATGTTATTTCTTTTTGGAATATTAACAAATGTTTGTCTTTTCAATCATGCCCAAACAGCTTTTTAGAGTTATTATCTGTTGTATCGTCGGACTTTGGAACGTCGAACGTAATGTTACCGTACATATTTTTTTATACATATTTTACAATATTACTTATTCGTTTTGTGTATTTTAAATATTAATTTATACATGCCTTCAATATGTTTTGAGTGTTTGATAATGTATAACGTTTTAGTACTATACAGGTCGCTAATATTATATTAATGTTTATCAATCACCACGATCCACATTGCCTTATACAGCAACCTAATGCTTTTTATTATCACTTAAAAGCATGATCAAAGCCGTATGGTTATTGACGATGTTTGACGATAATTTACGGTACAAAACGTTTTCAATTATTTTGACTGTATTGTTAACTTTTAATATCAATTATAATAAAGTGTAGCATATTTGATTATTTTATTCTGTATTTTTAAAATTTTTTTTGTTTATTGCCTTTGTTTTTTAATATTATACTATTATAGTTTTACAATTCTTTAAAATTCAATATAGTACATATACATAATATTAAAATAGAAAGCTAGCTATGATAATGAATTAAAATTAAGTAATAGCGTTTATATTAATGGGGGGATAGAAATTAAGGAGGAGACATGTATCTGGACAAAGGTAACCCAGGGCGGAAAAAAGTGAAAAGAGAAGACGTCTACTAGTTAGTAATGAAGGGCAGTTAATAAGATTTAATTAAGGCCACAAATGGCTTTTTCATGATGCACGGGACATAGAAGAAAAGAATTTAAGAAAAGGTGAAAGAAATATTTCGAAGTAGACTGTGGCCGATTCTGAGACTGAGTGAAGGTGATTTTAAATGTTTAAGGATGTTTAAACCTTTAAAACAGGGGTGGAGAGAAATAGTGGGAGTGTAGTTATATGTATATCATATATATTGTGTATATATAAATATATGTGTAGTATAGTAAACATTGGTAATTATTGATTTTAGTTGCATACTTTATTGATGAAAATTAAAAAAATAAATAAAAGGGCATACTTAGCACCAGGGGTATTTTTGGCTCCTTGGACAAGATAATGGCCATGGGTGTATTAAATTTTAAAGAAATGATACAACATTTTTTTAATTGAATGATTCTGAGCTAAGCCTCAGTATATTAAATAAAATTAACTGTTTATATATTTAACCGTTTTTTAGTTTGAGTATCAATATGTTTTTTTTTTTATAAAATCTGTGTGGAGTTTTCGTGTTTGGAAAATGAGAAATTCTTTTTACCATAGATTGAAAACATATTGTTCAATTTGTATCCAAAGTTTCATAATGATTGTATGGATCTTTTTTTTTAAATAAAAATTTAAAGTTCAAAATTTATATTACAATAGTCAATTCCGTAGAAATCGTATTACAATTTACTTGAACGCTAATAAAAAACATTTCTGAATAGATATTTTTGAAAATTTTTTAGTTCTGTTAGTTAAGTGTATGATTGTGATCATACTAAATTTTCAACACTTTTTGTCAATTATTAAAAATGTTATTAGAGACAAACTTTAACAAATAGGGTATTTTTAAAGTTCTATTTGTAGCCTAAAATTTGTCAAATGTTTTTGAAACTTTCGTAAAATATGTATCAACATTCTATTAATATAGTGAACATTTCTAGTTTCTTACAATATTACTGTCCGGGTTATAACTAAATAATTAAACCGATTTAGTGAAAGTGACGATAACGATTAATTTTACTTGATTTTTTGGCAGTTTTTCTTGACGCCTAAAAAAACTATTGAGAGAAGAGAAAAATTGCCTCTTGAATGTACAATTCACATGTAATTTTCAACCTACAGAGTTACTGGATAAAACTTTTGGATCTATTGAACTACTTGAAAAAGTGTTAACAAGAAAAAAAGTATCATTTTATACATCATAGATCCTTTGATTTACTCAGTGTCTAAAACACATGTGTATTAATAAATTATAGAAAATAAAATGCATTAGTTTAGGTCTGAACTATAAATCTGTACTATTATATTTAAGAATTTATTAATTAATAATTTGTTTCCAACGATATTTTTCTGTGTCATAAATTTAGTTGTTAAATTGTTATTGCATACTTATTAAAATTATTATAACTCAACGATCTCCAATCAAAATTGCACAATTACACTAAAAATATTACGTATATATGGCTTAAGAAAAGAATGTATGTCACCCGTGGTAGTGTGAAGGGCACCTACATCGCATTGTCTGTCCGGTTTTTTTTCTACGTGACTTAGACACTTATTCCTCGAGAACAAATTATTAATTGATTCATAGTGTTATAAATGATCAAAACAAGTTAGTTGTATAGGTATTAAATAATATTCATGGTTGCTTCCCAACAACCTTTGTGAAATACTAGCTCCAAACACGGAAAGAACATCTTCACTCCTAGAAATTCTCAAAGAAACAAACCTTCTACAAAAAATATAACATAAATATTAACATACCACTTACAATTCTATTATTATATATTATTTGTATCATATTAATTATCTTATATACTTTTTTTTTTTTTCTATTTCTTTTATTTCTTTATGCTCTAGTATCATTAAGTAACACAATTAAACTGTAACATGTATATCTTAAACGCCAATAACCCTGGCAGTTGAGGCGTATTTCTAAATAAAAAAAAAAAAAAAAAATATTCATGGTTAACACATTACAAGCGTAATTATCAATCGAGGCTAGACGATGCGATTCATGTTTCATTTTCTGTTTAATACGTTTAACATACATCCGTCGCAGAATGAATAACTTTTTAAGTTTAAGTTGAAATTATTTTAGCAAACATCGGATATGTATATATATGTATTATAATCAAGAATATTAGATTCTACTTATACAAAGCTGTATTTAAGAGTTTTCCGTCCGTGAGCGATAACATTTTGCCACCCTCTCTCCCAATATAATATACGAGTATGAGAACTCCAAATAGTGCAAAACGTATATATTTAACTAATCAAAGTTACTCGCTTTGCTATCAATAAACTACCCATCTGCCGAATTTCATCACGGTCAAATAGTTTTCGAGATTTCGTTCTTAATATTTCAATTGTACATAAATAAATAAATAAATAAATAAATAAATAAATACAAATATATATATATATATATATATATATATATATATATATATATATATATATATATATATATAAAGATCACCTTTTTTACCTTCTTTAACTCCCATATAAGTTGAATTTACAAAAATCTATCCTTGCCTGACGTTTTCGATTTTTAAACTACCTTTTTTTTTGGTTTGTGTTATGAGGTACCGGGAAGGGAACCGCTTTCGCATTATTTCCTCAATGGCACGAAGGGCATGCATGGCTGTATCGTTAAAAACCCACATAGTCACCCATTCGGGTTGTAGCGATGCTGGACGGTGCTTAATCGCAGCACTGATTCGTGACTGCGACAACCTTTGTATCTCACCATCTGACCATCTCACCCCACTCCTATTATAAACTACCTACCAGCCAAAATGAAACTTCATGGGTACAGTAGTTTTTTGAGATTTCGTGTCTAAAACATTTAAGGATTCGGTTTTATATTTATAAATATAAAGATTGAAATATGATTTATAGTCTGAATGAAGCGATGAAGGATCTATTGGTTTTTTCTACTCTCAACAGTCGTGAGGGAAAACTGCCGAAAAATAGAGGAAAAACAGTAAAATTATTTGTAAATGACACTTTCACTAAAATCATTTTCAGGAATTTTGTCATAATTTGCTATGTTATGTTGCTATGGACTTAAAATGTTTACTATATATTAATGGCATACTATTACATATTTTACAAAAGTTAAACAAAAAACTTTTTTGCTTACAATAGAACTTTGAAAATACTTAATTTTTTTAAATCTAGATGTTTCTAAAAAAATCTTAAATGTTTAGTTTAATTTTCAGTATGATATTTTATCAAACCTACTTAAAGTTTTTTGTTTAACAAATGAGAGATTTTTTTTACCAAAAGATTCATAACATGTCGTGCTATTTGTACCTAAAGTTTCATAATAATCGGATTAATAAAAATTATTTAGTTGAAAATGTACATAAAAACAGTCAGTTCCATTAAAATCGTGTAATAATTTACTTAAACGTTAATAAAATAAATTCCTAAATCACGATTTTAAAATTTTTTTAGTATTGTTATTTAAGTATATGAGTAAGACCGTATTAATCTTTCAGAATTCTTCGTCAAATATTAAAAATTTAATTACAGGTAACCTTTAAAAAACAATGTATTTTCCAACTTCTATTTTTATCTCAATAATTTTCAAATATTTTTGAAGCTTTTTAAATATGTATGTCAATAATATATGGTGAATATGTCAAGTTTTTAGTAAGATTATTTTCCGAGTTACAACTAAATAATTTAAATCGATTTAGTGTAAGTGTCGTTTACGGCAAACATCACCGTTATTACTCAACTTTTCGGCAGTTTATCCTCACGCCTGGAAAAAATATTGAGATGAGAGAAAAATTAACCTTCAAAGTAAAATTTCCTATCTATAGAGTTGCTGAATAAAACTTTTGGACTAAGTCAAGTGTACCAATAGCTAATAAGTGTCTCTAGAAAAAAAATAAACATCACTGTAAAACTATAAGATTCTTCGCTTCACTCAAAATCTATAATTCTCGTTAGTTAAATGTAGAAATGTTAATTTTAGACTTTTTGAAGTTAAAACTCTAGCTTGAAAAATTACATTATATTTTATACTCTGTAAAAATTATGGTTTTAAATCAAAAACATGTGTCTGAAATAGCCAAATAAACATGTTAAAAAATCTTTAATAGAATTTCAAAAAATACTATGTATTGGTATATACCATAGGACGCAGTTCGCGAAAACTCGTCTCAGAATAATATTGATAGAACCATAAAAAAATTTAATAAAACAATTATATTATGTAGCATCACTTTTCTTATAGTTATTAGTTAAATGTCATTGTATTATAGTTAATTAAATAAATACATACAACAAAACTGCAAACTACTTAAATAATTGAAAATATAAAAATAATAAAAATTAAACGCTAACTAGATAACAAATTAAATATTATTTTAAGTTTGTTTTTATATTTTATAAAAGGCTAAAATAAAAATAGATCATGAATGTAGAACAACAGTCATGTTCATTCACATAATTTAAATAAAAAAATGGCTAGCAATAATTGCTTAATTTCTATGTGTATACTGTTATTTATTAAATTGCCATACTTAGGCTTTTAGCAACGAAACTATTATTAAAATTTAAATTAAATGTTAGTATGCTTATATTAATGTATTTTGCAGCCTATCAGTGGTACATTAAATATATAGTTTTAAATTATAGTGATTAAAATCCTAGTGCAGCTTTTACTTATACCTATGTTTTACTAAAACAGCCAAATAAATGATTTTACACATCTGTTTGAAACAGTTTGAAAGTATTGTTTAGGTTTACACGTTGTAAGCAAGAATGGTTTTTTATGATTCATAAATAGTTATATTTTATTACCGTTTTAAAACATTATTTGTATTTATCAATTAGTTACGTTGGTCGTTGTAAGACACATTATGTTGTTTTGTCTAAAATAAAAACAGAAAAATAGATTAACGTCGTGAGTCAAGAAAATATTTACGCGCACTGATGATTTGATAATTTTATTTGTTTACATTGTTTACAATTTATATTATTGTTATTACAACCACAGATATTACACGTGACGCCCTCTGTTGACCATAGATAATACTAATACCCCGGTGCACATGTTCTACACCTATCTATGAATCGTGCAGCATCCGTGTGTATTTAAACATTTAAAAAAAAATGTGGAACACACATAGCCTACCTGGTGAGTTCTATACACGATCTTATATACGACCGTCACACCATCAAATCGTCGGATGTACGATCTTTCCGTTGCTCATATTAAAAGTTACTCGTGTTACACGTTCGGAATATAAATAAAAAGCCAGACGGAATACACAGACCTAGTGTTTGTTTTTCGTCTTTTCGTCCCTCGGTTAGGTTTACAAGACACTGGTGGTGGATATACGGCATAGAATCGAACACATTTCACACGCTGCGCACGGTATAAGCTACTCGTAGGGCCTACGTGTTTATTTATGTAAATAATGTTATGTAGTTCCGTTCCGTCGGGATATCGAACAGTATCCCGCCGACACGTTCCGTCACAGCGTGTGCTCGTGTTCTGTTATTATTTTTGATTGAAACACATTGAAAAATGAAGAAAAAAACAATCGGAAAACTATTCTACGTGAACTCCGTTTGACTACATAGTGCTTTCGAAATGCGACTCGTAACAATAACTTTGAGGTGTAAACAATGATTTTAAGTAATTTAAATAATTATTAAATACTTATTATTATTGTTACTATTATTGCCGTGCTTGGAAAATCAGTAAAACATTCCTAATATTCAAATTTTTAGTCTGGATTTCAAAAAAAGCTATGAAGTCTAGAATTAAAAAAAAACCATTTTCGTTTTTATATTTCATAATTTTTTTAAATTATACAGTAGCTCAGATATTTAAATTTTATGAAAATAAATTGTAAGTAAATTTTTGATAATCTTTCAAATCTTATGAAAATTAAGACCAAAAAAGGCAAATTGTATTCGATGGAAACTGAAACTAAAAATAAATTAATGACTCATCGAGAAATTGATGTAAATTCCAAGTTTTATTTTTTATAAATTTAAAAACGATATGAACATTGACATTTCTTGATTTTTAATATGTGATTAAATTAACATGATTAAATATATATCTTTTAATTCGTTTCAAATACTGAAACGATGTAAAATAAAACTTTTAAAAATTAGAATTATTCAATATATTTAAATTGATTTTACTGAAAAAAATTTATTATCGAAGTTTTCAGTATTTTTAAAACTGATCTACATAAAAATGTGCATATCGATTAAATTTCCACGTTTTTATCCGGAAAATTACTGATCAAATGTGCCTTTAAAAATCACTTGATCACAGAATCAATATACATTCCTGGCTTCCTTCAAAATTTTAAATCATTCATCATTTTGTTGTTTGTTACTTTAAAATTGTAATACGCTTTAGTGTAAACAAAATATCTTCAAGGCTGGTTATAAAAATAAATACCATTAATATTATTAGTTATTACATTAACATGTAGTATCTAGATGTATACAATTTAACATCTAATATATATCACAGTGTCATAGTTTTGTTAATCATTCCAAGTGTAAACAATTGATATCAATAACAATAACATTAAGCCATTATAGTTAGTGCTAAAATCTATCCAATTTACTGTATAAACATATTTATTAGATTATAACGAATAAATTATATTCTATCTTACGTGATTGGATATTTACTCTTTTTCCCCTCAATCGGTTAATATCGATTTCGATGAAAGTTATATTATGATAGTTAACAATGAACATATTTCAAAAAAAGTACTTTGTTTTTTTTTCTTTATAATTTATATTGTGATTGTAAAATCATTATTTAAAATTCATGATAGACTTACCGAGTTTTGTTTATGTTTATTTTATATAAGTATAAGAGTATAAAATAGGTGTAAATACACAAAGCAATGACAACATTTTACAAAATGTCATTAGAATTATACCGAGAAATTCAACAAAAACATAACACTGCATCAATAATTTATGTCAGTTAAAGTAAAATTTTTCTTGTTTTTTTTTTTTTTTTTAACATTTTAATTATTTCATTAGAACGTACAACTGATTCATACAATATGCACGTATTATTGATGAATATGTTATCAAATTTTACTTACAACAAAAATAATAAATATTTCATATTTACGCGAGCGAATAAAAAGTTCACGAACAAAAAAAAAATCAATCGAACTACCTATTATTTGTGAATTTCGAATAGAACAATCGAAGTTTACGTATGATTTTTATTTGGGAATTGGACATTATGTTAGAGAAAAGTTTCTGGTATATTAAGAATTTCTTGACATTTCTAGTTTATTTCTAATAGTTTGAAACATGCAGGTACTCATATTTTTCAAAATGTATTATGTCATCCCTTAACTGTGTTCATACATAATTATAAAAAAATATTTCTTTGGCGTTAAAGTAATGTGGTATACTTACTCTTCAATAGACTTGAATAATAATAAAAATGTATACATAATGCCACATTATGTTTTAAGGCGGTAGACGGCAACTTAAACATCATAAAAGAATAAAAATTGCTTATGAATTGTAATAATTTGATCGAGAACTGCAATAAACATATTTTTAAATTTATAAAAATTTTAATTATTACTTTGGTATAATAATTATTTAATGTAAGAAAATAATGTATAAAAATAATATGAATGTATTTCATATTAGAAAGAAAAAATTCTCAATTCTTGAGATAAGGATATTATTAATGTTTTATTAATGTTCATATCTTTGTATAAAGAATTACAATTTTAAAGTCGGTTAAAAACGTTCCTAAAACGAACAATGTTTTAAGTTCTCGTACGTTTAGCCCATACGTGATCAATTTTTTTAAAAGTTTTTGTCAAGTTTGAACTGGAATGTTGTTAATATGTAGTAAAATTAATATATAATCAAATTTCTTACTAAATTCCTTTTTAAGTCATGACTGAATTATTTGAATCGATTGAACGAAAATCTCGTTATATCTAACATACCGAGATTTATTTAATTTTTCGATAGATTTTCCTAAATAATACAACATTGTTGAAAATCGATATAATTAATAGTTTTGAATAGATGCGATTTTTCATCTAATGGTAAAAGGGTTGAATGTAACTCTAAGGCATGTAACTCTTATGTCATTATTTACAGCCCAAAAATTATTCACAGAAAAAAAAATTGAATAATCGAACATCATTATAAATTCAATAACATATTCATATCACTTCACTCAGGATTTAAAATCTTTATTGTTTACATGATTACAACCATTTAATTATATGGAAATCAAATCGACAAATGAACTACTATAAAGTTTATTAGAAAGAAAAAAAAACTTTTCTACATGGATTTAGTGTGCAGTGTAATGCCTATATGGTACGCCGTGAAACCAGACGGTTGCACTGGACTTGGGGAAATAATTTGTTTTGCCAATCCGAAAACTACGTTGGTCGGTCACTACCACCACCGTTCGTAAGGCATGATCGGTGAAATCATGATCAAACGATATACGTGCAAAATGGTCAGTATTTGATGGAGATGAACTCTATACTGTACAATAATGGCGACGGCAAGTCATAGTGATTGTTTGTCAAGCGGGTATGCGAATGGCTCGAAAGGCACATATTCGAGAGCAAATATAGTAAACTAAAATAGTTAGACACGGCCGACTTTATAAAAAAAAATCGCACGACTATACTTGTAAAAAATTGTACACTTCTCAAAATCAAAACCATACATAGGAGAAGCCTATAGATTACAACTGAGAATTGATATTAAAATATATGAATGTGAAGTAAGTTTCAGATTAAAAACTGGGAATCACTGAAATTATCTGGCATAAGACACAGTCGAGACAAATTTAAGTGAAACAGGCTGAACAATGTTTTTTTTCCGTTGTCAACCTAGAACCCGAGAACCATGGTGGTATTATACACATGGTTGCAAAAAACAGTTTTTTTTTGTTTTAAACGTTTTTTTCACATTTTTTTAACGTGTTTAAATGTGTTTTAAATGTTTTTTTTTGTTTTAAATGTTTTATTTGTTACGTAGATTAAATTATAAACAGCTTTATTAAATAGGCAAAAAAATGATTGCCTATTTGGGCTCAAGGCAAGTATGAGTTTATCACAACAGAATTTAAAAATCGTTATTAGTTAAAACTTAAATACTAAAACAAATCACAAAGTTGAATACATGTTACTAAACATTATAAATATATATAGATTATATATTTATAGTCAATAGTACAAGTAATTATTAGTTAAAATAGTAAGTTTTAGTATTTTAAATTTGTAACATAATGAGTTTAAAATTTTAAATGAAAATTAGACTTGACTTTTAATCATACAACAAAAAAAATTAATTACATAAATTTCACAAAGTTATTTTACGAAAAATTCATATTCTTATCGGTTCATAAAAATTTTCTCTGAATGTACAAAAGATTTACCCGGATAAAATCCTTTTTTTTTAATTTTAAATAAAACGTTTTAGTAGTTTCTGTATAAAACGTTTAAAACATAATTACTTGTTAAAACGGTTTAAACACGCGTTTAAACCATATTGTTTAAAACACTTAGCAACTCTGATTATACCCCTCTTAATGGAGTACAAACCGTCCAGAAGAATGTACGACTGGAAAGAATGGAAACATGTTCCCCTTAAATTCACTAAAAAAAAAAGCCAATTATATGATAGAGTCTTTGAAGAAGATCAATAACTGAGATCACAGGTAGTCTGTGACGCCTGAATCAAAAGATCCTCGAACGATGATATTTTACACTGACCCAAAAAGCTGCGAGACTGGTACCGTGGGTGACGAAATCCCTGCCTGGCATGCACTACGTACATACAAGTTGTCTGGCACGGTAACCCGGCTTAGTTAGTTGTGATTAAATGAACACAAACGCATCAAAACTTATTATTTATTTATTGGTATCGGTTATCTTATTATAGCGGATTATTTTTCCAAATAGCTTGTCATGATCGAACTCAATCATAAAACAGTTAGGTTACCGAAATAACAGAAAAGTCTAACCAACTTCCTCATTTAGTGTTAAATACATGCACGAAATATTTCAAGCGAAAACATGCCCTTCGGTACACTTGTATTTATTACTTCTTCCACTTGTTTTTCTTAGTCGTAACAACAAGTATAGTCAACTATTCCCAGAGAAATGAATGGTTCAAACTGCTGATAAAAAAATACATAACTACTTAAAAAGCAATTTGAAGCAGCTAATTAGATTATAATGTTGTTATTAATAACACGATAATAATGATTTAAAATTGGTAATTACGTGATAAAATTAATTTTAAATTTGTTATTCAAATTACTTGTACGTTTTAAATTAAAAAATAAATTGCTTATTTGCTAAACAAATATTACTTAACTACACATTTCAACGTTGTTACTTATATACCCGTACATCATCACATAATGGAATATTTTTTTAATGTATAAGGTTTCACAAGCCCTATAGTTTAATCATAATATGAATTTAAAATTTATAAACAGTATTTTTTTTCGTAAAATAATCCATTAACATTATCCATAGGTAGTAAACGTAAGTGTAATATATATATATATATATATATATATATATATATATATATATATATATATATATATATATATATATATTTATATTTATATATATATATATATATATATATTCTCAGTACAAAGGTCATAGCGGGGTCAAGTTTTCCGTTTTTAAACGACGAATGAACAAATTTCACAATAATAAAACTATATCATTTTTAGCAGTACAGATATTAATGATGATCATTCTCTGTTGAACTATGGCCTAAATACAATAACCTAAAACTATAACCTAAACAGAAAAAACGAGGTAACCCTTAATCGACTACGAATTGGTCACACTAAACTCACACACGGACACTTTATAGCAAAAACAGATCCACCCTCATGCCCAACATGCAACACTAACTACTTTGTCAAACACATCATTGTCTACTGCAAACTTCAAAGAAGCCAGGAAACACTTCAACATCCTTGACAACCTATATGAAGCAATTGGTCCATATTCAAACTATCAAAACATAATTTTATTTAAAAAAAAAAAAAAATCGAATTATACAACAAAATATAATATGTCAAATCGTAATACCATTGTAATTAAAATTATAAAACTAATAAATTTTGTAGTTGATGCCAAACCAATAAAGAAAAAAAAATTAATGATGATCAGAAATTTAATGCATTTTCGTAAAAATTTCTCCAATTTGTATTAAATTCTATGTAATATAAAAATTTTCGTTTCAAGTTATCAAGAGCCAGTAGGTACTTAAATAAAATTTAATTTTGAATACTTAAAAATATTGAAAACTTTTAACATTATTTGTAATAATTAATTATTTTTTGATTAAAGATGTGTTATGCTCATAGTTTTATTTGAAAGTTGCTTTTTTTTTAACTTTTATGTGCAATGAAAATTTAATAGAAAAACAAAATATTGTTCAAACATATTTTATTCTATAATTATTAACCATAGAAGTATGTATAACTAGTTTAATTAATATCAATGCTCTTTTTATATTATTTAATTTTTAATTTGTTTTACTTTACTTAACGTTACATACCTCAGTAGACAGGAAGTACTTTCTCTTAGTAATACGTTCTGTTGAGAAGCTTTGCATACCTATACTTAAAAATTATGTTTATATTTCAAATTAAATAATAAGAACACACTCCTTGTTAAATATAATAATTTATAACGAGAATATGAATTAGAATACGAACAAAAATAAATTATTTTTTATAACTAAAGAAAATCAATCTAATAAGTCAATTAAAAATTGATTAATAGCTCACTCAGTTGTCAACTTCTAACTATTGATTTTATAATGTCTTTCTGAGCAAACGAATATGATACAAATCATACAAACAAAACTTAATATATATTCGCTAAAAATAACATTTCGTTATTTCAAGCTAAAGTATTATCAAAAAAAAACTTAGAATTTAAAATATATTTTATTATTTACATCAATATTGTAGTGTTTCGTCTTTATAAGTCAATTGTTGTTAATGCTGCTGCTCTGTTGGTCCACCCGTTAGGATACTTTGGATTTTCTGATAACAAAGAACATAAAAAAATATAATATAACCATAGATAATAAAGAATGGATAGGCCATGCATCCTTATCAAACGTTCCTGAAGATTTTCATCACAGGGTGCTTATTTCTTTTATTCCATGAAAATGCTTTTACTTCTAAGACAAACATACATAAATATTATATTATAAAATGCCCAGGGTCTAGCTTTTAACAAAAAAAAAATTCAATAATCAAAAGCAAAATTGCTGAAATTTTCTTTCTCTTATTCACATTACACATTTTTAATTAAAATTATGTGTACATTCATTCTCTTGCTTATAAGTAACGTACATTTATCACCCTAAACATTAAACTAAACACATTTTAAAGTAAGTACGATATAGTAATTTTCTTATTTCAATTTTTACTTTTTAAACTTGAATACATACATATATTATAAGTTACATCAGTCAATAGGTTTATAAACAAATATCCATTACATAAATAATTATTACTAATATTAACATTTTTAAAATAAAATAATTTACTTATTTCTTACTCATTACCTACATACATATATACATTACAATATTACAGAATTTTTAATTATTCGTGATTGAAGAGTATAATTTTTGTAAATTTAGCTCTCGAACGACCTGATTTTATATTTTCGTCATTTACTTTTCTGACTTCATGAAAAACGCGAATATCTGCATATTTAAAAACAATCAATTTAATTATTTGTTCCTTGTGTGTATCTAAAAATGAATCTTGATCGGGGCAGTTGACAAAAATTTGACTATTTCATTGGTACATATTATATTGTTTAACTTTGTTCAGCAAAAATAATTTATTTTTGTTATTATCGAAATAAGTGGGCGGATAGCTTCTAATTATTCTTTCTGTTTCTTAACAAACCTGTACAACATTTTTATTAGGAAAAGTTAAACCACCACGATTCTTCACAGAAATTAAAGCGTTTTCATTTTTATTTTCATTTGTTATTAATGATGCTTGACACGTAGAACACGTAATGTGTTTTAATATTTTTTTTATTACAAATCCAGCAATGTATTGTGATGCATGTCCAACATATTTTGAAATATTCATTAGAGATTCATAGTAATCGTGGTCTAAGAGATGAACTTCTGGTTTCTAGTTATCATTTATTTGCCTTTCTTTTACACATGAATTAACTGTTAAAATTTTAGTGTTATCCAATATAGAGCAATTACCAAATTCAGATCCAACAATTTCATTGTGTACTAATATACGTTTATATGCCGCTTTAAATTGAAAGTATGTAGGATTGTTATTATATCCTAACCTACTTCTGATAGCGCTGAACGTTGTTTCGATATGATGTTGACTATGATGAAGAAATTATTAAATGAAAAATATTAAAAATTAAAAGTATTATTCCGTATTCGCGTTCGCATAACAATTAACATTTAACAATAGTAATAAGTAACACAGTGATTCGTATTTCGTTTATAAAAATGGTGAAATACATATAATGTAGTGTTTACAGCTTACTGCATAGTGCATGTGTATAATACAATGAATAATAATTATTTAAACAATGAAATAAACATAGATAATAATTTATTATCTATGTAAATAAAAGAAAAATTATAACCTTTTTTTTTTTTTTTTCCTATTTTAACCGACGACGCCGCGGGATCTGCTTTCGCATTGCTTCCGCGGCGCAAAAATTTATGTAAATAAAAGAAAAATTATAACCTAACCTAACATTATATTACCATAACCATTATCCATAGTAAACGCTGTTGTATAAGGCACCTTTGTAAGACGGCGATATATCTGCTCTCTCGGACCAGGGCACCTTACAGTAATTATATATAAATGTCCTATCCATTCTTTATTATCTATGAATATAACAAATGATGCAGACTAACGCACGGAAGGGGAGATTAGAATCGTGGAGAGCATGCTCAGGGGTACTTACCATGTAACGCAGTTACATGTTAACATTATTTTGGGAAATATTAACAACGACCATGTTATTTACACAAATATTTGATAGTACTATATGAAGTTGCTATCATTTTTTAAGTTAAAACCATCTACTGCGCAATTAAAAACAAATAATTGGTCGAATCGAAGATACTAAAAAAAAAGCCACAGATATTATTAGAATAATATTAAGACGTAAAATTTGTTCAACCGTCTCTAATGTACATAACTAATTAATTCGATGAAACGATTAATATTTGTCTATGAATGAATGTGTAGGGGGTTGTTTCTACGTATAAAACAGCGTTTCCCAACCTTAGAAACGAGGGATAAAAGAGTACGCAGAAGAAAAAAGGACTACGGCCAAAAATGAAGAATTTGATTTATTTAAATATTATTAGAAGTTATAAACATGTTTTATTGGATTTTCAATCAATTTATATTATCATTAGATAATTCGTCACGTAAGAAACCGGTTTTTTCTGTATTTATCATATTGTTAATGATCATGATTATTAAGTCACGAGTAAAAAAATGTATAAGGGGTACATGAAGCGTTGATGAGAGGTCAAGGGGTACGCAAATGAAAAAAGATTGAGAAACGCTGGTCTTCAAAAGAAAGTGTGGAGCGAAGAAGGTCTACCTCAGGGACAACACTAACAAGATTAGTGACTGAGTGTGCAGTATCAAAATACATCTTATTTTGTGATTTGATAATTTCTACGGTGTTATTTTCACGGTTCCTACGATAAACATAAGCTAAATATTTTTTTATCAGATGAAATCGGAAGTCACCATTTCATACGTATATGAAGCCTCTAGGGGGGTCATAATAATAAAAACAAACTCAATAACCATGAACCATTGCAGTTTTGTTCGCTATTCGATCAGTGCATATAAGAAATCGACGTGTTTCTCATATACAAAAATCTGGTGAAAATCTAATATCATATCTATTCTAATTTTTAAACTTTTTGATAACTGTGAAGTTATAAATATCAAATTAAACTCATTGTTTTTATTTTTATGTCAGTATTTGTTAAATATGTATTCGAATTATTAATATCCATTCTATATATATATAAATATTTTCCCCTGATGTACATTATTTTTTAAATATACTCATCAACGCGTATTGAATTCGTCAATCGTCATCAGGGGCGGATCCAAGGAGGGGGCGAAGGGGGCGTGCGCCCCCTCCAAATATAAAAAAAAAACTTTTTTCCAATGTTAAGCCATTATTGGCAATGAGAATGGGAGAGAAAAGATTAACTTAGCTCTAATGTATATTCATAAAGATCTTAATATTGACAATGAAAATAACATAAAAAATGTAATTGAAACATTTTCTAAAGAAAAACAAAGAAAACTTGATTTTGTATTATAAAAGTAAAGTATTTTTCATTTGTATTAATACCAGTTTATTGTGTTATTTTATGTTTCAATGCATTAATTATTTATTATTATGATATTTAACTTTTTATATTTGTTAATTTTTTAAGTTGTTAATCTATATTGGTTCAAGTAATTAAAATAACATTTTTTTTTACCTTATTTGGATTTTCATTTGTCTACGGCAGGTAGAAGGTTCTGGGTTACACAGCTTAATCATATATATGATTGCGCCCCTCCAAAGAACATTTCTGAATCCGCCCCTGATCGTCATTAGATATACGCGTATAATAGAACCTAATTAACGGTTATTTTCTGCATTAAACAGTTTAAAAAAATCACTCGCGCTTTTCGCGTTAACACGCGAAAAAATTTACTCATATTTATTATTGGCTATCTGATGTAATAAAAAAATTGACGTTTAAAAACACTATTACAACATTAACCATGAACTGGGAAATAATTATTATCATAATTTAATTTCAAAAATGGATATTATAATTTAATTCGAAAAATCACAACTGGGATTCATAGATCAAATCTACATTAGATATATCGTTTATATATACAGTTTCATTTTGCAGATTTAATACTCTGGCTGTCCTTAATTTTAGATCCTGATTGAAACTAAGGAGCAGCATACAATGGTGCTTATTTAATTTTATGAATTTTTGTTAAGGGCTAATTTTTCGGGTAACAAATTTCATCCAAAATTTGTAAAACCCATCTACATAGATAAGATATTTCACCCAGTTGATACTTTTTCACAATGTCATGATTTTCTATGGTGAAAATGTTTTTCAAACGTATGGGAAAATTCCTAAAAAATTCAGTAAAAACGGTAAAATGGGAGGTATCGAGATTTTTGTTGAATTGATTCTAGTTATTCAATCATAACATTAAAATAAATATTTAAGAGAAAATGTCACCAAGAGTTAACAACTCGTATACATACCTATAATTTTATAAAAAAAGTTTCAAACCTAATTTGATCCTTGTTATGCTAAATATATAATTTTGAAAATTTAGAAATACCTCGTTTTATAATATTTCTGTTGGATAAATGTTTGATTCTTGATATTAAGACTCAAAAGTTTAATTTAACCTCACTCGTATAATAAAGTAAAAATACTAAAATAATATTTTCCAGATTTTTTTTATATGTGTTCAATTAAAATGTTTACAGAATGGCTGCTTTTAAATGCTTACTTTAAATATGTGTAAATAGTATTGGTCAATTCGACTTCGGTGAAACGTGAAACATATATAGAAGATATGTTTCAAATCTTTTGATAAAAGAAAATTTCTGCTGGATTAAGAATTCAAAATATTATGATGTTTTGATTTTAAAATAAACCTACCGATAATCAGACTAACGGTAACCTAAATAAACTGGTAACCTAATTACGGTAACCTAAGTAAACTGTATATAACTCACTTAAACTTCGTACCTGAATCGTTTAGCTAAACTTCAGCTACTTAAAAAATAATGTATTGTTTATTTAAAACTAAATACACCCATCACCATAATCTTATCCAAGGGACGAAGGGTCGAAGAACGAACTTCGACCGCTGTTATTTTACCGTCTTCTTATCAATCTTTTTATTTGAAAAAAATAGGTCCTCGAAGTGCCAAGCGTTATGCCCAAAGTACAGTGAGCAGGGCCTTTAATATCAATCAAAACCCTGAATTACAGTACTATTGCATTTACAAATAATGTGGTTTTATTACCATAAACAGATTTCCAATAAATAATGAAATAATTATTTCAAAACACGCAAGGCATTTATTATTATTACTATTATTATTCCGTTCCTTGATCAGATGTTACAATCACATAACCTCGGATGAATTATTTTCTGCGGTTAAATTTAAACCAAACGAACGAGATGCTTTCATTAAAAAACTATACATAAAAATGCCGTACTGATATTGTTCGTCTTTTTTTTTCTGTATCTATAAATACTTTATTCGCTGTACATACGATAATGAAACATAATTTCGCCTAATATAATAAAATATTATATATAATAGTTGGTAGGTAAATAAAAATACATGGCCACTGCAAATACACTTGTTATATTATGTAACAATGTGACCTAATTACGGCGAGATTCAGCCTGTAGCATTGTTGAGAAGCTTCTTTTTTTTTATGATTGAGTACGATATTTAGGCCAGGATTAAGACCGTTCCGGGCCTCGGGGCCATATTTTCCCTAGCGTCTCAACACAAGTTTACACGATCAAAGCATGTCAGAAATTTACCAGTGTATAATGAGTACATAAACCCTAATTCCGTGTTAGTCTCGAGGCTATAGTCCTCTGCTCTCCTTGATTTTGGCTTAAGTTTGGTTTGGTTAAGTTCATACATTTACACATTGTATTATGTAATTTTCCGTATAGATAATAATCGCCAAGTATAACTAAATAATTGAAATAATTATATTTCTTATCAATTTAATTTTTATTTAGCTAGCATATTATTATACCCTAATAACGTTAATTTAAATTTATTAACTCGTGGGTAAAACGTCATTTATTGTTAACTAGAATAACGCTCACGTATCTCATTGTAACATCGTATGTCTACAAGAATATTTTGATTCCAAAAACAATGTACTAAAATTACATAATTTTGTTATGATAATATATATACATATTTTTTTTATAATATGTGGGTATACTTTTCATCATAATTTGGTTGTTTATTTTTGAGTAGATATTTAATGAAATAATTCTTATCGAGAAATTTCACTTGTTTATCTACATTGAAAAAAAATTGCTTATGTCAGCTGCTAATTGTAATACGTAGTTAATTGCTGCTAATGATATATTTTAATTTTTTTTTTTTTTTGTACATCTGAAAACAACTATAATTCTTTATTTATTTATTTGTGATTTTTTATCAATAGACGTAACATTATTGTTTGCTTTTAAAAATATTAACACTATACAATATTTTTTGTACTAAAAAGAAAATAATACTGATATCTTATCAATTTTATTTGTAACCGACTTCAGATATAAATAATTATGAAGTACTAAAAACAAATTATATTTGATGATTCAAATCATAAATACCAAAAAGCAGTTTCAAATTCTTCAGATTTTCGGATAATTTGTTGAAATCACCAAGGCAAGTAACTTTTTATTCTTACTACTAAATATTTAATTAAAGATGAAGATCGTAGTACATTTACTAAATAAATGAATGGCAAATTATCATGTAGGTACCAAATATAAACAAGGTTTGAAGGTTGATTAAAAATAATACCTCTAAAGAAATACCTCTTTCTTAATAAGTAAAAACTCAATACTCGTCAATATAATACTTATAACTAAGGCTTTGACTTATATGCATTTATGAAACCAAAATATGTATTTCACTTATATGATTTAATATTTATGTATTACTATTTAATTATGTATGGCCTTATGAGTTCCTAATGAAACAAATTATGTTGTTAATAATGAAATTATTTTTTAAAAAAAGTATAAAAATTATAGCTATCAGTAACAATAATTGAAAGAAAACATTAACTATCTTGATTACAGTTAATGACAACATTCAATTTTTAAATTTTCAAATTCAAAGAATCGTCGATTTGGCCGTATAACTGCTTCAGACTGACTAAATAATCTTTCGACTGATGTTATTGAACAATATTGCATTTTGACTATGTCTGAAGGAGTAAGTTCTACATCCAATGAAACTTCAGAAGAAATTCCAGTGAGAATACTTTTGATAGTTTTCATTAGTGCAAGACCGGAATTTTTTTTTAGCATATTTTTAATTTAACCGATTTTTCTTGTACCTACTATTTCAATTTTTTTTTATTGTTACCTTTATATATAAGACTCAAACTTTCAATTAAGTAAAATCACGAGTTTATAATTTTGTAATGATATCCGAAAAAAAAAATTATCAGATAATGTAAACTAAATCATATATTTCAATTAATTATTTTTAAAAGAATTTCAGTTTTTCTGTAAACAATGAAGTAGTCGGATTGAGTTTGGTAACGACATTTTTGATTTCTAGGAATAATAATAATAATTAGCAGCATTTAACCTAGTGTCCCATCTAGTTAAAATTAGTTGTGAAGGATTCGAGTAGGTACATATTTTCAAAGTGGAATTCGAGTACATATTTTCAAATAATTTGGTACGGCTAGGAGCTTATAGAAATATTTTTATGACTGAAGATATGAATTCGTTTACTTTTGTAAATTTTAATCAGATGGTTTCTACTATGCGGTGACACACGTTAAATGGATCATTTTTGGAAAAAAATCATTTAATGCTTTTTCGGCTTTTCCCATGTAGCGTCAGATACAAATAATACGTTCTCGTGCAAAACTACATCGGGCCATTGTATACTCATAGAATTATTAAAAACTCGTGTAATAGTTTGGTGATTACATGTAATAAATCGTTCACAATTTAACATAAAACGCTAAGATTCACTGTCATCTAATTTTCCTAAAATGAAGTTTGCAATAAATCTACCATCTGCATCGATTGTTTCATATATCGATCGCCACATGGATCCATCCATCCATCACCGAATATCGATTGAGTTCAGAAACATATTTTGAAGTTTTTGATATGTTAGGTAATCGTACTTTAGGCATGATTACATTAAATTATTAAAAGAATTCAATAAATTATTGACTTTATACTAGGTACGTACTACAGAGTACATATATTCGTAAAACAAACAAGCACACCCGCTACGGTATTACTACTCGTCGGCAGTGTTCGTAATGGCATTTATATTAATATTTCAAAACTAATTAGTAGTTAGGTACAATGATACTACAATAAGATATCTGGTATTGAGGCTGATAAAATTGTGTTAAGAATTAAATTGATAAATTATATAGTACTATAGTAGTCTATATAGCCGAAATTGACTGAATATACAAGAAAAAAATAGAAAAATTAAGAAATATGTAAAAACATGTATTTATGACAAAATATGTAAAAATATGTAAAACCAAATCATCGTTTCATTTCATCGAAAAATTAATTGAAACAAATTCATTGCTTGCCAAAATAAATTTATTATGTCACAGGAAAAGTATGTATTTACATATGAATCTGAGTCCACTTATTGTTACAAATTAGATAGGTACATTTTAACTCATAACTACTGATACCTTTTTAATTTAAATAATTATTTAATTATTGTGTCTAACTGTCTAAGTATAATATACCTACCTACTATACCTAATTGTTTTTAAATTACAAAACTTCAATAACAGATTTTCATTTCAAAAGTTATACAGATGATGACATAAAGATGATAAATTTAATTTGTTCTTGAAATGTTTACATGATAAAATACTTGATACAGAGCAAAATAAATTTACTTAGCATTGTAGAAAACTTGTGTCCGTATTAATACTAGTTATTGATAATACGATTTTAGGAATTCAATTTTTTCTGTGATGAATCACTGTACGTGCCTGCGAACAGACAATGGTATTATTATTTGTGTTTATTGATTTTTACTTTAACTTTTTACACTGTTGATATTTTTGTGAAAAGTAGATATATCGTAAGTACAGTATATATAAATCGGTAACTTAAGTGGTGAACTAAACCCATGCGAGAATAATACAAGTGTATAATAATATGAAAATAATGAGTAAAATTTTAAAAAAATTACGTAATAAAAGGTATATAATAATTTTTCAGAATTCAAACTTTTAAATTTATGTATTCTGTTTTTGTGAGTTAATTGGTTTCAAATAGCAAAAACTGTCCTTATTTATGGATGTAAAGATAGCTTCTCCATTGGATCTGCTAAACGTAAAACATCGGCAATAGCACCAAATATTTTTTTACTTTTCCGGTGACCGTGGTTCCTAACGAAGGTTAAGCAAATTAAAAGTAATAATAAATTATTTAAACTCAACTTTAGGACAGGAACGTCTTACAAATTTAGGAATTTTATCACTTCAATTTGAAACAAACGATTTAATCAATTATGATAATTTATGATTTATAGACAAATTCACAGCTAAAAAACTAGAAAAATAAATTATTTAATATTCACTATAACAATTATATAATATAATAAAATACATGATAGTAAGGAAATAAAAAAGTTAATTTTTTTTGTAAAAAAATGTCTTATTATAGTATAGTTTATTTTTAATTTCTTATTAGTTTAAGGCTTACATACACATTACAAATAATTATGGATTATAATGACTCAAGAAAATGTAATGATGTTTTGTTTAACATTTAAGAATGTAATTCTGAACTACATAGTAATTAGGTACTTAAATGGCTATAAATGATATAATAAATAAAATTAAAATGGACGTAGCGTGTGTGAAATTTTTCAAGGACGCCACGGAGGGTAGTTGTGGCGCTGCAATAATGTGTTGAACATCTTGAAAAAAAAATAATTACGTTTTTGACGATTAATAGGAAATGTAGAAACGAACGATTCGATTGCATTGTAAAAAGTAAGTTAATGGGAGACTGGAGATGAAAGTGACTTTGTTGTCGTACAAAGATTGTAGTCGACGAAACTTCTAAGGGAGTACGATGGTTTATAGGATTGATTCAACGAACGCCACTGGAACGGAACCGCAAGACTTTTGGTTTGGCCGTGTAAAGGATACTAGTCGATCAAACGGGTGTATAGAGATGATTGTTAGTTTCTTATTTGTTAGAGGAAATGATTCAACTTTAGATATTTGAGTGTAGACACGTTTGTACACTCCACAGCATTTGTCGTCTCAACTTCTCGAGTAGGCAATGGTTAATGCAGCGCACAAAATGAATATTGCATCTATATTATTATTATTTATTTTTCCTTTAGAGAGGACCTGATGATTTTGAATGTCCGGAGTGCATGGGTACTTCACTTTGTTTGAAGGGTACGTATTAGCCCTGAAATTACTACTTGATCCACAATTTCATGATTTAGACGGCATGTGGAATGTCGTCATAATCTTAAACTTCCGGGATTTCTTCGCAACAATTTCTAATATGAATATTTACTCATATTTTAAAAATGCATGTATTAAAACTATATAATACAGTTGTTGAAGGTAGTTTCAAAAAACTTACAAAGTACTGTCACGACTTACGTGATAGTAGATGAGGGATTAAAATGTTTTTTAGTTTCATTTATCTTGATCAAACTTGTGTTTAATTGAAATTTTGTAAGTACGTCGTTGGTTTCTTTACATAGAAAGAGAGAGTGAAAGAGAGAGAGGGAGAGAGAGAGAGAGAGTGAGAGAGAGAGAGAGAGAGAGAGAGAGAGAGAGAGAGACAGAGAGAGAGAGAGAGAGAGAGAGAGAGAGAGAGAGAGAGAGAGATAGAGGGAGAGAGAGAGAGAGTGAGAGAGAGAGAGAGAGAGAGAGAGAGACAGAGAGAGAGAGAGAGACAGAGAGAGAGAGAGAGAGAGTGAGAAAGAAAGTGTGTGTGTGTGTGTGTGTGTGTGTGTGTGTGTGTGTGTGTGTGTGTGTGTGTGTGTGTGTGTGTGTGTGTGTGTGTGTATGTATGTGTGTGTGTGTGTGTGTGTGTGTGTGTGTGTGTGTATTTTGTTTACTTGTACTGAAATTGTGTCATCAGCGAAATACGTTGCTCTTGAATCTTGATAATGAGAAGATTATTAGTACCTATACCGATTCAGTAATGCTGTAACGTGCAGTACTGTTCGTTAATTGGTCAATTTAAAAAATGTCGTGAATTAACCTGTTTATTTTTTCGTGCAAATACTACCCATAAAAAAAATGTGTGGATGTAACATAAAATAAATATATTTTCGTCTCGTCGGTCAAAGTCAAACACGATAACTATGTCCTCAGTCTATTAAGAGTGAAACCTAACGCTTGTGTTCGTGAATTCGTGGTTATGGAAGATATCGAATTGATTTTTACTGTTTCTATTATTAGGTATTATTCGCGTAAATAATCTAAAAATGTTGTTTCGTCTATCACATGCAACTAGAATTAGAGTAGGTATACAATGCTAAGAAAATATCGAACGTACTACGTACTGCTCTGTAATTTAAAAAAAACTAATATTATTTCGAGTGGATTAATGTTTAGGAAAGTTATGTTCTTTGTATAAAACACTTATTGTAGTGTATCAAATAAGAATTATTATTATTGACTAAATATGAATGAAACTAATACAAATAATAAAACAATTTGCTAATATGTGTAATTTTGTTTATTTATTTCACACGATGCAGATTAGCATCTAACATAGACATAATTATTTTTGCTCAAATTATACCTACTTAAAATAGTAATAATATTACCTATTAGATATCAAAACACATCTTGAAGGTCTTTGGTATAGTTATGATATTATACTTAAGAACATGCATAATATATAAATATGTATATTCCAATAGCATGAGTATGAAACAGTCAACTATTAATATTTAATAATATATATTATGAATAGTTGAAAGAAATTATTAATATGTGTATTGCATCCATTAAGTGAAATCGATTTTTTCATGAAGTAGAAACCATTCTCTTTCACTTCATAAAATTAAATTGAAAATTAGTAAATGAAAACATATAGAATATAGATACTCAATACTCATGATACCCATACATTTTTAATTTTACTGTAAAAACATAAAGATAATATTATATATAAATTAGGTAATTAAATTATTAAAACATTTTTTTTTTACATTTTACTAACTATTTTTAATATCTAACCATACACTTTCTAGTAATTAATACAATAATAGTATCGTTTAGGAAGATAAAAAAAATAAAATAATTGAAGTCTTAAATAATTCTAATAATAAACAATGTTTGTTTAAATGTTCAATAATGCTTTCAACAATTAAAAATATAATATATATCGAAACATTTATCGAAGAAATACAAATCAAACAATAATGAATTGTGCAGTGATAGTAAAGTATAAGTTATAACAACGTGAGCCAAATGAATCAATGAATTCTTTAACTGTTTTAATTAAAATTTTCGATTTTTTTTTAAATTTTCCTGTCGTATATTTGTACTACTATTACAGTTAAACGATGTAGACTGTAGGAGTATTAAGATTAAAATTTGTTTATCGTTTGTCTGTTGCATTTTATGTTCCCGGGTCGGATTAATGTTTTATTATTATATAGAATGGTGAAAATAATATTGGATTATTAATGAACATAAGTATTTACATGAGTTCATTGCAGAAATATTCACTTTCATAAAGTGCCCATTGCATGTTTAGGTTTTGTGAAACACCAAATACTTACTATGAAATCTTATACATTATTAAATATTATTATATTAATTTCAAATTATTGAAAATTGACACTTGGATAACATTATATTATGTAACTCAACTAAAAATGTCAGTATTTTGTTTTGCGTATACAAAGTGTACCAAGATGTTTCGTCAAATGTAATAACTTTTGTTCCATTCAATATTTTCAGTTTTTGTTTTTTAATTAATACTTTAGTGATGTACTACAATATAAACGTATTTTTATATTTTTATAAATTTCGGAACCCAAATTTGAAAATTTTAGATTTTATTCTGTAGTTTAAAAAATAAATCAAAATAGACATTTTTTAATCGGATTTTTAGAATATCGTTGGTGCTGCAAATTCTAGTTCAACCGTTTATTTTCTAAGATTTTTTTAATTCACCTGAAAGGGTTAAAAATGTTGTCTATTGAGAATTTGTAATCTAGTATTTCATTGAAAATAATTCAAAATTACTGATTCAATTTTATTTTCAAAAATTTATCAAATAAACATAATATTCAAAAATTTTGAAAAATCATAATAAATAAATGACTTGACTTAATAAAACATTTTACCGCCAACATTTTTCTAAGAATCTGGTAAATAAATAAAAATTTTGATTTTATTTTAAAACTGCAGAATAAAATTAAATATTTTCAAATTTGGGTTTTAAAAATTGAAAAAAAAAATGTTTAAATGCGTTTTTATTGTAACCGCAGTATATAAAAAAAACAAAACTGAAAAATATTGAATAAGTTATTGCGTTCGTAGAATCAAAGGGGACATTTTATAATTTTACCATCAAGTGCCTATATCAAATTATGTATATATTTATGCGTTTTATCCATAAAAAGTAGAATATTCAACATGACTGTTTTTGTTATATATTTAAAACAAGATATATTTAAAATCAATTCATAATTGCCATTCAACTTGTATATACCTATCTTTTAATTTCCGTTACGTTTTTGGAACACATAGGTGTAATTATAGTTACGTGGACTTAGTATGTCTGAATATTTATGCTTCTAATTGAAACAGATGTGAATCTTTGCGATCAGTGTCTAAATTAATACTTTTTTACATTGCAAATTCTATAAATTAGATGATATATAATAAAACTTCACACGGGTTATGTAAAAATAAATAGACTATCTATCTTATAAACTCGAGACAGATACCGTCTAAGAGCTTGGTAGACCATAACATTTCTTGTTAATACCGTTGAGATAATTTTAAAATTCTAAAATCTAAACATTATTACATTTGTTTTGAAAATTAAATTTACATAGATACAATGTTATTCAACGATGACCTTGAACCAATACATAATATTAAAAAAAGACACACAAACATGATGTAGTTTTAAATGTATGCAAATTTACATTAACAAAATACATCAACATTCAAAATCAAAAGTTCATGACCAATTTTTTACGTGATGACCTAATTTATGTAGATACCTATATGAGCCGGCATTCAGTGTGTAGATCCGAATTTTCATCCAATTGTTTCTTCTCTTTGTTCTTCTGTCAAGGCAAAAATGTGTGTTAAAACACGGATAAAATTCAAGAAATTCGTAGTAATTTAAAATACAATAGTAATTGTTAACTTATCGATAGCATAAGTATGTACAACGTACTATGTGTGGTACAAATTGAAACCATGAGACTTAGACTGTTTAGCCATATAGACATAATATTTAAGTAATCGTAATGTTGTCCACGTACAAAAAGTTCATTGTCATTTCGTGTAGAGTTTATGCGAGTATAGTATCTGCTGCAACGGCCAACGGGTCTTCACTTCCGGTATTATACATTCGTGGACGACGGTTAATTTAGGAATCAATCAATTTGAAATTAAATTCATGTTTGCCAAATGAATATTTTTTTTCGATATTGCGACATTGACGATGTGAATCGCACTTTTTTGTTGGGGTCATTATACGTTATTAGTTTGTAACTGGGAAAAAAAATATTTTAACTGTGTTTTGGATTCTGAGTGGGGCGGAGGATCTATATTTTGGTTTTACAATGACGTTTATTATTATATTTTCCAGAAATACTTTTTTAGATTGTTTAGCGGTCTTAAAATTGTGTTATTTATTCTATACATCAGTAATGTCATTTGGATGGTAGTTTTTGATAATTTTTCTTTATTGTCATTAGTTTTTTCACGCATAAAGTAAAAACTGGTTTTTATTATCACTCTAGCTGGAGCTTTGCTAAAGTTTTTTATCCCTTCACCATCATCTTGACCGAAAACTGAACAAACAAAGGATAAACTTCCCCCATCATTATCTTCCCGTCTTACTGCTTTTTTTTTTATTAAATTTTAAAGATTTGTATTGTCTATTTTGGTCTGTTTTGTTTACAAATATTTTGCTTAGGTAAATCCCGTGAACATTAAATAATTAAAGTCAAAAAAATAATTAATAATTAATCTGTTTTACTCATTGAATAGTATTTATTAAATGGAATAATAATTGAAGAAGCTCAGTATTAATTGTCTAATTAAGTATAAAGGAATGTGTATCGATGTTTTCTGTCTAGACTCTAAAATTTGTTGCAAAATCGATTTTTAATTATTGGAATTGTTTATTGTATTATAATATTACAATATCTTTATAAATTAAAATTAAATGTCATTTTAAGTGCATATATTATTAATAATATTAATAACAATCATTTTTATGAATGCGAAAAAAGCATATATAGACAAAAATGTGTTGTAATCTCAATGTTTATATGATGATGAGTTGCTAACGTTATTCTCACGTCAATCAAATTATTTAATTAAAACAATCTATTAAAAAAAGAGTGCTTCAAAAAACGAAATAGGTACAAAGTAATATTAATCAAAACGAGTTTAAATGAGTACAGATATCAAATTTCAAATACGAAGTAACAAAACTAGTTAAACAATAATTTCTATTATATTATAATCGAATATATATAAATATATAAGTATGATCATAAAATATTTAATATTCGATGGCTGCAGACCAAAGAGTGACATATCCTTCAAAGCACATGACAGCACAATGCAATTATTACAATTAAGTTTACTCGTCGCATTACTATTGTAGAAATATCGCGTTGTTCCGCGGATATTATCGATGATTTTCAGTGAATTGATAGTGCGCCTCGATCGTCGAACGCATTCGAGTACAAAACATAGCTAAGAGCCAAATTTAAGAATTTCCGTGTCATGGTCATTGAACTGGTTTAACAGAATCTCAGTGTAGGTGAGACTGTGTACACTATTCGAAAATGTGACCTTACAGACAACGACGAATATTTATTTAATGTCTATCATAAAGCGGTAAATGTGGTGTATACGCGTGTTATGAAAATGTATTAACTTTCGATTTTTGCCGGAATAAATTACATGATGGTTTATTTCGTAATGCCATAATATGAAAAATACCACGAGGAAAACACTTCAGATGTCCAAGACGGCACGGATTAAGCGCGGATAATTAGTTACATATTTTCATGCGATATGCCAATTATTGTTAGTAACTTATATTTTTCTTTTTCAAATTATTCGTTTGTGCGTCTTAAATAGTTGTTATGTGAATACATCGCTTTGCATTGCATCGAAAGCCCCTCTCAAAGAGTTATATAGGAGACGCGTTGTACACATCATTTGTAATTTACATTGTTTGCATAGATAATAAACTTTGTGTACTGGTTACTGTAAAGGTACTAAAAAAACTGGTCGCGAAATGAAATATTTTATGTTTTGACCACCTCTCGGTCACTCGTGTGCGTAAAATACGGCACTGAAATCAATACGGGTTACGCTTCACAAATTTAAAAAATTGACCGTCAACTTGAAGTAATATACCTGATCCAGTACAGATTTAGGATTTATTGTAACCTTGACGAAGACAGTCCTATTAAATTGTTTATGTGAGAAATACATATTTATATCGTATATACGTTTATAAGTAACCGTGTCTTGAAAAAATAATCCTAATCTGATATACTTATATGAAATATATGCAAAAAAAAAAACACATACGGCAACTTGCGTATGTAAAAAACCCGACCACAATTATTAACGTACATAAATAAAAAAACATCCGGAACATAACTTATGTCTTTACAGGAAAACCCGATTTGTAATTTATATAATCAATTTTTATATTGTGATTAAGTCCGCAGAAAATTATACTTGAAATGTTTTGTTTTGCTATATTTTTAATATTTGATGAAAACTTCTGAAAAATATAATATGGTCTTAGTCGTACAATTCACTAATGATACTTAAAAAAATTCAAAAATCATAGCTCAGGATTTTTTTTTATAAGCGTTCAAGTAAATTATTTTACGTTTTTTACGTAATAAACTGTTTTCACGTCAATTTTCAACATTGAAATATTTATCAAAGAATATTGATCTATTATTAAACTTTGGATATTGATAGAGCAGCGTGTTTTGAATTTTTTAGTCAATTGGATTAAAAATGGTAAAATATAATAATATTCACGTATATTTTTATAATAAAGCTTTGTTCTGAATCGTTTAACTAAAGAAATGATCTATCATTTCTTTAAAATTCAATACATCTATCTCCATTAACTTGTCCGAGAAGCGAAGAATACCCTATGATGCGAAGTCCGTACTTTTTTTTTTGTATATTTTAGTTCTTTTTAGTCTTTTGTAAATGTATGAAACCAAAAACGTTGGTGTTTATTAACTTCATGAATCATAGAATATAATGGCTATGATAATAATTTACTGCATACAGTGTTAATATATAATGATAACTGTTATATTCAGAGTCCAAATATTTGTTCTAAAATGTCTGGTAAAAATAATGCTTTGTACCCAAATGTTCTGCACTTTTTTGAAATGTGTCACAATTTTATAGATCATAAATTAATATTCTGTTGGAAATTCATAAGTTGATCAATACGTAAATTACAATTATCTAGAATTAAAGAGCCCTTACTGGCCTATGCAGTGCTGTTGTGCAGAATGTACATATTTCTCATAATTTAACGTGCGTCGTTTTCAACTGACACAAATAATTCAGTTAATATTTTAATATTAAATTCAATATCAATAATGTCACTTATTTAGGTATATTCTGTAAAATTTAATAAAAGTTGGTTTTTGATTTTTTTAATGTATTTTAACTTTGAAATAAATTGAAAAAATATAGCACCTAGCTATATTTCATGATAACTGCAGTGTAACCCATTTATGATAATGGTTAATGAGAATATTTTCTTTTGCGTAACTGTAAGTGGAAATATTTAATTATGCATACGTAGATACATGTTTATGATAGTATTATTGGAGTTAGTGAAGTTTTAATTAAATTATATGTATACTGTTGTTGGATAACAACTTAAACAATTCACAATTGTAAATGACGAATGATAAAATATGTTATATAAAAATAATAATATGACATTGAATTCGAACCGACAATACAATGTAAAACATTATTGTGATGAATACGGTCATCAAATACTTATAATAACTTGTCTGTAAGGTAAATTTAATGAATAGAAAAAGTAATAAAAATGAACATTAACTTAGGAACAAACAAATTTATTTTATTATTATTATTATTTTTTTGATATTGTATCAAATAACTAATTTTATCATTAAAAATATACGGCTATAAAATAAAATATTTAAACGAAAAAATCGTGAAAAAAAATATACCACCTTAAACGTTTATCATTTTTGTATTATGTATTATTATAGCATCTTCAATTTAGAGTGAAATAAAAAAAATCCGTTTATCGGTTTCGTTTTTAATATTATTTGTTCGCTATCATCATTCTAGTTCAAAACGAGAAGTATACTTCATACATTTCATACACCTCCTTATGTATTATAAATTAAATAAAGCCGATACTTTTCAGAGGTTATTCAAAAAATTTATCATATTTTAATATTTTTGAGAGAACTTTGAAATACTTTAATAAAACGGTTTTTGGTCATCTCAAGTTGAATTTCGTTTTCGACTCTGAACATTTCCTTTTTATCAAACAACAACATTATACATATATACGCAATTTATTTAAAATACACAATTACGCTTTATTTTTCACATTTTTATTACGTCGGTAAATTATTGTAATAATAATAATTTAATATTCAGTTAAAACAAGGTTTACTTCATCGGATAAATCTTCAACACACCTAAAAAATAACCAGATTTCTTTGAATATTTGGCATGCAACCTATTGATTATAATTTATAATTATGTCTTAACAATAAAATGCAATTTATTTAAACTTAAAGTGGAGTTCCATACATTATTAATTTCATATTTTCATACATTTTTATCGTAAACTAATCCTATACAATTAATCATTCATTTTATTAATATTAGTAGACATAATATTTTTTAATTACCATTAACCCATTTAGTATTTAGAATATAGTGTTAGATGAAAGATAAAATTACCTCATCTCAAAACATAAGTGCATTGTTCATATATTATACAAATTTAAATTGATGATAGATTGTAAAAATTATTGTACGTTCTGTTAAGATTAGTCAGTGATTCCGACTAACTTTTCCATGAAATCATGTACCTACGTAATTTTAAATTATTCCGCGCATATTAAGATACCAATTCGATATTGATAATATTCTATCATTAATTTATATAAATTATATTATTTATAAAATATAAATTATATTATTTAATTATATTAAACTAGCTGAATTACCCGGCTGTAGTTTATTACCTGTAGTACATTACCGTGTGTAGTTTTTGTTTTATCAAAATTAAATTCTTAAATCAACACAAATTGTTGTGTTTTAAAGAAGAAAAAAAATGTATTTTACTTAATGCTATCAAGTGCTAAAAAAGTAGTAGTTGCTGAATTATAAAGACAACAAAAATAATAATAATAGTATTTACAAATGATACTAATGATTCTAATGATTCACATATTGTTATTAAAAAATGTTTCTATAATTATATATAACTTTTTTTATGAATATTTACAAATGATACGTAGTTGCTCAATTCTAATATGGTTTAAGTCAAAACCTCTTGGTATACCACATTTAGAGTTTTATTTTGTGGTGCATAAACGTACAAATGGTCAGGTCTTCCAACTCTAGAAAATACCACATACAATTGTCCGTGTGAGAAACAGTTATTTTCTCAATCTACACCACAATAAGTTAAAGTCTGACCTTGAGCTTTGTTTATTGTCATTGCAAAACAGACTTTTACTGGAAACTGAACTCTTCTAAACTTAACTGGAAAATCGTTGGGGTGTAATGGTATTTTCGATAAAAATATTTTTTCTCCCTTAGCACATCCGGTCAAAATTTCAGCTTCGATTACATTTTTTGTAAGAGAGGTGACACGAAGCCTAGTCCCGTTACATAATCTAGGAGAATTCAAATTTCTCAATAATATGATTGGAACCCCCACCTTCAGTGATATTTTATGAGGAGGCATACCAGATGGTGTTTGTGAATTTAAGAACTCTGTAGGAAAATGTACCGATTCTTCACTATCAATAACTGTATCGTCTGTATCGATAGAAAAGTAATCCATTTCTAGTGCTTGAAATCCACTAAATATTAGTGAGTTTATTGTATCAGCTCGGTTATTTGTAGTTGTTAAAATAACGCGTTCGCATATTCATTCACTATTCAGATTTTTCAAATTCCCAATATCTTGGTACACACTTTGTATCAGTTGTTCCAACGAATTTGTCGATACTTCTAGTTTTTTTACAATTGTTATGTACCCATCCTTATCATTTACAGTTCCGCTACCAATATTTAAGAGTAATGTAGAAAATTCTCCTGCGTGTATATCTCCTGTTAATTTGGTTCGCATATTTACAGTAAGAGACAATTTTTTTACTTTCAACCAAATCGTCCAAATATTAGTGATGTAGCAAATGCAATTGCAAAAACTCCACATGAATACCCATCTGGCTGTTGTATAACAGACTTAAACACAACATTGGATTTTGAAGGATATAAAATATCCAAAATCTCAAATAAATTATCATTAAGCGTATGGTATAGACTATCGTACACTTCTACGCACTTAGTTTCATTACGATAATACACACATAGCCAATGCCCAATAGCATCATTTCCAATAGAACCATTATATAAAATTTGAAAATCATCCACGTTCTCAACGGCTAAATACAAAAGTGGTGTTTGATAAAATAATACGTTTTGTGGAATAAATGATGTTTGTAATTTTACGATGTCTAAAAATGCATTAATAACATCGTCGTTTAAATATGAATTATGTATTGCTAAGGCAGTACAGTGGTTTTTACTCATAATGCAAATGACAATTGTAGTTAAATAATTTAGGGAAACAACACAAATGTGCACTGTTCACTGATCACAATCGTAGTACACTGATGAACCGACAATCGGCGCGCGTTCGACGTCTGGTGGATCGTAACACGTTTAACCTTTTCACTGCTGAGCACTAAAATCGCTGACAACCTCTCTGTGCTGCAGATTTTTGAAAAAAAAAAAGAAACTTTTTTTAAAACTTAAACTGATATATGTGTATATGTAGAAAATGAGATGATTATTTAAAAAAAAAAAATTGGATCAAAATTTACTGAGTTACAGCTCAATGTGTATTTTTCGGCCATGGTTTATTAAACTTGCGCAAAACGGTAACATTCATAATTTAATAAAGCATATGGTTTTGTTACCAAATAGATTTTGTCACATGGAAACATTGTAAACTATAGGTAATGTAAACAAATTTTACGCTACATAAAAATGTAAAATTAAACGCGTTAAATTACACGGATTTAATTTCCATGGCTACATGGTTTGAGAACCACTAAGAGATTAGAAATATATAATACTTAATATCTCTTTGGATATTGGTGATATTTTATATACAAATTACACGTAAAAATTTATTTTTGCCAATTACAACCCTTTAAAATCAAAATTTTGAAAATCGGGTGACGTGGTGACACTCACGAAGGTATTTGGAACAACTTTTATTTTCGCGATTTTTTTTAGCGGTTTTCACATATACTCCTTGCAAAGATATTCTGTCACTACCTCACTGTCATAATTTGAATATGATTGTATTTCTTAAATTATTGGTTTGATGTTTTATGTTTAAATAATAAGTTATAGGTACCCCTATAGATAGAGAAAAGTGGATTAGGCCTGATGAGCAAATCTTGATCATTGGGGACACCACTTCTAAAAAAAAAAACGGGCCATCTGCAATACCTCATGCTCAAAAATATCAAGTAATACATTGTAATAGTTACATTATATTGCAAGTTATTTAATGAGCTAAGGTGGTGAGGACATTTGCACAATTATTCTATAATAAGGTGACCATATTAAAAAAAATAAAAAAACAGGACTCAAATAATTTTCATAGTTGTTTTTTAAAATAACTTTCATCAAATTTTTTATCATAATTTTTAATCATAATAAAAAACATAATTCAATATACCTTAAATAGTATCTAATATGTATTTAATATTATTTCTACTCTTATAAAGCAGTTACAGACATCATTTTTGATAAATGCATAAAAAAATAAATAAAAATAGTAGTTACTTAACAAATTAACATTTTTTTATTCATATTGATGAAAATTTTTCGGATAGCATGTCTACACATTTTAATTTATCATCTTTTTCCGAAAAACTTATCAAATATAATAATATGGAGTATTTTGTGTATATCGTATTTATATAATAAAAAACATATTTGTAATTTTATGATATTGACTAAAAAACAGAACAAAAAGTGTCCTGAGAGACATTCGTCAGGACAACGGGACACAACTCTAAAATAAAAGAAAATCCTGTAAAAACAGGACGTCTGGTCACCCCATTCTATAAGATCGACTAAACGTATTTTAAATTGGAGTTCTAATGATAAATAAAAACTTCTAAATGCAATTTTATCGTAGCGCATGGCTCAAGTGTTAATATAAAAAAAAGTTAAAAATAATAATCAGAAAAAAGTTATCGGATTTATCAAATGGATCTAACCAAAGAACTACCAAAAATTTGAAAACTTTAAAAATATTAGTAATACTTTTTTTGAAGTTTTCTTTGAATAAAATTTTAATTTTAAATTTGTTCAACATTGTTTTCATCAAAATGCTCACTTTATGTAATATCATTTACTCGTATGTCCCAAGTTTCATAAAGATTATATTTTTATACGCGTTAGATTTTAGTACACCTCAAATGACTCTTATTACAAAATTAAAAGATTTTATTTTATTTTTGCAATTTTTTATTTTTTATTATTTAAGAGCTGAGCATTTTACGGAAGTTTATTTATGTATATAATATAGATATTTTGGGCTTCACTTTTACTTACAGTTTTATAAAAACAGCATTATCTGATTATAAACACTTTACGTAAAAATATGAAAACAATTTTATATTCATGAATAATTTAATCGACATTTACATCGCTTAAAACTTGAATATTTTACCAATAATTACTTAGCTTAAGAGCATGTCAAAAAAAAAAAAAAAAACTAATAATAAAACTCAGAAACGATTGCTGGATGCAATGATTTATTATAATTTAAAAATTTTAATTAAAATTATGCAACATTAACACACAACGGCAGATTAGCGAACTTTAAAAATTGTCCATATAAAGTGATGTATACTGATCACCAAAATCTTATCTGAAAAACGAAGAGACAAACTTCCATTGGCATTATTTTTCTGGTTTTTTGTATATTGTGTATAATGTTAATAAAATTATATTAGGTACGTATTTGAAATTCGAAGTTAAGTGATTATGATTATGTTTGAAATTTATTTAACTGGCACAAATATATATATATATATATATATATTAATAAGTTCCTCAATAAACACTTAAACGTATGTTAATAAATACGAGTATAGATTAAGATTATCCGATTTATGATCGCACTTGATAAAAAACTAAAAAATAATTTTTATACACCGCCATCTCTACAATGTGCAATAATAACTCATAATAACTTAGTTAAACGTTGAACTACTTTTAATGTTTCTTATGATATGTCCTTCCATAACATTTGAAGAATGCCGTGTAGTGTGTAATAACATGTAGATACCCCTAATTTTTAATCATGATATTCTAATAGATATAGATTCATATTAAATTATTACCTAGGTATATAATTATTTATGCAGCATATTTAAGTACTAAGTTTGAATTCTAAACTATAAACATATCATTAAAATGGGATATTTTGGAATTATGAACTCAAATTACCATATAAATATCTTCTTCCATTAAGGAATTTCACTTATTTTTATTTGTTAATTAAAATAAAACAAGACATTGTTTTATTTTTAATTTTCATTGTTTTCATATTTTTTAAATATTGAGTGAAGCGCAATGATCTATTGGTTTTACAATGATGTGTTTTTCTATTGACTTTTTCTGTGTATTATCACTTTTTCAGCTAGTAATAACGATCCAAAAGTTTTATCCAACCTCTCTATAGAACATAAATTACATAAACATTGCAAATAGTACTTTTAGGATTCATTTCTTCTTAATAGTTTTTCCAAGCCTCAGGAAAACAGTCGAAAAACTGAGTTATAATGGAAAAATGTACTCTTAACGAAACTTTTACTGAATTGACTTTATTTATTTAGTCGTAACTCCAAAAGTAATGTTGCTAGAAACTTGAATCTTCGCCATGTATCAATAACCTGTTATAATTTCATACTTGACAAAAGTTTAAAAAAAAAATTGATTATTTCGGATTAAAAATTAAACTTCGATAATACAAGTATTTAAAAAAAAGTTTATTAGTTTATTTCTAATAGCTGATAGTTTTTTAATTCATAATAGTTCTGAAAATTGAATAGGTATCTAATTTATAATCTGAACTAAATCTTGAATATTAATTAGATTAATTAATTTAATATTAAAAATTGTGATTCGTGATTTTTTTTTTTTTTTTTTTTGTAAGCGTTGAACTAAATTTGTGTATAATTTTTACGGAACTGACTGTTTTTATTAGAGGTCGTGGTTATGAACCGGCATTAGAATACACGGGTACATGATTTCCGGGTACAGTTCACGATACCAAAAATATATGGAAACCTGTGTTTTTAATAATACACGTGTATAAATAATTTCCGTGAATTTATTACCCGCGAATTGTATATTAATTTGAATATATTTTTTAATACAATTATTTCTACAGTTATATAATATATGTAGTTATATTATATTATTTTAAATGTCTGTAATTCTTAATTAGCTATTTTAATACGATTTTATTCAAATATATAAGTTTTCAAACACATGCATATTTTTATTCCACGGGCCTTGACATTGTCTTGACAAATTATTGTGCCTCTATTTTTTCATATTTAATTCTGATAAAATTTAAACAATTTCTATTAATTATTTTATGTTTACCTTAATACATTAAAAAACATATTTAAGTACATAAATATGAAATTTTTAATATTTTTTATTACAATAAAAATTATTATAATAATAAACAGTTCAAAGTGAATAAAAGAGTATTTATTATTTCTAAGTACTGAGTTTTTGCACAAGTATTCAACGTTTTAAAATGATTTCAATTTATGTATGTCATCCAAGTCTATTTTTCTATAGCTTCGCTTAATATATTTTACTTTTGAACTATAATTTAATTTGGTAAAAATTGACCCGTGAACACCTGTATATTATGCTGTATTTTAAGTGTGTATATTTTTGTTGTTTCAATTAAATTTAATCGTGTTAAAAAAAATTAAGTAAGTACCTGGTTCATTTTCTATAATTTCTAAAAAAATAAAAATTATTGTATAAAATTGTTAATATTTCATTGACTACTATTAACAACTTTATATAGACTTGATGGCATCTTCAAAAAGTATATTTGATATTTATAGGTTAAGCACAAAATTTAAAAATATCGGATATATTTCGTTTCGTAGTTTAGTATTAATTTATTAGATATGATAATAGTTTTTTAACTATCTAATGATAAAATATTTTAATTAAATATAAACAGTATTAATATAACATATTAAATTTATCAAAATGGTCAAAAAAATCAATAAATAAAAAATAAATTCATATTCACAGCATTATTATTTATTATATCATTATTAGACTTAGATCATTTACATGATTTTTCAACATTTTTGCAATAGTAAAAACACTAATGGAATTTAAAAAATATTAAAACCATTCAAGAATAGATTAAGGTATGGAACACAATTTTTTAATAAATTGTCTTTTATCTGTTCATACATTTTAGTAAACGTCAAACGGCACCTTTATACTTTATATCTTATACACATATAACATAGTTTGTAAATTTGGCATAGTTTCAATACGTGCTGTTTTATGAAATCAGGAATACCTACGTTAGTTTTTATCGCGTATGAAGTTGAAATGTTTAACAGAGAACATGTTAAAATATATTACATACTTATAATATCGTTCGATTGGTTGTAAGGAAACCTGTTTCCTGTAAACGAATAATATTTATTTTATTGAGTGTATACTGTACAGGAATAGTTAAAATCTACAGTGGAGGGTCGAGAATTATATGATATATTTTAGTGTAAGTTAATCTCATTTAATATTCAATACCTATGTTATTAAAATACCGGATGATAAACTAAGCAGTGAATAGGATAATGTGCCGTGGCTGTTACGACATAGAGTTTAAATGTGATGAAAAAAAATTAATAAATAACTTATTGAAATAATCAAATTAATTGATATAGCTATATGTTATACGCACTCCCTTTCAAATATAAATTAAAATTTCTACAGTCATAATATAGATGCATCTATATTTTTTTTTAAAGACATCCGTCTAGATTATAAACATTTTTAATTATTTTATTGGTTTTATTCTTGCAGTTAATCGAGAAAAAATAATTGTAGCCAAATCGATGATCAATGGGCAACGGGTATAGATTTATTGATAAAAAAAAGCTGGTAAGTGAGATGATGGTGGTACAAGTTCGTCCTTCGTCCCTTCGGTCCTCGGACAAGATATTGGTGATGAAAGTATTAAGTTTTAAAGAAATGATGACTCATTTCTTTAGTATAAAACGATTCTGAGCAAAGCTTCAGTGTAATATAATATATTATTATTTAAATACTGTTTACGTATTTTACGGTTCTTTGTATAATTTTTGGTGAGTTATAATAATTTATTAAAGTGTGTATAAAAAAAAATCCTGACTCACGATTTTTGAATTTTTGTTAGGATAATTAGATAGGTATATGAGTAAGGTCATATTAAATTTTCAGAACTTTTTGTCAAATATTTAAAATTATATTACATAAAAACTTTCAAACAATTTGGTAAATTAAAAGTTCTATATTTAAGTCAAAAGTGCTATAATTGTTCTGAAAATGTTGTCCAATATAAAAAAGTATGAATTAGATATTGGATAAAATTGTCAAGTTTCTAGCTTCAATACTTTTCGATTTATAACTAAATACCTAAAATCTGAACAGTGAAAATCTCGTTTACGGCGGATTTTTACCGATTTTACCGTTTTTACTCAGTTTTTCGATCGTTATTCTTGATTACTGGAAAAACTATGGAGATTTTGGAAAAATGACCTCTTTAAAGTACCATCTCAGTTCAATTTCAAATCTAAAAAGTTGCTGGACGAAACTTTTGGACAAGGATTTCTATACGAAAAAGTGTTTACAGAAAAAAAAAAAAAAAAAAAAAAAATAAACATCATTGTAAAACCATAAGATCCTTCGCTTCACTCAGAATCTAAAAGTTGAGTATAATTATAACTTATATCAGCTTGTGCCATGGCAATTTAGTATTATAAAATTGTACCAACTACCAGTGGCGGACTATGAAAACGATTTGGCCCGGAAAAACTTTATTTTACCGGTCCTGAAATTGTTTATTTCCTGAATATATAAATATTCGGGTATAAATACATGCCTATTATCAAAGATTATCACTTTTCACACAAAGAGGTTCAATAACCAATAATTTTAGAATATGTGTAACTATGGGAGTACTGACATATTGACGCAACGACGCATTACGTAGAGAGTGAAATCAGCTCTATGGTAATTAATATATGACACAAAATATTTCAAAAATTTCGAAAAATTAAAAAAAATAGTAATTATTATTATTTGTATGAACAGTCCACCGTGGAACACCAAGTATCGGTCGCGGCCCACCGGGAAAAGTCCCGGTATTCCTCCGGCATTGTCCGCCACTGCCGATAACCTATTGTTTTGGAATTATAGTGCATTATACATTTATGCACTAGTGTTCGCAGTTTTTCGGTCACGTTAAAATGTGATCCCTACGGTATTTTGCATTAATAGTATATCTTGAATCCACGATTACAATGTACTGCAGGGTGTATGGAGATTTTATCAGTTAGTGTAGTATCTAGAATTTTTTTTACAAGGAGCAATGCATACAAAAGTGCGCTGAATAAAGCATAAACTAATAGATATAAAATGATCCTTTTTTTTTTTTTTTGATAATTTGTTTTCTGTATTGAGATGCTTGTCCGGACCAGTGCTAAAAATGGAGGAGGGTGCCCAAAAAGAAAAGAATACGATGACCAACATACCTACTTATCAAAATCTGTGGTCTCTTTTAAATAAAGAAACATTATTGCTGACTTTTTGTATTATATTTATAATATGTATTAATATTTTTATTACTAAAATATTACATCTCTATAAAGTAACAACAGTGTTTATTTATAATTTATTATTTGTATTAGTTGGTTTGACTACCAAAATGTACATTTTAATTTTAGTATACAATTATTTCTTCATCTTAATGTAATAGGTAAGTATTTAGGTAGATAAATTCATAGTCACTCGCATGAATAATATTTTTATTCAGATATTTAAAGAATAAATGCAGTATTTATATATGTCATTATACATAATATAATTTTACTTCATTATTATTATTACCTAATTGCTATAAAACAATTTTTACAAAAAAAAATTTTGAGGTAGGGGGCAATGGCCCAATGTCTCCCTTAAAGCCGCCACTGTCGATACCAAGTATTTAGGAAATATTATATTATACACTCGTGTAAATTTGACGCAATGACGTCCAAAATGAAGTTAGAAGATAGCAATTTAATACTTTTTTATTAATTTAGTTGAAGAGGCACAGTAGGTTATCTTTCGTGGGTACTGTTTCAGTTAATTGTTATTCGTTGCCTGGCAGAAATATTGGTATAGGTGTCGGCGGTGTCCCGTGGCAAGTGTTAGCGAAGGAAACCCGATAAACGCCGGGTCTCGCGAGATGCGGCCGGGCGTCATCGTTGCCATGGACCATGGACGAAAGGTTGTCGGCGTCGCGTTTGTTCCATGAACGGCGGTGATAACAGCGCTCTGGACGTAGTGATAAGGCGGAGCTAGGGGGTGTGTGTGCGCGTATGTGTGCGTGAATACGCGAATATTAGTATTAAGTAGTGTGTATTTTGTATAAAATACACGCGAAAGTAACGAAAGCGCGCTTGTGTGTGTATGTGTGTGTGTGCGTGTGGAAGAGAGCGAAACAGATTCGGCAAACGAGGGAGAAGCCTATTACGGTCGTCTCCAGAGGTCTAGTCATTGAGTTTTTGATTTCCCGACAAATCGCCGGGTGGAAAAATGATTTGTTGAACCGTTCGCCGCGGTCCACACTCATCGATTTTTATTGTTGTAAACGCCTTCGCCGCCTCGCCACGGGCACGTGTAAATAAACGTTTTTACCCATCGGCTTGCTGTTTAATTTTTTTTTTCCGTCCGAAACCGTTTCACCGGCTCGTCGCCTCCACACTGCCAACGCTACTTACCCAATCGTCGTTTTTCTGCGTACAACAATCTTGGGCAGCCATAAAAATGACTGAAACTGACTGCCGTTTTGTCATTGGATCGCACGTCTTGTAGACGGTAAAAAGCCATTCGTCACTTTGTATTAGTGCGCCAGGAAATTATCTGTATCAGGTAAGGAAAGCACACATATTGAAATCAGTCCTTGATCTACCCATAGCCACTGCTTCTATCACCCCCTCCTCTACTCTCGGGATCCCAGCTCTTGGAATCTAAGGCTGTATTATAATTTATAAAAATATGCAATCAAACGGGCCACTGTCAGCAGTATGTCTCAACGAACTGCTCATGGTCAGTTATTGAAAAATCAATTACTTTTACTTGGCTGTATGTATTAATATGCAAAACTGGTATTTCAATGTCTTCTTTAGGCCATAATTAAAATGCGTTCTATATTGTTGTTAGGTACAGTTTGTTGGGTGATTGTTGATATCAAATGATATCAATGGATTTTAGGAGGACAATTATTTAATGGTTTTACATTTTGATTACCTAATAATAAAGTTCATGAATAAAATCATAGCAGATAAACTTAAGAAAAATTATGAAGTGTTATTCAGTGGTGACCATATCTTCATGAAGTATACAATTAAAATTTAGTATGTAAATACTTATCCACCAAATAAAATTAATTAATACTGTTATATTAAATACCTATGTTTATGACTATTACACTCAAAGTAAAATATTAATATAATTCAAACTTGTAATATTTTAAAACAAATATTAGGTAGGTATATAAAGTATAAATTCTTTATTGTTTTATATGAAATCTTGGTATTAGGTACTAACAATGCAAATTTTATGGTAACGATTAAAAGTGATAGTATTGCAAATTAATGTTTAATAAATATAAGTAATAGTCTTTGATGACCATAATATAGTACATGATTATTAAGTAAATTGTATTTATTTATGTTTTATGGAATAGGGAGCTTGAAGTTTTAAACTACTTATTTTAATTTATAATTATTATTTAAGCCTTACCATATTTAAGGTGTCATTTTACACTTCTTGTCATCAGTTTTTAAATAACTATTAAGTATTTAAGAGCATAATAACTTATTAATGTTAAAAATATGTATGCACGATATTTTTTGTAACACCTGCCAATACTTTTAGATTTTCAATTAAGTTGGATCTTTATTAATTTCATAATGGTTCAAAAATCTCATATTTTTTTATAGATCAACATTTATATATTTTTTTATTTGTGTTGGGTTATTAATCATTCAATGTAGAAGATACATACTAGTAATTTTTTATTACAATATAACTAGTTTTTGATTATTTATGGATCTAACAATATTATAACGAACATTTTTAACAAATTTTCCAAAATATAGAATTATGTAATTTTTATTTTAGATCTAGTTGTATTAACTTGGTAGTTACTCATACACATTTTATTCCAACTAACCTAATCAGCGTATTTAGTAGCTAAAAATTTAGTTTTATATTGTTTTTAACAATCAAAATATTTTATTTATTTAATGACATATTATACTTATTGTTTTTAAAACTTGATAATTTTATAAACGTTTTTTCACTTGTACTTCAAACAATTTATTTGAAATTTTAGAAGAATATGTGACCTATTTGAAATTAAATATAGTATTTTTCACAAAAAACTGCATTTACCTATAAGTATTGTGGCAAACGTACCTAATTCAAAATAATGATATTCATATTTTTCAACCAATAAATATAAAAACGTTCTACTAAGCAATACCAGATTAGTGATATATAGGTATAGTACCTATTATAAATTGTTCAGTATTATTTTTGGCTGTCACAAATAAACAGATGATTAAATTATATTAAACTTATATTCTAAATTGTGATGGATTATGACAATGATGATAGTTACCAAACCTGAGAAGATATTGTTGAAACAAAATTCTGAATATTATAATGTAAATAATTTTAAAATTAAGTAGGTATCTAGGTAGTTTTATAGAAAGTAACATTATATACTCAATTGATCACAATCTCACTGGGTTATTAGTATGTTCATCATAATTTTTGTTAACATTTCAATTAGGTAAGTAAAACATTGTTTCACTTAATAGATTGCTTTGAAATTTTAGATTTTAATGGTAACTGAACAAGTTTTATCTTTTAAGTCACAACATTCTAATCCAAAAATATCAAATGTATGTTGAAGTTTTATAATGAATCATTTGTGGGTATTTATAGATGATTGAAAATGTATTAGGGGTCTAAGTCTTTACCCCTATAAACCTCACAAAGTGCATATAGTATGCTGTTGGTAAATATAAATTGTTCTAGGTAACATTTGTGAATGATATATACATGGTTAATATAGTCTAGTTTTCAGTCTATATTAAGTAGTATATACTAATTATTATTAAAATATCAGGTATTGGTTAATATGTCATATTTACTTTTAAAAGGTAAGTTATTAATGAATATGAAATTCAAAACTTCTCTTCAATGAAATTAATCAAATGTTATATTTAATTTGAAAATGACTTGGCTGGTAGAATCTCAAAGTAAATTAGTATTATATTGTAGGTGCCTAGTTTATTTTATTGATGTAAATATTTATTCATGCAAAACTTATTCCAATGAAAATGTCTAACAACTAATATTTTTAAATAATAGGTGCCTATCAGGGAGTAATTTGTATATGTTAATTTTGTTATTACAATATGTAATATGTACCTACACATGTTATTGTTGTCAAATACATATATGCGTATACATGGTTTTCTAGGTGTATGATGTGTGGCATTATTTATTATAACTTGACCCATTCTAAAACATTTACATTATTATAACATACTTAATTTGAATAATGTTATATTAATACCAAATTGATAACCCCTTTAATTTTTAATTAAAACAAATTATATCAGTACAAAGTATTGTACAAAGTGACCTCTATTATAAATTAACTAAGTTGATATTTGTTCTTTAATTTTTCAATTAAAATGTTTGGTACTTATTTTATTTTATTAAATTAAGTGAATTATTTACTGTAGATACCTTTATTATGGGCCTTTATACAGTGACTCATTGAATCCCTGTGAAATGAAGAGGGCTTCATTCAGAAAAATGAAATATGGCTATATATTTCTCATGAATGCATTACCATATTAAAAATAAGTATGTACCTACTTTAGCTCCCCTTTGATAATGGCTACTTAAATTATTATCTGCTAAAAATTTATTAGACTTTTTAGTAGGTACCTATGTTTGTGTTTTATTTTTAAAATAAAAGTTTACAAACATAAGTAAAATAAGCATAATGTAGACTATATAATATGATATCGCATGCATTTAATTTAATTATGGTTAGACTTTTATTATTAAGACTATTATTATTATTATTATTGTTGTTATTATTATTTCTTAAATAATTAAATTTTGAGTATATTATGAATTTTAATTACCCAAATTTGAATTTAAATATCCAAAAGATTGAAAACTTATTCTATTATAAATAATAAAACAGATATGTAATAAATGATTTATTCTGGAAGTAAAATACTTTTTACAAATGCATAAAATTTAGGAACTTATCGCTTATTGTGGCTACTCACAATTCAATACTGTAGCCAACCAACCTTTTCTTTTTAATTTTTGGTTCTTTTATGAATGTATTAATGCACATAATTTTTACATACTGTACTTATCACGTAAAAAGTTTTAGTTAAATGTATTAAGTATAATTTCAGTATCCGGTACCTTTTAACTTATCATTCTTGGTTTCATCCTCAATGCCACATCCAGATTCAAAAAACTACCTTGAGTAGTTTAATTGATTATATTTATTTATAATAATTTTAAATTATAATGTGTCATTTTAATTGTACTATACAATGTTATTTTTTATACCAATCAGAGAAATATTATCAAATTTGCATTGGGGGTTGCCACTGCACTCGACAGTTAAAAATATGTTGGTGCCGTGATTTACTTTCTGCTGCTGAGGGCTGTGTCATTGGACAGCCTCCCTCCTCATACCATATCATCTTGTAAATATTTTCTATATTACATCCTATTTACTTATTGTATATGTTACAGATTATAAATTTTCTATTTTTATAATAAAAAAAAGGTTGCAACTGCACCAGGCGAGTGCACTAAGCAAATGTTAATTATTTGGTCCATCTTTTTTTGGTAGTTAAGATAATATTTTTATATTTTAGATTTTAAGTCTGGGATTTTCAACCCACGGACCTGCCTTGTGCTTGTTTGAGGTCAGTAAACACGTTTTGAGTATAGTTGATAACCTTTATTATTATTTTTTTTTTGAGTTTATTAACATATAATTATACGGCGCGCGCGAAATGTTTTATTAATAATAAGTCTTGTCATCAAAAAAGGTTGAAGACCCCTGTTATAGGTGAATCTGTAGATTTTATACTAATGTTTATTTTTATTTTTTTATTTTTTGGACAGTAAACTTTGTCTAAAAGTTACATAAAGCAACTCTATAGATTAGGAATTGTGTGTTGGTGGTACCCTGAGAGGTTATTCTCAATCGTTTTTCTAAACATAAAGAAAAAAGTAAGTAATAAAGGTAAAATGCTCCACAAACAATATTTTCATTAAACCGTCTTTAATAATTTAGTCATGATTTTTATTCTTCACTCCTCGGACAAAATAATGAAGATTGGTGTATTGAACTTTAAAGATATGATAAATAATTTCTTTGATTAAACGATTCCTAGTAAACTTCTGTACAAAAAAAAATTTATCGTTTTAAGTTTAATTTCCTGTAGTTTTTTTTATCTGTATCTAAAGGTTCATGATGATACAATGGATCAATAATTTTTTATACACATTTTAAAATTGAAAATTGATATGAAAACAGTCTATTCTGTAAAAATCGTATAATAATTTACTTAAAAGCTTCTAATTAAAAAAACTCTGATTACGATTTTTGAAATGTTTTCTGTATTGTTACTTAAGTATGTGAGTATGGTCATATTAATTTTTAAAAACTAGCAAAACAAGATATATTAAACGTTCTAGTTTTAGCACAAATGTTGTCATTTTTTGGAAACTTTCGTACAATATATATCAGTATGCTCAGTGGCGTATTTTCAAATTTTTTCTGGGGGGGATCCAAAAAATATTTTTTATATTCTGAGTAACACTCTTCACCATTATCGCTGAATTACAAATTATAACATAATATAATATCAATATGTATGTATATTATATATACATAGTAATATAGGTAGTAAATGAATATTCTCTTCCTCTATTCTTACGTAATAAGTCATTTATGACTTCTAAATGCAATTTTATAATATATTTTGTATTTGAGTCTGGAATCTTGTAAATATAATCATTATGTTATTATATAGTACATTTCATTTCAGACGTAAATTTAATTTTGTTTTCTTCTGGAGGGGGGGGGAGACCCCCCACCCCCGTAAATACGCGACTGAGTATGCTATAAATATATGGTGAAAATTTTAAGTATCCTATATCTAGCAATATTACTTTCAGTTATGACCAAATAACTAAAATCGATTAAATGAAAGTGTCGTTTATGGCAAATTTGACCGTTCTTACTCCGTTTTTCGGCAGTTTTTCCTCAACCTGAAAAAACTACTAAGAAGAGTTCACATTCATAAATGGTGAATCAGTAAAATGTTAAAATTTAGTAGATTTAATTTGATAAGTTGAATGTTAGAAAATTCTCCATACGTCTGAAATCTTTAATTAATTTTTGCTTCCTTTAGATCGAGCTTTAGATTAAGTTTCCCCCTCGAATTCGACATTCACATCATAACTGGCCCAAGGCCTAAAAGGGCTATCACTATCTTATCGGATTTTTACATTTTTATTTGAAATACTTTGTTGCTAAATTTATGGATTATTGGTAGACTACATAGCAAAGGGCAGTTGTATTTTTTATTATAAAAAAGTTGAGTAAAAATTATAAAAGTGGTTTTTCTATTGTTTAATTTTTGTTAAGTGTTACTTAAACATTTTCTATTTTAAAATAGACCGTTATCTAATTTAGTATAGTTATTTGTATTTTTGTACATACATTGTGGAAACTATCAATAAATGCTTCACAGAATATTTTAAAGCTGAGCTATAACGTTGAAACGTGTTTAAAATAGACTAAATCTACAAAATGTTAAAAATGTTAAATATTTTACCTTCATACTTACAAGTTACAGGTAGTTATTTTAATTTTTATCCTAACGATATATATCAATGGTGAACAGTTTAGTATGATGTTTTATTTATACTTACATTTAATTATTGAAATATACTGTTTCGAAAGAAGAAGTATATATTGGATTTATATAATGTGTATAATTATAAAAATTAATATTAACTAGTTTCGCATTATTTTAAAATTGTTAGTACACAAAAAACAAGTTACCTTTATTTTTAAAACTATTTATAACGTGTTTTAAAATATTTAACCTTATGGTATATTTTGCACTTTGAGTTAACCATTTGTATGGTCTTATAGAGTTATACATCTAATTATGATTAATTTGGTGTATATTCAATGAAGGTATGATATCCTCATTAAATACCAATTTTGTTTGTGTTAAAATTCTTTAAAATTACTTTTTGTTCAGATTTATTAATAAATACTAATAAATTACAATAATAGCTGTATTTTTGTTTGGAGTTTAAGTAAACTTGTGGAATATTTTTTTCTCAAAACGTGATATTATACATGTAACTAAAAAATACAAGAATGTGTAAATGATAGATCAACAATCCTAATTAAAGCTTCAGTATAAATAAAATATCCCATATCTATATTTATGTTTTTTTTAATCAAATTTGTTTAAAGATTTCTCTTTTTACAAATATTCTTTACCCAAAGATTCTAAACATGTTGTTCTATCTTTATCTAAAAGTCTATTATGAGTCGATGGCTCAATACCATAGTTTTTTCATACATTTTTGAAGTTGAAAACTAATATAAAAACAGTCTATGTAAAAATCATATAACAATTTACTTAAAAATAGTTATGACTTATAATTAAAATTGATTTAGTAAATGTGTAGTTTATGGCAAATTTTACCGTTTTTACTCGATTTTTCAGCAGTTCTTACTTACGTCTGAAATAAATATTGAGAGGACTTTTGGACCACTCGAATTATCCGAAAAATGTTCACAGAAAAAATAAATGAATACTGTCAAACCAATAGATCCTTCGCTTCACTCAGAATCTAAGACGTAATGTAGCTTTCAAATCCAACATTATATTTGTAAATGTAAATAAAAAACGATGTAATAATACAATTTATATGACATTCATGAAATGAATAAAATCAATTCACTTCAATTAAAACTTTATTAAATTCACATTGTTATATACCTAGTTAGAATACCTAGTTATTATACCTAGTTATTATACCTAGTTAGAATAATTCTGTAAATAAAACATAAGTTACCTTATTATATTTTCACAAATATTTTCTATTATATATAAATATGCATAATGAACCAACTATGAATAATTGATCACTTGATCTTAAAAATCTGCCAAGTACTTAGTAGTGATTGAACAAATTTATTGATTAGTACAATATAATAGATTACCTGACTTTCGATTGTGATGTACGATTAACCTAACCTTTCGTAATATTATTTAGTAGTAGTAAGAACTAAGAACTAAATTACTAAGTATGAGTAGTTTAGTTCTTTAAAAAAAAAAAATCCTAAGATATATTGTAAAAAAAGATATTTCTAAAATAACTATTTAGTAAGTTATACCAAAATAATTGAAACCGATTTTACTATTTGGCAGGGCTTAAAACCGTTCCCAATAAAGAGGAAATTCGATAGCGGAAAACGTTGGCAACGTTTGATAACGAAGAAATTCTGACTGTCCGTTTGCTAAACGGTGATGTAAACGTTTGCAAACATTGTAAACGCCATGATCTGACGTCTGGTCTGTTTAGTTCCAATAACCAAAACCATGGTTGAGTTTATTTATTCTTTTGCCGCCTTATAATTTGAAATTCCCATCGCTATCATATTTAATATAACCACAAAAAATTATTAATTATCACTGATCTATATTTATATTACATTAAATTGAGTGTTGAGACAAATTTTTTAAAAATATACACATAAATAGGTATTTTGACATTTACATTCATTTTTTTATTATTTTACATTTATTTCATTTCAAATTATGACTCGAAATATATCTTTTGTAAAACATGCAAAAGCAAAGGCTCATACGAAGATGACTCTTACAGACATCCCAAGTTTAGTACCCCAAAATTATATTGAGGAAGAACTTATTGAAGTTATTCCAGACAGAAATAATAAACCTTTGCGCAGATCACTTTTCGAGGAATTTGATCATGATGAAGTTAGAATTGATCAACAACAGTTGTCTCAAGAAATTGAGAAAAGTTCCGATGATGGAAAAAACGTGTGGAACGATTCTTCTATTAAGCTTTTCATTAAGAAATCGGTTGACGGTACTGGTTTTTAAAATTTCAGAATAAATAAAGTTGTCCATTTCAAAAAAAATAAAAGTTAATTTAAATACAAAATTTATACATAATTTAATACAAAATTCAAATTCTTAACATGATAAGTTACTATGGCCCAGGTATCATTTATTATCACGAAGACCAGAGTTGGTATAAATTGTTATCTAATACCACGGTTAACAACTATACCGCAACAAGCGCCTACGAATTTCAGCCCAACATACGTTTAAAACGTTGGCGTTCGTAGAGTAGAACGTTTTCCGCTATCGAATTTCCTCAAAGTTTGTAATCGGCTCCGGCAGTAGCAGAAAATTTTTTAGAACCGGTAACCAGTTATCGTTTAATTTTAATATCATGGTAACACTATGATAACCGTTAATCGTTTAAAAACCGTTGATAAGGTTTTTGGTCATCGGTTATCGGTTAAAACCAGTTTTTAAAAATCATATTTTTCAATGTTTTAAGCCAGGTTTCCAATACACCGTGCACCGTGTGGCCGTCATTATGCACGTACAATCCCACAATGTTTTGATACTAATGGTAACAGCTACATACCACTTGGGTAACTACTTATCAAGGTACCTTGTAGGTTACCTGATAAAAGTTATCTAATTATTTTTAAATTGTTATCAAATTAAAATTTAACAAATTATTTTACAAGTTTTATTTATTATTGTAAAATTTCGAGCGATTTACTTTTATTCATATTATTTAAAATGAGTTTAAAAAGAAAATTAGCAACGTATAATTATGATGTATATAATTATCGACGAAAAGTTGTAATTTTATATTTGCTACATATTGAAAATTTGAAAGGTGTTTGTAGGTAAGGGCTTACATTGTCATAAGTTGTATACATTTAAATAATTTAAGTGAATTAAGATTGACATTCAATTATGAAAACAAACAAGTCAACATTTTAAATTTATTAGTACCAGCATTACCACCGTACTACCACACGGTGAAAAGTTGAATCAAATTCAACTTCGTGTTATAAGTGGTATACACGGCATACCATGATAGAAAACCAGGTAATACCTACTATCAACAACGTGGTTCAGCCAATCAAAATGTCTATATCAATACACGGGACACGGACACGGGTGCACGGTGTATTGGAAACTCGGCTTTAATCATATTTTTAAAACTGTTTATTTAGGCGATTCATGGGTTGATAACATAACTATTATTATTACAAAATCAAAAACTTAATATGCTTTAATTTGTTCTCAATTTCAATATATATTTTTTCAAACTGCTTTGAAGTTTAAAACAAATGGTCAAGATAGTGGCGATCTTAAAAAATCAAAAAATTAAATTGTATAAAATTTTAAAATAGCTAGAAAATTAAATTAAATTATAATGACGTAATCATGACACAATTCAAGTATTAATTACCACAAAAAAACCGTTAATTATTTTGGTCGGGAATAAGTTTTAGTTATAAAACCGGGATTGAAAATACGAGGTGATCGCTTTGATGTTAATACTTAGATATTTACATTGATTATCGATAACCAATAACCGCTTCCAGCATTCCAAAACTAAAAGCGGTTATGGGTTTTCGCCGTTTTCGGTTCCCAAATTTACGGGTTTTTACCGGTTTTCGTTACAAACTGGTTACCGGTTTTAAGCCCTGCTATTTGGGAAGATAATCCGTTATATTGTTGTATTAGGTAACCATAATAGTATGTTATTAAAAAAAATATATTAAAAATCCAAATCGTTGCAGACACAACCTAGAATTCGATACTTTTAAATCACTTTTTACTCTTTGTTATAAAGTCAATAATGATGGTTACTATAAATTGTATTAAATTGTTCCGGAATAATATAATATGGTTGAACTAATAAAAATGTTAAGCAAATAGTACGTACTTCGCACCATAGGGTATTCTTTACTCCTTGGATAAGATAATAGGGATGAGTGTATTGATTTTTAAAGACATTTTTTAAGATTGATAATACTAAACTGTATTGATTAGGTATCTACTATATTATCAATAAAGATTAATAACTTGTTCATTTTTACTTCGCCTTACTGCAAATAAATGAATATTCAATTAATTTTACATTTTTTTGTCATCAAGATAATTTATTAGAATTTTCGGTAACCGAAGTGTCATTGCCTAATAGTTATAATATCAAAAAGCGTAACTAAAATGTGAGAGTTGCCTGATTCATGTCATAAACAGCTTCCTACGACGTACCTTTATTGATCTTTGCTTTACCACATTAATAACCCATTTATGTTAGAACATAAAGTAGGTGAACTCAAAAAATACATTTTATATTATCTTCATTTAAGTTCCAATGACCTTTAACTGTAATATTTTGACGCCTGAATTAATGAATTATTATTATTAACATTGGTTATACTTCTTTAAATGTATATCTAATCAATGCTAATAACTTACATTGACGAATATAATATTAAATGGTTTTGTCCATCGATTATCTGTTTCGAATATAAATTAATAGTGTTTTTGTAATTAATGTTGAAAATAAAAGTTTTTCGTTTTTAACTTGACGTTTCTGAATGTTGGTAAATGGAAAAGAATTACGTTTTTATTTAATTTAAACGTAATGGAGATAGTGTAATGGTTACTTCATAAACATTGCGAGTTTAAAAATCTTAGTCTTCTAACTCAATAATGTTTTATGAATATACCTACTTAAATGTATTTATATATTTATGTAAATCCAAACTCTAGCGCTCAGTTCTGTGTTAGATTTCGTTGCAAATTGTAATGCTGGTAAATTATTATTTTTTATACATCTTAATTCTTACTATGTATTCATTTGCAAGTTTAACAAGTTATATTATTACATCTAAAGACAAGTATTTAGTTTATTTTTAAATTAAATGTAGGTACTAGGTATTTTTAAATTTTATCTTAAAAATAATCTCTAGTTTATCGTAGTGTTTTCGTACTACAAATTCTATATTTTATTTATTTATAAATAATTTGTGTAAAAGTACTTGCTTAAAAATAATTATGTTGTAAAATAAATTAGTCATTATCTTTTTCTACAGTTTTATGATAACAAAATAAATATATTCTTATGATTTAATTATCTTGGATATTTTCATTGAAATTGAATTTCTTCATTGATACATTTCAATATTATTTTTCTTTGTAATTTTTATCCATTCATACTTCGCCTTTTTGAGTAGAGGGGTACCGTTTTAGAAATTTAGTGTTACTACATGTGCTCTTATACCTTTAAACGCTTATATTTTTTAAACGTTTGGTCCAACAATTAAGATTTAAATATCAAAATTTCCAAAAAAGTATTATTTTTCATTTTATTCAAATAAGTTTGAAAGAAACATTTATTTTAAAGCTAATGGTTTTTTTACATTTTTACTTGTAATTTGAGAATTATTTGGTTTTTATTTATGATATTGATTACAGGTATAAAGTTAAGAAATAATTTTGCTGTAAAATATAATATTATATTATATATTTAGATATTGCTGTAAAAAATTTACGTAGGTAAACATAACTACTCATACCTGTATAAAAGGGCTAATGCATCAATATAACTTTTCGTTATTTAGAAGTTTTATAGTTATAAAATCGATTCGATGAAGGTATCAAAGTTCCTGTTGATAAGATATACGACCATATAAACTAATGACTCGGTTGAAACCTCAATATTCAATAAAATTATGTTAAATAATATGCACAAAACAGCACCATTTTCATTCAAGAAATATAATCATGTGGGTAAAAATTTCATTTTAATAAGTCGGTTGTGTAATGGTAGTGGAAGCTCATTCTTTTGTTGCTTCCCTCCTTATAAAATATATTGGCAGTGGTATAGTTCATATTATATTGTATAGCACCTCATATCGGCAATTTGTAAGTTTGGCTTACTTAGCGTATAATTATGTTTGATGTTCAATATCATATAGATATAATATTGAACCAATTTTTATTAATCGATTACGTGGTAACAGGCTTAAAAAAAGCTTCTCTTGCAATCTAAAATTCACGTGGCTTAACGATTCTTTTGTTATCCATGAAAATGGGTTAAAATCTGAATAAGATACATAAGTTCCAAATATCTTACTATACGAGTATCTACAATTTATTTTATAAATTACCTTTTCAATTACTTAAAACTAAATGATTGTAAAAGCGCATATTGCTGAAAATAATGTTATGGCCGTACAATACAGGTTATGCCATCAACATACAATTGAATCGGTTTCTGCAAAAGTGGGGCGAGTCCAAAAAACCAAATTTTTTAGGAAGTAAGAATTAATGTTTTATTGATATTAAAATGGGAAAAAATGAAAACTTCAGATAACTGCCGTTACTAGGCTAAAATGTAGGACTAACGCCCTTCTTTCAGAAATCAATGTAAATACCCTCCAAGAGGCCAAAACCGCCAACAAATCATTTTCAGCAAATTTGGACCTCCGCCACTTTTGCAGAAATCCATTCAATTATATAAGCACGCTAAAATTTTTGACACTTTATAGTATTTTTTAATTCAGAATAAATACAAATCTAAGCTAAACTATTTTAAAATATAGACTATTTACACATTATATTATGTATGTTTAAGGTTTGTATTCAAACAATATTACTGTACAACAACAAACAATTTCTTAGTATTGTATATAATTGAATATTATATACGTACCTACTTTAAAAATTGCTATGTTCGAATAAACATATTCAAACATTTTTTCATACGACTTTGTTATTATTTCATATAATAATATTTAAACATAAAGATAGCGTAATAACTTACAATTTATAAATAATTTGTATACTCGAGTAAATATTCTTATTAATGTATATTTGTGTATTTGTATGTTTGGACATTAAATAATTAGAATAGTTTGCTACTTAATTTAAACCATTATTCATTTTAATAATTGTTTACATCTGATATGTATGTATATATGTAATATGTATGTACAGTAAGGTCTCGTTAGTCCGAACATAGGCTAATCCGAACTATGTGGTAATCCGAACGGGCTTGAGAATTATTATCGCATCGCTGTATTAATACATATGTACGTATGTTGATTAGACTTTTGCGGGACAAGACATGTTATATATATAATATAATCAACGTATAAGAACTACAGTTCAAAAAAAAAAAAATATATACAGGGTGTCCCACCGGGATTTACACAGAGCGATATCTCCCGTGTTAATTGAGATAATCAACTTTTTTTTTTTTTATAAGACTCACAGAGCTAAAAACATTTATTTCACATTAGTTTGGTAAATACAAATGTTTTATTAAAAAAATTAAAAAATTAACTTTTTATTTCATAACTTTTGTAAAATTCGAAGATAGCCATTTTGTAGGGCTTGTTTTTCTGAAACTTTTGACGGTTCAACTTTCAATTTTCATCAACTTTATGATTTTTAATAATTTTTTTAGTTTATAAGAAAATAGTACTATTTACCCACGTTAAAATTTTAAATCACCTTATCAGCTCGTTCCAATACCTAACTATTATTTTATTGTTACCATAGATAATAAAAGATAGTAATTATTTTATAAACCATAATTATTATCATCTAAACAATTAGACGTACTTCTTACCTACCCGGTGTTTATTAATCCATGAATTACATTCCGATAACATAAATGATCAATAATCAATTGTAAAATATACAATAGTTATAATTCAATTATTGATAACATTAATTATTATTGCGATTTCCGTACATTTAATGATTTTAATGCGATTTCTTCCAATAAAATGGACATTTCATTTGACAAAAAATTCAAATATTGATCACCAGTTGAATAAGAATACTGTATTATCATGTAAATAATATTTAAATGTCTTACTGTTGTATTTGTAAATTATTGTACTTTTTAAAAATCATCGTTTAAAAGCCGAATAGCCAGTGGCGTGTCCAGCATTATTTTTATGGATGGGCCACTATATTAAGTTCAAATATTGATTTTACCTCCTATTCATCCTATTTTTTAAACTAATTATATTTTATATTTTAATTTTGAATGACTAATTTTTATATTTTTATAAAAAAGGATAGCTTACCTTTTAATAGATCATAATAAATATGATATCGTCGTTGCCCCTTCATGCCACCTCAATACTACACAAGGGCGTCCCTGACCCTATTTTCAGGGAGGGGCGACTTTTAGATTTGTAATGTTGAGGAATCAAAAACAAACAAAAATAATTTAACTATAATAGTTAGGATTAAAAATAAATAAAAATTCTTTTAAATGAAGCACTAACGAATTAAAATTATTATTCTATAAAACAAATTCTTTGAATCGTTTGTGTTCTGCAAATCTATCTATTATTTTGCACACATCTAGTGTACTACGTGAACTGTGAAGACGTATACGTGTACTACAATAATATCATTACTATTTATTATTTAATACGACTAAAAATAACATTACTTTTGCAGCATATAATATTAGAATCATACCGCTATAAATTTTGATTGAAATACCTAATCGAAAAATTATTTCCTTTTTCGTAACAATTCATAAATCATATTTTCATTGAGCACCGGTCTTACACGGGTCCAGTGCTGTAAGATGTGGGTGGGCACATGCCTACCGGGCCCACCCCTAAACACGCCATTGCGAATAGCGTTAATTTATAAAAAAAATATTCATCATATTATGTAGATTGTTGTTAACTTATAATTAACTTTGTTATGGATTACATTTTTAAAGTTAAATTAAGATTCGTTTCACTATTCCATATTATTAATAATATTTTATACATAGGTATTTATTTGTACACAAACTGACAAACATAATTAAATTTACCTATTAAATTGCCATCATAAAAATATGGACCAATTATTTTCCCATTTAGAATCCCACACCACACGTTTGTGCTCCACTTAATTTGGTGTTTCGTCTCACGCAACCATAGGGGTTTTGGTCAGTCCAATAATGCATATTTCGACAATTCATTATCCTGTTGTTGCAGAATTTTCTTTCGTCAAACCAAAATATTTTTGAATTAAAACTACTGTCTGATCTATAAATTTCTGAAATTTTCAGAATAAATATCATTCTTCTCTGAAAGTCAGTTGGTGTTAAACCTTGAACTAATGTCGCTTTATATGGATGTAGCTTATATTGTTTTAATTCTATATGAACAGATGATTTAGAATAGCCAGTTTCCCTTGCCAAACCCCTCGTACGTACTTACATGCGGATCAATATATGGTTTATCAATGCGGTTGCCATTATTTCAATTTCTTGTTGCTCAGTTATGTGCAGAACCTGACACCTTACCTTCGTTTTACGACACCTAGGTTAACAGCCTAAATTAATTTTATAAAAAGTTACTAATATTGTATAATTTGTATTGTATTAGGTATTTATGACAACTGATCTACGACAATGGCTTTCTAAATTAAGAAATGTTTTAAAAGCTGGTGCTTTTCTCTCTGGATACCTTTGTCTGTATAAAGCAGCAGCTTCCCTACAATTTTTCCTGACTTCACAATAAATTAATAACATGTCAATATATTCATAACTATTGTAAATAGCAGGCACTTTAAAAATAAATTAATTGCAATTAATTATTGTACCAACTTATAATTTAAGAAAAATAAAATATTATTAAATTAACAATTAAGTAAAACAAAGATTGTATTTTTCACTGTGAAGTTTAAAAAATATATGCAATATACTTATTGTTAATATAATTAATGTAATTCAACTATAAAATCACAATAAAACATTTTGTACACAATTACATAATATGTTATTTATCTTTGGTATCATACAATCTTACTTTAAGCTCAAAAATAAAATGATAGGTATTGGTATTAAAAATCAATATGAGTGAATTATTTTATTATGCAATTGCATGTATGTATTGGACTTATTGGTAAAATTTATTAAGAAATACAAGTATATCATGATTCATGATAAAGATTTATTTATACAAATACATACATTGGAAATAAAAAAAATAATTCATAAATTATGAATTAAAAATATGTTTATTTATATAATTTACTTATTGGTATTTATCACCTTTATTTCTTAGTTACATCTAATTTAAAATTTAAATAATGGCGAGTATTAGTTAGCAAAAAATTATGAGCAATGAAAAACCATGAAACATAATAACAGTATTCATTCATACAGTAATATAATACTAACCAAAATTTCATATTTTTAAACAAATTAAGTGGTTGCAAAATGTGTACATTGTAAAAAAGAAACTAATCTTATTTATTTCATAATATTAGGGTTATAACATTAAAAATTATATTAGCTTTATTACACATATTTCAAAATGTAGTACAAAAAAGTGAATAAAGGTAGATAGAATAGTTTATGAGTAATGACTTTAAACAAAATAAATTTATAACAAATATATGTACAAAATAAATTAAATTCATATCTGTGGCACGCACATTTAAGATGGTATTGTATGGTGTTGTTACCCTTTGACTACTGCATTAATAAGATGAAGTTGGAATTATCCATTATATAAACTGCATACATACATATAATTGTTCATTGAAATGATATAACTCCTTTATTTTTTTAACAATTATAAGTCCCTAATAGATTGCCGGAATCATTAGTATTACGTGCTTCAGATAAACCTACAACAATCAGTTAGTAGTAGATCTAGGGGAGGGTTCCATGGGCTTTATTTTGGCCAAACTTTATCTTTTTATGTACACATTACTAAAATGTTCAGTTAGTTTTTTTATTTTTTATAAGTACTAATTTTTGAAAAGGCCCTCCCCTGATCTGCCACTAATGTCAATGATGTTTTGTGCAATAGTCAAAGGGTAAAAATAAAATTAATGTTAATATTAATCAACATTTTTTTTACAAAATTGACCACATTCACTTAACCAACTAAAAATATAAAAGCATTTACTGACGGGTTGCATAATGCAGAGTACTTTTGTAAAGCTAAATATATCTTAGTGACTAAGCAAACACAGTCAACAATTGTAAAAAAAAAACTTAATTAAGTTAACTCAAAATTAACATGAAGAAAGTGGTAATTAATAAAGATTAATAAAGAGGGCTCGGATTTTATAGCATTTACTTATTATTATAGAACATGGAAAAATTACAGAGTGAGCTACTACATCATTATAGTTTATAAAATAAAGAATTTAAATTAGTTAAAATATATACATTTATACACAACATAATATACTTTAAAGTTACATTATAATAGTAAATTATTATTTACTTATTTATTTTTGCTTAGTTTTCTATATGTTAAGGTTATATTAAGTATAGCACATAATATAATGCTATAAAATCCGGGCCCAGTTAATAAATAACGTAATAATACATTAATACATTGACACAATAAGGTCTAGAACTGTGTCAGAAAAGTTTAATACAAAATTCAGGCAATATAATTTGGTTAATATAATTGAGTTTTTTATTTTATGTACACTTAATTGGTTATACATTGCAAAATATTAATTAGGAAATCATCTAACTACTTAATATTAAATTACCAACTTTCATCTGTTCAAAAATAAACCATATTTTAACATGTTTTACATACCAATCACATTTAAAAAGTACATAGAATATTAGATATATTTTGGTAGGTAATATTTTTTAACAATTTTAATTTAAATTTCAGTATGAAGAATAAAAATAGATACTTGTTTGTACACATTATTCTAGCTCTTCTTATTTTTGATTTTTGATACATAGGTGGTACATCTATCTAAGATCTGTTGACCATACACCAAACACATACGACAGATATTTCTGAAATATTATTAATAGTTCACTAATTATTGTACTTGTGCCTTTAAATAAGTTATTGATAATTACTTGTTTTATTTACATTAATTCATGTACTTGAATGAAACTTCCATAATGACTTGTTATGTAGCTGTATTTTTGATATATTTTTGATACTTGATTGACAGTTATTTAGTAGATCCCTTTGATAATAGTCTACAGTTGGTTTTAAGCAATTTGTCAATTCTTATGTTTTGCATTTTTTTAATAAATGATGAAAAAGACATGCCAATTTGATTATTGATCAGACGTTAAACAGTAAAACGGTAAAATGATAAACATTTAACATAATATACCAATTTGGAAGAACAATTTTCTTTAAAATGCACATTAATTAAATGTCACTTTGCTCTCCGATTTCACACAAGAAAAACACGTGGAGTAAATAATACTAATACATAAAAAAATTGTGGTCTATTATTTAACGTTTAAGTGATATTATAAATACTAATGAACTCAAAAAGTAAAAATCACACAACAATAATTATTATAAATATTGTATTTTATTTCGAACATGTATTTTTTATTTTATTAGTTATTACTGCATTCGTTAAGGGGATTGCAGCAGACGTATTTTTCATGCGTTTTAGACCAATAAGCGGTAGTAAATTACACATACTTCGGAATGTCCGATTTTAATTTTTTATACATGTATGAACTCGTTGACAAAATATCTAGGTTATTTAGGAAGTCGATTTTCAATTTTCAATTTTAAAGGACCTTAAAATAGCGATTTTTTTTTTCAAAAATCCCATGAAATAATTGCATTACATTTGTATTTATTTTGGGCACATCTAATTTTAAATCAAAAAAGTGATTCCTAAAGAGCATAGTCTAGAAGTTTATAAATTCAACCATTTTTTCAAAATTACAATCGGACTTCAGGAAGTATGTTTAATTTACTACCGCTTTTAGTAGTTTTTATAGCATTGCAAACATGAATATATTTTATTTTTCGTAAAGTATTGACATGTGCCTGCGCGTGCGAGAGGTTGTTTCGGCGGCGGCTCGCGGCTGCCGACGCGCGACGGGCCGTGATAGATTCTCGGAAAGTCGGAAACAATTAGCCGATAAGGATTATTGGATAGGTATAGAACATTACTAATGGGCGACAATAATAATAGTCGGTAATAATAATAATATTTTTCCAAATTTAATACAACCCACGTCCCACATAATATATTTCAATACGAAGTATAATGATACTACATATTTATGAATTATTTGATTTCAACACAACACGCCGATAAGTAAGTTTTGTGTTTTTTTCAATTTTTTTTTTACAAAATGGGTAAAGATTGGTATTATGGGAGAAAAGCTAGACGTAAGTTAAGTGCACCTAAAATTAAAAAACCATAAGATCATTCGCTTCACTCAGAATCTAAAAACACGTAAATTATTTTAGATTATGAGCGAAGTGATGAATGTATTGGTTTTACAATGATGTGTGTTTTTTTAAAAATTTTTTTTTTGTGTCTGTCATCACCTTTTAGGACAGTAAAATGTATGAATTTTCTTCAACAGTAACTTTTCTGATAGGAAAGTGAATCTAGTTGGTACTTTGGGGGGTCAAAAGTAAAAATTTCCTAGTAGTTTTCAAAAGCAACGCGAAAAACAAAAGAAAAATTAAGGAAAAACGGGAATTTTTACGCAAAATCGATTTTGGTTTTTGGTATAACTCTAAAACAAATGACCGTAAATGCATGAAATTTTCACTGGTTGTTTATATTTGCATTTTCTATACACCATAACATTTTGAAAATAATTGGACTCTTTTTTAACTGTTTACGGGCATTGTCAGTTTTCAATTTTTTTCTATAAATATCAATAAAATTTTATTTGTTGGTTAAAAAAGCTTGGAATTTTAATAGAAGGCTCCTACGTTATTGTTTGAAAGGCAGATGAAAAAAATTAAAAACCCTTGGTCACAGTTTTTTTTTATACGCGTTTAAAGTTCAAATCTTGACAAAATACGGAAAAATCACGAAAATTAGCAAATTATTTTTAGTTGAGAATTCGTAAAAATTTTTCTTTTGAAATCTAAGGTTTGAAAATTTATACCCGTGAATATACTAATTGTGTTTGTCATTTCTTATTTGTCTCGCTGACTTTTACTCTAAATTGCACCTATCATATACATATAGTATTATTGTATCATTATATTATCTACCTAGGTATCTATACGATAATACGTTATGGATATCATAATTTAAATTCATATACAAGACAGTGTATTATCAATAATTACGATAATACAGTTTATAGTTTAATTTTTAAAAATATTATTATAGTAATATACTTAAATATTAATTAATAATTTATATTGAACTTCGTGTTTCAATACATAGTATTTGAAATTTTTGAAATTGGTAAAATAATGTGGTAAATATTTTGGTAAAAGAAATTTTTTTTGACTTTTTTCCTTGGTTACATGGTTTTAGAATTAATTGATTTAGTATATGAACGTGAGTTTCCTTTTCCTATCGGGGATGGTTTGTAATACTACTTTTTAGATTCTGAACGAAGTGAAGAATGTATTGATTTTACTATGATGTGTGTTTTTTTTTTTTTTTTTTTTTTGTTTTTTTTTTTTTGTTTTTTTTTGTTTTTTTTTTTGTTTTTGTGTCTGTGTACACCATAACTACTCGAAATAATGCTTCAATTTTGAACTACAGGGTATGTTTTCGGTGGCAAAACGAATATCGGAGGTACCTTAGAGAGGTCACAAGTGAAAATTCCCAAAAGTTTTCAAATGCCACGGGAAAAACAAACAAAAAATGAGGAAAAAACGGTACTTTTTGTGCAAAACCCGTTTTTGACGAAATCGATTTTTTTATTTAGCCGTTACTCAAAAACCAAAAATTGTAGATACTTGAAATTTTCACCAAATGTTTATATTGAAATCATCTATACGTGGTAAAATTTTTGAACACTTTTGACTTTTTTTGAGCTTTTTATAGACAATTTAAATTTTTGACTTTTCTTAGTTTTTTTTTCTGAAAAGTGGATAAAAAAAATTTGGCTGGACAAAAAATCTTGAAAATTTAATATAAAGTTCCTCATAAGAAGTACTTATCGGTATAAAAAAAAAATTCAAAGCGAAATGCACACCTTTTTTTTTATAAGCATAAAAAGTTAAAATTTTTATGAAATATTGAAAAATTGCGAAAATTTGAACTTATTTTTTTCTGAAATGTGTATAAAAAAAATTTGGTTGGCCATAAAACTTTGAAAATTTAGTACAAGGTTCCTCATTAGAAGTACTTATTGCTATTAAAAAAAATCAAAAATCGTGAGTCACAATTTTTTTTTATAAGCATCTAAAGTTCAAACGTTTACGAAATAATTACATGATTGCGTAAAATAATAATTTAGCCTTAAACGATTTTTGATATTTGTTCTTATTCAAAAAGTATAAGTCGAAAAAACTTGAAACTTTCACCAAATGTTTATATTGGAATCATCTATACGTAGTACAATTTTTGTAAACTTTAGACTTTTTTTGAGCTTTTAATAGACAATTGAAATTTTCAACTTTTCTTTGTTTTTTTTTCTGAAATGTGGATAAAAAAAATTTGACTGGACAAAAATTCTTGAAAATTTAATACAAGGTACCTAATATGTCGAACTTATCGGTATAAAAAAAAAATTCAAAGCGTAATGCACAATTTTGTTTTTATAAGCATAAAAAGTTCATATTTTTACGAAATGTGTAGAAAATCGCGAAAATTTGAAGTTATTTTGCAGTTGAAAATTCATAAAATTTTAAGTATTCAAAATTAAGAATTGTAAATTCGGTACAAAGTTTGAAATACGTTTTCCTTCAATTATCTGTAAAAAAATTTGCACTGGAATAAAATCAAAAATTTTTATGAGTGTTTGAAATTACAATTTTTTCACATAATCGCGTAAAATAACAATTTAGGCATCATTGATTTTTGATATTTGTTCTTTATTATTTTAAAAGTTGTAATTGTATAAAAAAGTTAAGTAATGTAATAGTTAATAACTATGAAATTACAAAGTGATTCACGTGTGTAGTAAAATGTAATTGTACATTTTTGTGAATTGCAGCGAAAGCCGAGTATTAGAGTGAGTAGGTAATATAATAGTAAAAGATAACGCGCGAAATTGAACATAATATATTATCATTTTTATAGCATTTTAATTATACGTAGTTCTGGGAATTCGTAATACTGTCGACCGATAGTCCGTGGCACGCGATAAGAGGGATTACACACACTAATGTTCATTTACTACTCACACATAGACATAGCCCAAATGTTCATGTTATGTGAATTGCCTAAATATTACTCCTTAAAACATGATACGCTGCAGCCCCCTTAAAGGAAATTTGTAAGGTTAACTGTACAATTACGCCGATATAATCATAATGTTAATTACGAAATTTGTGCCGATAATGATAAAATATATCAATTAATAATTAATGATAATATAATAATAGCTACAAATGATAACAAAAATCTAATCATGGGTAGTAAAATAATTATTATCTTTTATTGTTTATGGTAATAATAAAAGAATTGTTAGGTATCGGAACGAGCTGATGAGACGATTTAAAATTTTAACGTGGGTAAATAGTACTATTTTCTTATAAACTAAATAATTATTAAAAATCATAAAGTTGATGAAAATTGAAAGTTGAACCGTCAAAAGTTTCAGAAAAACAAGCCCTACAAAATGGCTATCTTCGAATTTTACAAAAGTTATGAAATAAAAAGTTAATTTTTTAATTTTTTTAATAAAACATTTGTATTTACCAAACTAATGTGAAATAAATGTTTTTAGCTCTGTGAGTCTTATATAAAAAAAAAAAGTTGATTATCTCTATTAACACGGGAGATATCGCTCTGTGTAAATCCCGGTGGGACACCCTGTATATATATATATAAATATTTTAAGCCCTAAGGTTCATGATATGTAATAAATATATTTACTGGCTGTACACACATACATAATTATAATAATTTTTTGCACTCGTTGTCTTTTTAAACAACGAATTTGAACGGATTAATACACATAAGTATGTTATGTAAGTAGAATTTAAAAAAATTATAAAATAAAAAAAAAAATTAATTCAAATTACAAGAAAATTGATTTTTTTTTTAAGTCATAGATTATCCGAACAAATCTATATCCGAACGACCCCTTTCCCCGACCTCGTTTGGATTATCGAGACCCTACTGTATAATAGACTCATTCTGATCTCGTTTGTATTGAATGTATAATATATTCACCAATGCATTTAATAAAAATGTAGTTATGTCAATTAGGAAATAACTAGAATAAAATAAATTACAACTTTTTATTTTAAATTCAAGAGTGTAGTATGATTGTATTACCATTGTATTACATTATTATTTTATACTCCCGTGTTTTAATGTCTAGTATATTTTTAATTAATTACTTTAAAAAATAACTTACGAATAAAGTGAATTAAGTTAATTTAGTGCGCAAATAAAAATATGTTAAAATTACCTCTGTATGTTAATTTTAGTGAAGGGTTATGAATAGGTTTATCACCTATTTGTTGATATTTATGTAATTTATAATGTTTGAACGTTTTTACTTGTATTCAGTCTAATAAGACAATTTGGCTCACTACTTTGTCAATTTAAAATATTGTTTGATTGAAAACCAAAATTTTCGTATCAATGGAAATTTTTACTATTTTAATTTTTTACTAATATTGTTTCAACAATACTGTTATATTATGAAACGCACATAACATCGTAGGCTCGCCTCATTTTTATTTAAATATCATAGACATAATTTTATGATTTCTAATGTTTTAAATGTATAAATAATTGGTGAGACCTATAGGCTATAATTACATTTTATTGTTCAATTTGAATGTTAAATGTAATCTATTCATATTGTTAGAACTAGACGTTTGGAAAAAATTAAATCGAATAAATTATTGTCCATAAAATAATAAAGTAGGTACCTAGTTAGGATTCTTTTTTATTTTATTTTTTTATTTTTAATTTTTATCATAAATTCTCTAAAACATGATAGTGTTCGTTACAAAAATAACTTGAAACTAATTTATGATTAATTACTTTGTATCAAACAATTTCACGGTTATTAACATTTTAAGTTCATATTTATTATATTACACCTATTTACCATAAATTACATTTTTACAATAAACTTCGTAATATTTTTGAATTATAAGTAATAAATATCCTTAAAAATTTATATAAATTGGTTATTTCTAATACTACATGTTGGTTCTATAATTACTACGTACTTATTAAAATAAAATTCTAATTGTGGTAATCTTTCTTCGTTCTATTTAGAACAGAGTACAAATACCATCTAATTAAGTTTATTATGACTTTATGATCATAAATGTACCTGTAAAAAAGTGTTTTGAAAAAGTTATCAATGCTCATTAAAAATTGAAATATATTTTATTTATGTATTCAAATGTATGATATTAGGGGTAAAACGCGAATCGTATTTGTGTATCATTAAGAAAACCACCTACCCATTAAAAATACAAGAACTATGGATTTTATTTATACATAGAGTATATTTTATTACATTTTTTTCCCCGACAATCCCTGCGGTCAGTGCTGTTTACTTCAAGTTGTATTATTATTATCGTTTTGTTAATTATGCCACAGTTGCAGCAACGTTTGTTTATTACGGTCGTCCGTCAATAGGTGCGCGTTATTATTTTTTTCCCCGTTATGTGTTAGCCCGCTCTTGTCTTCTAAATAAATCGTTGAAAAGTACGCATTCAACCCTTTGTAAAATAATAACAAAAACAATATAACTTTGTACATAATAAAACATCCGGTCACGGTGGTAGGAAGGATTTTATACGGCGAGACCCCTCCCTGGACGATACCACTTGCCGTCTAAAAAAGGCCTGTTGTAGTTGTGTAGTTATCTCGTCCGGTCGCTGCCGCCACGCCGCTCCCTTCCAACTCGACGACGACACGGTCTCGGAATCGACGCCGCCGCGATAGTGGTCGTATAATAATCGTCCACGATATCGGTCCAGTCAACCGCGTGGCTTTCGTGCGCATTGTTCGACGTTACCGTCGCGCCGTCGTCGTCGTCGTTGCCGTCGTCGCTTATCGTGTGTGTATATAATAATAATTATTTTAAAAAAATAATAAAATATTTTTTTAAAGTGATACTAAACATAATATAATAATAATTTAATTACGTTCGAAAATAAAAATTTCTACTTGTAATACTGCGCTGCTCTGTCATATTAGACTGTCGTCGCGCTTTAAGGAATAACATAAGAATTACCGACCATTTATCTCTTAAAACCAGGTAAAATACTTTATATTTTATCGTTGTTAGATTCTGTTCAAGTTTATTTTCTTTACTGACACATTCATAATGTCTATGTATGACAGTAATAATTACACGGTGCGGATATTGTGCTTTTGATCAATTTTTGTTATTGTTAATAATTGTGACTTTTCTAAGTGACCCAGTCGCTGGTATATATGTTTGAGTGTGTAATGGATTAGAAAAAATTCAGATTTGAAATTTTCGCCATAATCATGTTTTTTCCCCCGTGATGACGTCCGTGTACACGCCTCTAGCTAACAAACCGGCAACGTTCGGTTGAATTATGTATGCCCGATGGTGGTGTACCGTGTACGTGGGTCGCATTTACAATTACGTTCGATTTTGAAGGCGGCTGGTCGACCACGTATAAAAAAAATACGCGCGCGCGAAATGCACTGTCGTTTTACCTAGGTACGAAGTGTGTTTTGACGCATCATCGTGACGTCACCTGCAGTCACGTGAAAATAGGATAGCACATGCAGTCAAGGTTTTGAATCTAAGTCTTATTCTCGGGTTTCGATTTTTATTGACTTTCCAAAGTTTGATAAATGTAGGTGTTAACATTTTTGAATATTTAGTTGGTACATTTGGTTAATATTGGTATGAATACCTGTAAGTATGTGTTATTACATTTTTTTTTCAATTGACTTCCGTTAAAAAAAATAATAATATGGTATTTTTTTAACACTCCATCGATTGGTTTATTTCACTACATTTCAATTTTAGTGTGAAAATATGGGTTTTTGAAATTCGAGCCAATTTTTTTTTTTTTTTTTTTGCTCAGATGCTTGCGTGCACTAACACTTTTTTCCGTGTCGTGAGCTCACAAAAGTAATTTTTCAATCTCATAACTTGTTTAACTAATGGGACGAAAAATTGTTTATGAATAAAATGTGCGGCAAAAGCATAACCTGTACATTATGTAAAACTTAAGTGTTCTCTTTGTATTGAAACTCTTTTACAGTTGTATCGAGGTGAAATTGAATCGAATATAAATTAGAACCCTATTGCAAGATGCATAAATAAACACACACCCTATGGCTTCTTTACGTAACCCGAAGACTTTTATTTCCCTACAATTGCCGTTGGCCGTGCGTCAATCGGAACAAACTGATGATTACAAGTAGTCGGCCGTGATAACATTTTTAGTATGCAATTAATTATTTTTCATGGATAAAAACAAATATTCTGCAAGAGTGAGGTCAACTACGTTTATAACAATACAAGACTAACCTGAATTCTTCATGTTTATTCGTAGTATTTAAATTTGTTTTTAGTCTTAATTAAGTTCATACTAATACTTCCTGTTTATATTCTACCCTATGTTTTTCCTGGTTCAAAATTCTCCTTGTTTTCACATTGGAATGAATACCAGTTTTGTTACGTGTGCTCAGCCTATTTGTAAAAACCGGCTATTACTGCTTTGTTTTGTATTTTTTCTCCCTCTTAATTTCATTAAGCTTCAATTCATATAACTATATTTTTTTATAATTGCAGTTGAAACAGATTTGGACTGGTCATCATAAAGATCAAAAGAACAGAATAAATTTAATAGTGAAAAAAAATTAAATAATAAAACATGGCACAGCTAGTCTTAAATATAATCGACGGTTACCACGATATAATGGACAACAAAAGTGGTGAGTACTTGTTTAATATGTATTATTTAATAGTATCAACTTTCAATTGTGTTATTACGTCAAAAACTTTGTTCCTAAAGAAATTATACTCTGGCAGAACCCGGTGAATATATAGGAAATACAATGACTGTGTAATCAGTGGGGAAAAAATTGCTTGGAGAAAGGTATATGTAGGTAAATGTAGGTCATTAAGTAACATTTTCCTAATGATTTTTACTGTATATCTTAATAAACATTTATTTGCTATAAATGCATTTAAAATTTAAATTATTATTATTTTATGTTTGGTTTGTATATTTGGTTTCCAATTATATGAAAATCATTTGCTTAACAGGCGAAAGTGATCGAATACATTTTAGTATCAAATTGTTGGGTGTTTGGGTACACATAATGTCTGCTATGAACACTGATTTTTTTAAAATTTTCAATCGATTTTTTCAATCGTGAACAAAATACTGTTATTATGAGAAATATTAATAATTTTGTACGTTTTTTTTTTTTTTTTGCTCTTGAGTAAAAGTTTTATTTGTAAATAATTTTATTCTTATTTTTTCTAAATCTTTGTTGGTTCTGTACACTACTATTCCGTAGAAAGTGCGTAGTATCTACCAGTTTTACTATACCATTCATGCCAGCTACAGCTGTTATCGGCATTCTGGTTTCTATTCCACACACCATAAATGTCTTAAACCTCGAAAACTTCCCAATATATTTTAAATTTTCATAAAAACCTTTTATCAAATCTGTTATTTTTATTTTGTGCATTACTAACGCTCTATATCATCTGATGCACAGTAATGATTTTGAATTGTATTTATCTGAATAGGTTTCCTTCTTTTTGCTACCTTTAACATAACGTATCGTAAAATATTTCTTTCATTAAATTTATTTTTTTCTTTGAGATTTTAAAGAAATTCGCTTTTGATTTTGATATGCGTATCATAGTTAATTTGAATGCGATATAAATCTAAAAATGCTTGCAGTATTTTAATGTGTTATTTAAATTTGATGTATGCTATAATTTTGAGATATCGTTATAAAAAATTCTAAAGTTTAACATAAAAAGATTAATTAGTCATTAGATTAACCAGTCATTTTTATCTAAAATGGTTTAAAAAAAAAAAAAAAAAAAATGTATTAATAATTATAATCGTATCATATATAAAAATGCATTATTGAATGAGGTAGTTAAAATTAACTTAAAATCGACTATAAGGAAAAAGATTTATCAATGGCTATGTATTCCATTTTGATAACCTTGTAGTGTTCGTTTCTAGTAAAAAGAAAAAGATGAAATATTTATTTGTCATACTAATGTGTGGTTTTATAAATTATTTTATGTTTTTTCGTTATTTTTGTAATAACATATTCTAAAAAAGTTTTAATGAATATATATATATTTATATCTATTCTTCTATTACTGGTTTAGATTTTATAAGTTTCATTATTTAGAATTTGAGGTAATTTGAATACATTTTAATGTCAAACCTAATTGTATGATATTTTACATATTTATCTTATCGTACAATTTGAAATTGTGTAATCTTATATAATTTTATAATAATCAAATTGTTTTCAAATAATTGATTTTAAAATTAATTTTTTGTAAATTGATTTGATATTTTTATACAAAGTTATGAATAAGAGTGTTTATTATATACGTAAAAATTTTAGCTTAATAGAAATTCATATTTATCTAGTTATATCCTCTAATATTAATAATATTAATATTTTTGAAAATTCAAGTTTGGCTATCAGTCATTTATACGTTTTTCATGTAATGAATCATTAATCACTTCTAGTTTTTAATCATTTTTACTAAATACCACTTTCCATTAATTTGTATGTTTTATGTAAAAATACTATTTCTAGTGTATTTTAATAAAACATAATTCAACCTAACTAACACTATGGTAGTAAAAAACTTAATATTGCATTTAAATTATTATAATTAGTCAAATATTATAAGTTTTCTGGACGATAATACATAATATATTTTTATATATTTAATATCTTTCAGATAATTAAGTAATATTTATTAAAAATATTGTCTGTTTGCCTTATGCTATCTTAAATTTAATTTTTTTTTTTATTTCATCTTGAATTAAAATCAAAAATAGTAACTTTATTTATTATGTATGAATCTTAAATTAATTTTGTTGGATACCACTAAAATGTGCATTAAACGAAAGTGATAAGTTATCCAAATTTTTGTATTATGTTTCAAGAAAAATTAAGTGTTCAAATGTATGACGTTAAGTGTTCAAATATTATGTCGTTAGTACGTTTTACAAAAATTATACCTTTATCCTACTATATTTTATGCTCTATACGTATATCGTATTTACTATGTTTTTAATAGCGTATTAGAATTACGGTCGTGTATACTTGATTGAAATATTCAAAGTAAATATTCCATGCATTTATTTTACGTAGGTCATCGTTGTAATAATTAGGAAATTAGCAAATTAATTTTTAAAAGTAATGCATATTTTGTTTTGTTTTAAAACAGAATACCTTGTAAGGTAATTTAAAATGTGTTTTTTGATTGAATAACCAGACAAAAAGTTCGATCATATTATTATAAACCAGTTAATATTATTCATAATCAGTATATACAATCAATCTAATAATCATAAACCTAATAGCCTAGTTTTTGTTTATGCCATGATGCCTATTGTATATGTATTTGAATATATTATTCGTCTTCTTTCCTGTAATAAACATTATACATGAAAGTTCACCTTTTGCTACAGTCTTCCTTAAGTTAAGACAATGAACTCTTGAACAAATAAATTTAATATATACACTTTGAAATAATTTACTACATTAAAGAAAATGTTTATTTATGTGTTTGATTTATGTATGCCAAATGAAGATGAATTTATCATTCTTTATTCTCCTGATAAAATTATTTCAATTTTAGTACATTTGTTTCATTTATAAATAATTAATTAATCTAGCATTGGTATGATTGAAATATAGTTACTAATTTGATTTATTTTTCTTTTAATACGTAATTAGTTCATTAAATTGTCTATCAATTTTAAATCTTGAATAGAAATGTACCTATGCATAGCAAAAATTTGAGTACAATTAATGAGTTAAACTTGTTTATTTTAAACAGAAGGTAGGTATTACAAGTAATAGAAAACTAAATAGCCAATATTAAATGTTTATTTTATATTTATTATCAATCTATTAAACTCGCATCCATAAAATTAGTTAGGTGTTGAATATTAATGAGGCCATAATCACAATTTATCACAAAATTGTGAATAATTATTTTTATATTGAACTAAAATTAAATTGTTAGTATAATTCATATACTTCTTGTAGATTTCAGAGTATTGTACAAAATTCTTATAGTAAAACTTCATCAATAACAACTGTTTATCGAGCTGTTTATGTTATTTACGAAACAATAAGTCCCCTCAATATTTTCATTAAATACATTAGGTTATTGGTTTTTTAATTCGCTTACTTTGTGATTATGTCTTTTGTGTATGTCCTATTAATACTTATTATTTATCTAAAGAGCATTTGTTAATTAAAATTGATTATTTATAATTGAAAAATAGTTATTAATAGTATCCAGTTAATATTTTTATGCAATTAATGAAGTATAAAAGTTTATGGGAACCGGATATAGTTAAAATGTTTAAATTAAATATAACAAATATTTAAGTTTAATCTTGAAATTATTTAAATAACTGCCGTTTTATGCCTTATATTAAGACATCTGAAGAATTTTGACCAACATTTATTCACTAAAGATAGTCTTCTTCATTAGATAATGTGCTTATGTACTACCTTAAACAAAATCTGCATTTTTTTTTTCTTAATGAGATCGTTCGAGTTAGAATAACATAATAGATCATACGAATTACCAAGGAAATTACTAAGTATCGCTTGATACTGATATTTTAAAAATTGTTTTGAAGTAAATTAAGCAAAAGTTATTTAGTTATGTAGTTTAATATTTAATAAAATTGTCTTAAACTTAATAAAATAATGACACTAAAAATATTTGATCTAACGATTGAAAATTTATTTTCTTATTTACTACGTATGAATAGAATAGATGGGTTTCATGATGTAATAACATCTTAATACATTTACTTAAACTTATACGTTGATGCAAATAATGTACTAATATTTTTCATTATTATAACTTTATGATTTCTAATTTTAGATGCCAGAGTTAATGGCTGGCCAATGTTGTCCAGTCCGTTCCCAACGCTATTTATATGTCTATTTTATGGTTATTTTGCAAAGACACTTGGACCTAGACTGATGGAGAATCGAAAACCTTTTCAATTGCGAAAAGTTCTTATAGTTTATAATGCAATACAAACGATGTTTAGCGCTTGGATATTCTATGAAGTAAGTATAGATTGTCAGTCACGTACATTTTTTGTCGATCGCCGAATATTATTAGCCAAATTATGTGATAGGAATTTTGTGATTCTTAAATAATTGTAATGCAAACGTGTGTTTGCGTCATTTATGTTTCCGCGTTTAGTTTCCTCATTTTGAATCTTGCCCGCGTGTTGCATATGAAAACAAACAACATTCATTCTTTTGACAGATAACTTTCGTCTGTTTTATGTCAACATTTAGGGTTTATTCAAATATTTTTTTGAGTATTATTAAAACACGAAAGGTTGAACTTACAAAACACACGAGTTGGTCGTCTATGAAAATGAAATAGTAAAACACTGTTGTAAATTAACGCACGTCTTTCAATAGTAATCATAATAAATATTATAGTAAAGTGCATGACCGTGACCTTTATTTTTTCCTTAAATCTGAACATATTAAATTCTTGGAGTAGTTTAAGTTACCGTTGATATTTGAAAAATATTCAGCAGTATATTTTGTTTTTTGGTATTGTTGAATTTTAAAAAGATATTAGATACTAGTCGAATCAAGTATTTAAAAATGTATTCAAATTTAACAAATTCCAATGATTTACTTCCATTAGTTTTCGATTTGATTAATTTTGAATAATAATTTCATTTATCATATATTTTCTATTTTTATATTGGGGAATCTTTTTTCATAGACAATAGGCATGCATTATATAGGTATAACTTAGTTTGCATTTGTATACATTAGCGATGACGCCATGTGTGTTTATTATAAAAAAAAGAAGTCCGAATTGATTGATTGTATTAATTTATTGTATAATTTTATAAAAATATAAAGTAATTTGTGATTTCAAGAAAAGTATAGTTTTTTTTCAAAACTAATGTGCTTAGTTTCTTATATGACACTAGTTAAATTATAAAAGGAGGTCATACGAACGAGAATGTTAGTACTTATATTATATGGGTGCTAAACGATTATACTAAATGAGTAATGACTATTATAAACTCAGTGTGTCCATGTTTGTGAAAATTTTTATGCAATTTTGTTTATCTTTGCCTATACCTATAAATAGATTAGATAAAAACGACTAGTAAAATTTATGTTTGGTATCTATACTATCTGTTATTGGAATTTGCCATCCTAATTAATATAACTGTCTTTGATACGATTTTATTTTTTGTTTATAGTCAACTATTTCGAATGCGTAAGAAAATAGTTACATTTATAAGTGAATCGCTGTGTTGTATAAAAATGAACATTAATTTTGTTTTATTCATAGATTTGAAGTTAATGATTACATTTTTTATTCGAGTGTGACCAATTATGACTCATAATAATTTGAGAAGTTAAAACAATATCATATACTTAGCTCAATATGTTTCTATTATTTGGAAACTTAAATACAAGTTTATTTAAGTCTCAAGTTTTAAAAAGTTATAAAATTATTACAAAGTGTGTTAATGTTATTTTAACCTTGATAAACTTTAATTTCCTTGATTTGCAAGTTAATTTTGAGTAAGATCGGGAAATATACTATTATAACTTGTTTTCTTCTCTTTTACTGTTTTTAGTGTTAACCTTAATGATGATATTACATTATATATACATTATACATATAGTACCTTCTTACCTAACAATTGTAATACCAGTATTGGAGTTAACAAATATTTTAAAACAAGAATCTTCTTTATTTTTATTTATTATTTTGGACCTAAATGTATGCCGCAAGGTAAAAAATATATTTATTGACTACACATTATATATTTAAGGCTTCTTAATTATAGGTAGGTATTTATAGTTTATATTTTTCATTTCATGTTTCAGTTTTAGAAACAGTAAATACTGAAAATGTGTAAATGCTTAATTCAAATCGTATGTTTATCAGGTATACACTTATTTTTCTGCATTTTTGTTAGTTTTTATTGAAGTAGGTATTAAACTCGTACGAAAATTTCTGGTTTTATTTCATACTTTTTACATATCTTAGAAATTAATTAGTCTCTCTATCATAAAACAAAAAAATATGTTTATCTTCTTATTTGTGACTTATTTGTTGTGATTCCTGAACCTTTTATTGAAAATGTCGTACACATATGTGCATTAGTATATACAATAATGTGTGTGTGTGTGTGTGTGTGTGTGTGTGTGTGTGTGTGTTTGTGAGGGGTCGATGTGTATATTATTTTGCTATATTTTTAAGCATAGTTTGGCAAACGTATTTAACTAATTAGGCTGAAATTCAATTGGCCGATTCCCCGGTATTGTTTTAGACGTCCGGCATACATTTGTAATCAATCGGTAAACGTTTGTGACCCAAATACTATATAGTGTATAGTAGTTTTTTGTAATATTAATCAAAAATTATAATAACTACAAATTATGTAGTTATATCATGATATAATGTTATTATTGAATTATAATTAAAACAGAATTTTGATTATATAGGTTTAATATAATATCACAAAATATTGACACTCAAATTAATACGTAAAATAGTATTAAAAATGATAATATACTATTTTAGGATCGATACAATATATAAATGATATTTTACCGTTGCAATGTTTGTTTGTAAGGCACCTATTGCTCATCACATCACGATTTTTCTTGTTCTATTAGTCAACCTTGAAAAGAATCCCATTTTATATGTTTCTCTGTATATTTCGGTTTTGTAATTTTTTTTTAAAATCATAACTGTTTTTGAAGGTCAATATGACGCAACTAGAACTGTTAACTAAAAATGTGTACATGTTGTAACTAGTGGCTTAAAGTATGATCCTAATTTGAAAATAATGATTGTTTTGCAGTACATGATGAGTGGTTGGGGAGGATCCTACAGTCTAAAATGTCAGCCAGTCGACTATTCTAATAGTCCAATGGCCTTAAGAGTAAGTAAATCAATTATAATTTATTTGAATTTTCACTAATGATAGTCATTATGAATATATATATATAATATTCTGTGACTTTTTATTATTTCTAGATGGCTCGCACATGCTGGTGGTACTACATTTCCAAATTTACCGAATTTTTCGATACGGTAAGTTATCCAACTATCGAATGTTTTTTTTAATTCTTTGATGTGTCCTACATAAGTTAGTGGGTAAAAGTTGGTAGACGAGTGATTTGTTATAAAAATACTGTTGTTTTCACAAAATATAGTACAGTGGCGGTGGTCAATACGCAAACCCGAAACTAGTTGGGTCAGTGTACGCAAAAATCACCGAAGTAGAAATAATTCACAGACGTCGTGTATAGGTATATATAATAGTGTATAGGTAGTAGTCGTCGGTGTGGGAAAAAAAATCGATCGACCAATGTCACACGAGCTTTCGTGTTATTCTCGTACAACTCAATGTGATTGCCTCCTATGTATTTGAAGGGGTGACCGACGTGTAGGTAATGGGGTAGAAGGAGGCAGGGTACGTTTTTGGCCTCTTTCTGTTTAGAGGTCAGCGGCGTTAATCACAATAATTATTTTACAATATAGAATACGAAAGCTATCATTTTCATTCTGTTTTAGTTGTTTTTCATATTGAGAAAAAAGAACCAACAAGTGTCGACGTTGCATGTCATCCACCACGGATGCATGCCAATGAGCGTCTGGATGGGAATGAAATTCGCCCCTGGTACGTATTCCTCCTCTCTCATAGACTTGCATATTTCCCGTGTGTCGACGTACCTGCGGTTTTTGATTAATGATGTATGCGGGATATCCATGATAATAAATTATTAATGTTTTTATTCGTAGGCGGTCACAGCACTTTCTTCGCGTTGCTCAACACATTCGTGCACATCGTAATGTATTTCTATTATATGGTGTCGGCGATGGGACCTAAATACCAAAAATACATTTGGTGGAAAAAGTACCTCACCTCATTCCAAATGGTACGAGTTAGAACAAATTATGGAATACCACAGTTGACTAATGTTATGTTTTTTTTCTTTTTTTACAGTTCCAATTCGTATGCATTTTTGTCCATCAGTTCCAACTGTTGTTTGTCGAATGCAACTACCCGAAAAGCTTTATGGTCTGGATAGGCTTGCACGGCGTTATGTTCTTGTTCCTGTTCTCAGACTTTTACAAATCCAAATACACTAGTGATGGTAAACGAAGACCGGCAAACGATGGAGCTTGCATGGTATGTTTGATATAAAAATAAATAATCAAATGCGCGACTCAATTGATTTCTATATGAACGGACATTAATCAAAGTTTACGGCTTGCGTCCATAACTTTTTTTAATTTCTACTGTTTTCATTCTTTATTGATCTAAATATGTCACTTTTGTGGCCCTGAAAATATTTTTATCAATCTTCAAGTCACTTATTTATTCTCAAGGACTTCCAGGCGTACACTTGAATTTCACTAAATGCCACGACAAGTATACGTACATTTAATTGACTCCATCGACTTCAAAGAAAACGAGAAAATTAACTGTATTACTTATTAACGCGGGTACAAACACTTTTATTATTTCATTCGACAATACATTTTTGCGCCTTTGGATTCTTGTTTCCTTCGTCAATTCGAAAATTCAAATGATTGCTTTTTAGCAAAATGTTCACCAATCCAGTAAAACATAAATCACTTTAACTGTCATTCTTTATCGGATTTTCGTACTGATGACATTTGGTGTTTATAAAATACCAAAATTATTAAGTGCAAAGTATAGTTTCCTTCAATATTTACCATCTAAGGAATAATAAAAAATAATTGATAAGGCGCGAAAAACATCAAACATAATACAGTTAAAAATTCATTTACCAGTATTTATTATTACAATATATGCATATTTAGAAACTTTGAAAACACTTAACATTTAGTGAGGATCACGTAATATGATAACCACAACGATTAAAGATATCACTAATCGATAACACTTAACTGTACAGTGTACACATTCAATTGATATTTAATTGTTGCATTTTACGTTATACAATGTATATATATATATATGTTATGTATACGATCCCCTCTACAAATTTAAGATTTTCTTTAATACCAAACATCATAGTAAATATTGCTGCAATTATGATTACAAAAGTTCAGATGTCAAATGTGAACAATTTCAATAAAATAAGTATTATCTTCTATCAATTTCTTTTATAGTAATCAAATTCTATTTTATGACGTCATAGATTTTTAATTGAAAAACTGGATGTTTAAAATGTATAGTAAATTTAATTGAAAATAAATCCAAATTACTTGCAATTTTCTAATAAACTTCAGAATAAATTTAAAATGTATTGTCATCGTCTAGAATGTTTTTAGTACCTAGCCATTACATTGTTTTCGCACTATGATCAGTTTTGTAGTGTAATTCTCCTTTGATATTCAAACACGTTTTAAATGTTAAAAAAAAAAAAATAGATAGAACAACATAATGTCAAAAATAAAAAAATCTTTCATTCTGGTCTCTGAAAAATTCTATGATTCATAGTGATTATAATGGCGCAAACGTATTATGTGTTGACTATATTTAAAAATGTTGTATTCTCGATATTTACTACGGAAGGATATGATATGTGCCTCGCCAAATATTGTGTAGTTTAATAAGATGGTGTTAAGTAAACATCGTGTTGATTATTAATTATTCATTTAGTCAACATATGTGGGTCGTATAAACTATTATTGACTTTTGTTTTTTAATGTAAATGACACTTGTTGTCGCCGTCGAATCTATAAATTTTGTGGCATAATAATTTTCAGTGTCGTATGTAATAGTTAACTTGTAGTAGTCACCTTAAATAATTTTGATTGCTAAAAATTGGAACATGAAAATCGACACGGCCGTTGGTCAAAATATTCACATGCGCACTGCATAATATTATATTATATAGAACCTTTTCTTCAATAATTACACCCAATGCTGCACTATGTATGAAGGTGCTCACATAATATACTATTTATTATCATATATTGTACTTTTACCATAATGTTTGCACGAAATCGAAGTAATAATAATGATTAGTATACACGCATAACGTTAACGCGGTATAATTATTGTTGTTTTACAGCCGGTGGAAGGAGCAAGTTACAGCAAGTGTTCCTCAAACGAACACGACAACGTCGTGTACTATTCAAACGGTATCGTCAACGGTTTCAAATCGACTGAAGATGCTAAAACCAAATAGTGATAGCGATACGAGTAAACGTTCCTAACCGAATGAAGAACAGCTGGCGATAATGACACAATCAGCAAAGCACACTCAAACAAAATATAATTATGCAATATATTATATTATATAATTTAAAAACAATTTCCATAAAATATATTAAACCCGACATTAAATATGTATACAGTAAAACTTAGGTACCCCCATTACGTTTATACATGCATTCGTTAACGGTATCTATTAAAAGAAACTTAACGTAAAAAAAAAACATATATATATATAAAATATATATATACGAGTAAAAATACATTTAGGAGCAATTTTAATTTAGCGTAATTTTTAATACAAATTTGTAACAATTGGTTTTTTTCTTAGTACTCAGTATTATTCGAAGTGTAATGGTGTGAAAACGTGTGTAATGCTTGAAATTTTATATTATTGGTAGGTGAATTTCGGGGGATGGGTAAATTGTGTAGTACGTTATAAGAAAAAAAAAGGAAAAAAATTTACTCATATGATGCGATATTATAAGAATTTACATGTACCGATCGTCTACGCCCTGCGGTATCGATTACGTTTTCATTCAGTGTATTTCCTCATAATATTACATACCCATCCCGATGGAATTTTCTCTTGTCTTCACTATATAATACGATTCAGTAAATTCGTTAATTTTCAATTTTAATATTAATTATATTTTAAAAATGATAAATAAAAGAAAGAACAGTACAAACGATATTACACTTAGGTAGAGTTATTTTGGACATTTTGTTACCTTTCGTAGGTTATGATAATTTTTAAATTAGATGTTTTCGTCTCGTGTTTCTATATATATGGCAACGAAACAATAAGTGTAGTACTGAATACACCCTTATAGTGTCAATGATATAGATTGTAAGAATGTGAGGCCATTGTACTTTTCTGATTCTGCGTGTTTTTATTTTAAAATTTAGTCATTACTTTCTTTTTTAATTTTGTTTTTTTTTTTTTTTTTTTTTTGTATGGCTATTAATATACAAAAAAATATTTTATGTTTGATTATCTTTTTAACTTTTTGATATATAAGTGTATTTATTTAAAATAAATAAAAAAAAAAAAATTGTAAATCAAAAAAAATTGTTATTTTGCAAAATATAGACTTTTGAAAAAAATATTTGTTTTTTTTTTTTTTATCACTTGATTTAATCATTTTTCATCTATCGCATTTGGTAACCGCGGCAGAACACAAGTATATACACACTATACTCTTGACTTGATATGCGTCACATATCAAATAAACAAATTAAAAAAAAAAAAAAAAAAAAACGTTATCGTGTATCACTGAGCTCTGTCGAGACGTGTGTTGGTTGTAAACAATAATAATTAAACCCGGGAAATTGATGAAAATAACAATAATAACGAACAAGAGTTGTTATAAGGTTGCTGCACGCGCGTCCTCGGACCGGGGTCAGTCTCCGGGCGATCGAACGTCTCGCGTCAATACGCGCGCGGACGAAATACAAATAATATATGAATATCATCCGCGTGTTAATCGTCTCGCGGATGAATTCCGAGACGTCGAAAAAGCCGACGATTACAAACTAAACAGCAGAACGCCGTGACCGTGAATTTCGTTCACGAAAATTTTTAATCGTCGCCGTCTTGTCGTCTCTTCCCGTTACCGGCGCGCACACGTAGGTACGCCGCACACACTTGTCGCTCTTTTCCTAAGACGTATCATCTTATTCACACGTGTACGGCTCGCGCTCGCGGTGTGGTCGTCGTCAGCGACACACTGTTCGCCGCCTACACGCGATGACATTACCCGCGGGTGCGATCACGATACGAGCGACTTTGGTATAAAAAAATATCGGCGTCTTTGCCGGCCGATCGTGATTAATTATGATACGATTCAGATCGATTGATAAATACGCCGCTGACACCGGCATTACCGGTCCGATCGAACCCAAAACTCGTTTGGTCACGTAATATATATGTACAACATTATTACCACACCATAACGTTTCCACGTTTTTTTTTCCTCGTTCATCCGTCACATGTACACAACACACACACACACACACACACACACACACACACACACACACACATACGAATATCACGGTAAAGGTCACACGAACGATGACGCTACCCCGCCGCGCGTTTACGAGTTCCCCCCCGTACACCTAAACGGCGAACGACCCACGCACGCGCGTTTCGCAATTACGGCGGCGCGCGCGCGATTATCGATAAATCTCCGGCGAGCGTCATGCGTTTGGGCGAATTTTTAAAAATTCCAATGTGTTTGGGCAATTTAGCATAATGCGTTTGGGCGAGTGATTTTGAAACATTGTAATGCGTTAGTTTGGGCGACCGTTTTTTTATTATTTATATTTTCAATACCCTGGGATTCTGTATTTTATCAATCCATTTTCCCTCTCATTTTCACAGACTCGGGACGAGTTCTTTAAAAAACGAGATTAGTGTCTTGAATTTCTTTACGTATTATCTTTTTTTTTTTGCATGTAAGCATTTTTGGTTTTCCTTTTGGCGGCAGTTCTAACACACTGAACGGCTAAATCATGATCAGTATTCGATTCGTGATTATGACGTGTATTATTATTTGAAAAAGCTAGTATTTTATCGATGGTAGAATTCACTGAAACACTCTCAGCGCATTTTTTTTTGTTAGTACACCGAAAACGAAAATACCCGTTTTTCAAGTGGTTACATTCACTAAAAGTATAATTTTCAATTGAAATGCAACGTTTATTTCTTTTTGTATCGAAAATATAATCGATTTTAAGATCCATATTTTACACTATAGCAAAAGTTATACGAACGTTTTCAATGTCCAAAGTGAACTGATATTTGAAAATATGATATATACTGCCGACCTGCAATAAGACCGAGCCATATCTAGGTTGATATAAAATTCCCTATAGAATAATATTTTCATCTTATAATCATTACAATTTTATTTTTTATATTGTGTCACACCGTCCTCACTGCACGTCAATCACTTGTTTGATAATAACGATAATCCCGATCACGAAATTCGGGAATAAAAAAAATATAATATTGTCTCGCCAAAACACATTACTTTTATTGTACGGGTAAAAAGGCAATTCGCCCAAACGCTAACCGCCCAAATCTCGGACTCGTAGATCCCAGATATCGAGGAAGGCCGCCGATTCTTGTTACGATAGACGTGTTTGTGTGCAAAGCCTGTGAGGACTCGCCGTTCGCGTACGTATCCGAGTGGACCGTGATAGACTCGCATACATGGGCGCCGGGTTTCCCAAATTTCATGGGGTGCCTAAAATCCTTAGATATTAATCAATGTCAATTTAAATAAATAATAATTTTTTTTCAACATAAATTGTTACCTTATTTAATACGACCTTTTTCATATATTAAAACTTTTAAATACATATTAATTATTATGCATAAAATTATTTTCATTTCATATACGTATGTTAGGAACGAGTTATCAAAACATCCAAAATATATTGTTGCCATAAATATTATACAACGAAAAAATTATAAACGTATTAAATTACATATTGCTCTATATTTTTATTTCATGGGGTGCAGAGTGCCCCATAGAATGATTCATGGGGTGCTTGAGCTCCGCAGCACCCCAATAGTCGGCGCCCATCCTCGCATAGATCTCCCCCCCCCCCCCACACACACCTGCCTAGTCTGTCGGACGCGATCGATCGTACGTATACGAATCGGCTGGTGTACGCGTTTAATTATTATTATTATTATTCGCTCGGCGTGGTTGCGAGGCGTGTATCCGCGGTCACGCGAATCGTCTGCTAGCAGGTGGGACGGGGTGGCGTGCGTCGCGCCGGGATTTCCCCGACTCGGGTCGGATCCGAATGACGTAAAACATTTTTCAAACGCACGTGTTAAATTTTCCCGCTGGTTTTTTTCCCCGTCCGGCGCGTTGTGGGAAAACTCGCGTGGCGCCCGGGGTCGTCGAACGGCACAGGCGTCGAACGACGACGACGACGCGACGCCTACGTCATCGAGGTTCGTTTGGAAAATTAATCGGTACTCGGTTCTCGCCGTGCGATTTGATTAAAAAATTAACGATGACGTCCATTAAAATCCAATAACCACGTCCTCGCCGAGCGGCAGCACACGCGCAACGCGGAAATAGGTACGCGTCGTTTGAAATCGCAAATACGAGAGTAAATTACGCTGTCGCGATACCGTGATTTATTTCACTCCCCCCCTCCCCGATCGGATGATCCGCTGGATCTTGTCCGTGCACACGACGTGTTTTGTTCGAATTATTTTCGAAACAGGTAGTAGGACTACCACGCTCCGGAAAACGGGTCACGCCCGGTTCTGCGAATATTTAAATAACGTTTACGAAAGTGACTTATTGTGACGGCGACGACTACTGGTATACGGACGTAATATACAGATGACGCGCAGATGACGGCGACGACGATGATAATAATTATTAATTTTTTTATATATAATAGACGGGATAAACCCTTTTGAAAATACAGTAGAAGTGAATGACATAATATTTAGTAATTATCAGTAATACATAATATTATAAACTATTTTCATACAATTGAAAGATGAATATAAATAGAATCAATAATAATAATAAAAAAAATAAATAGATTTACAATAAAAATATCAGTAAATCAAAAATAATACAATAATAACAATAATATTTAAATAATAACAAATGATAAATGGAATAAAAAAATTAATTTGCGATTGAATTCAAACCTAAATATACATTACGATTAAAAATAATACGTGACATGAAAAAAAAGTCTACATATTTCACAATTTGATTTGCTAAATTTAATGATCTAGGAAAGAAACTATCATAGTTATATCTATTAAACGGTACATGAAATAAATTTTTTTTTCTCAGACGGTGACTCGTTATATTGAATCCTATCATAGATAGCAATTCAGGAGAGTAAATGTGACCATTTAACAAGTCATAAATAAACATATCGGCAATCTTTCTCCTTATTTCACATGATATAAACCCTAATTCTCTAATAAACATATTGTATGAGTTTTTTGTTATACACGGCATATTTAATTTATAACTCAAAAACTTTGAAAATTTAAGTTGTACATTTTCAATAATATTTATGGAAAAGTCATAACTGGGTGTGACCAAACTGTTGACCCAAACTCGAGATGTGATCTAACAAGAGAAAAAAAAAGAATTTTTAAGGCATTAATGTTCTTAAAGTCACTTGTATTTCGGTTTATAAAACCTAACATCTTAAGAGCTTTTTTACTGCAATGGTTTATGTCAGATGTGAAAGACAAGTTATTATCAAAAACAATCCCTAAATCTTTAATTGATGTAACTCTAACGGCAGAAAAGTTATGTATTTTATAATCGTATATAATAGTATTATTTATATGAGAAAATGAAATAATATTACATTTATTTATATTTAATGGTAAACCGTTTTGTTGACTCCACAATATGAATTTATCCAAATTCGCTTGTAATCTTACTATAATAATTATAATAATAATACTAATGATAATAATA